>OZ024829.1:19310726-19755559 GCA_964016985.1 Anodontia alba
AAAGAATTTCATTGTAATTGTTATTAACTGTTTTGAGTAATATTTCTTTCCTTTCATGAAAAAAAAATAAATAAAATATACTGGAACAGATGATACACTTGACTGAAATTTATTGCTAGAAATGTGTTATCGGTGCTAATCCTTTCATTATCCAGTGAAAATGTCCCTTTGTGCATATGTGTTACTCAGATCAGAGTGCGTGACACAGCCTGGTGCAGAATGGTGTCCACTCAGTTGGCTGATTAGGTCACTGGTATATAATACTGTAATACATGAATCACAAAGTATCCAGCTAATGCACAGACTGATCAGATTTGTTAAATATAAATATGTTCATTTTTACTTGTTGGGACCGTTACTTTTCAAATAAGATGCACTGTGCACATCATGTCAATTGTGTGGTCAGTCGGCAAATTATTTGCTGGAGGGCTTTAATGAAGGTGTTATAATTCCCACCAAGAAAACTTTTTCGCATGATTATTCAAAGCTTGTAATCTTTAGCATGTGGTATTTGTAAATATTAGAAGACAATGTGTTGTAGTAGCTGCAGATCCTATCGAATGAAACAAATGTATGGATGAGCAGCAATTACCCAGATCAGAATGTGCGGATTCTAATGTAGAATTTTGCATATTGTAAGCTCTATCCAACTATTAGAAGACGATGTGCTGGAGTATGATTAAAATAATGTACAAACAGCAACAAACCAGATCAGAATGTGCGGATGCACATGCTAATTTAAAATTTTGCATTTTATAGTACATTTTATTTAAATATTAGAAGATGATGTGCCAGATTCTTGGCAGATTGTATCGAATAAAACAATGTACAGACGGGCAGCAAAGAACCAGATCAGAATGCGGGGATGTTCTATATTTATCACATAATGGACAAATTCCCAATAATCAGCTTGAAAGATAATCTAAATACATGCAAATGAGATAAATCAGTTTAATATACCATGGTTCTGCGCGTGTACGTGCGATAATGCCCTTGCTCACGCCCGTGCATTATCACATCATACATGCACATGAGTCAAGACATTGTACAAGAGTAACAACAGTTAATATCAAATAAAAAAAATATATAGATGAGCAGCAATAAACCAGATAAGAACGCGTGGATGCACGTAGTAAACTATAATTTTGCATTTAGCAATCTTTATTTAAATGTTAGAAGATGGTTTGTCGGAGTAACGGCAGATAATATCAAATGAAACAATGTATGAACCAGCAGCAACAAACAAGATCAGAATGTGCAAATTTACATGCTAACCTAGAATTTCGCATATAGCATGCTATATTTAACTATTAGAAGACGATGTTGTCTTAGTAACGGCAGATCGTATAGAATAAAACGATGCATGGACGACCGGCGAAGAACTATATCAGATTGCGTGGATTCACATGGTAATCTAGAATTTTGCAAATAGCAAGCTATATTTAAATATTAGATGATGTGCCAGACTTATGGCTGATCATATCGAATGAAACAATGTATGGACGAGCAGCAACAAACAAGATCATAATGCGCTGATTCCTGATTCACATGTTAATCTAGAACTTCACATATTGGACATAAGATTTTAATGACATGATTTTTCATCTGGTTGGATAACCAAATTTTCTCAGGTTTTCAATAATCTTTGGCAAAAAAAAAAAAAAAAATAAATAAATAAATAATAATTTTTGCTACCCAATTGTTTCAAATGGGGTATAGTCTATGATAATGTAACCAACACGGACAGCTACCCACCGGGCATTTACCCACCTGGACATTTACCCAAACCAAAATTGTGTTAGTAACACTGTCCTTAAATGCAAAAGATATGTTTTAGAAGTGATCTTTAATTTGTCATATATTATTTTTCATTCATTTATCCCTTTTAATTGGTAAAATTACTTTGTACCTATTCGATAGTTTAAGATGACCATTACTTTGTATCAAGATGAAGGATGAAGGATAAAATTGAATTTTTTTTTTTAATTTTCAAATTGGCTTTGCGGTTTTTAAGTTAATTTCATTTGATATGTATTTCTATTTTTCATAAATCATAAATAGCACTTAGTGATATTGATTTCTGTATCATAATACAAAATATTACTTGTGTTATTTATAATATATCAAAAGTCTTTAAACCTTTTTCTGTTTCTTTCATTTTTTTTTCCTTCCAGTAACTCACTTTTTGTCAAGTTTTGTTTTGTTTTTTTAACAATTGAAGTTACAGTGAAAGTTGCAAAACCTGAACATTTTTTTTTTTTTCATTTTTTTTTTTTTTTTTTTTTTTTTTTTTGAAATTAAGGTTTTTTGTTGTTTTTTTTTGTTGTTGTTGTTGATTTTTTTTTCTTGTCTAACTGATGGAGGGCAAAGACCATATTAAATCACTTTTTAACAACTAAATAACGTATATCCACAATTAGTGTTTTTATTTATTTATATATTTTTATATTTGATAAAACAGTTTTAACTGAGATAATTTGAAATTTCTTGAAAGAATTATTATATTTTGTTAAACCCTATATTTTCACACTAAACATAATGCTATAATGAAGTTGAAAGTTCTAATTCATCCATCCAGGCCTGATGTATGTTCATAAATAAATTTATTGTTGTTTATATGTCATAAAAGTTTCAATTATTTTTTTATTTATTTATTTATTTGTTTATTTATTCATTTTTTTAGTCTTTGTTTCTACCAATTTATTTATTTATTTATTCTGATTTTCATTTACTTTTACATGCACATCCTGAACAATTAATTCTTAAACTATTCAACTAAAACTATATGTTTTTAAGAAAGAGACAGAGAGACAGAGAAGGACAGAGAGAAAGTACATATTTATTATTTATTAATTTATTTATTTTGTGTATTATGGTCATTCAGTTCTCTTGTACTCTTGAAATAGTTCATAAAAGCATAATTTTGCGTAACTGTTTATATGTCACAAATCTTATCTGATTCTTATTTCTTTCCAGTTTTGTTTCTTCCAGTGACTTTATCAGTTATTTATTTGTTTGTTTGTTTATTTGTTGTATTTAACTGGAAGGCAGTTGTTTTGTCTTAATAATGCAATTTTTGTTTTGTACCCTTAATTAATGCCTTGTATTTGTATTTATTTTGATATAGTTGCTATTCACTTGTATGTTCATAAAAATATGTTTTGTGTTGTCTATGTCCCAACTGTTTTAAGATTTTGTTCATTTCTTTCAGTCTTTGTTTCTTCCAGTGACTCACATAGCGTCAAGGTTATGTTTTTATTTTTACAAAGAACATGAACGTTTAAATGTGAAAGTTTAAAATTAGACAAAATATTTTTAAATCATAACAGGAATACTTGATTAGTTTGCTTTGATTTTTTTTGTGGAATGCTATGCTTTTCAGCTATGGATTTCACTGGCCAGTAGACTTAGGGTATTCTGACCTGAGATTTAATGACAGGTATTATCAGATGATTGACAGGTCTTATCAGATGACTGACAGGTCTTCTCCGGTAATTGACATGTCATATCAGATACTGTTACTGTTATTTACAGGATGGAAAAAAAAAAACTGCAATATTAAGAAATATTAAGAAGTGATTATAAAACCTTTTTCTAACACATATGGAATGTCAGAATGGAATGCAAAATCATCCTTTTCACTCAAAGAATTGGATTCTTAAATGCTTAGCATTCTGAATTAATTTTTCTGCAGACGACATTTTGAAATATTTTTTCTTATTTTCCCAGAAAACAGGATTTGACATTTGATGCAAATTGTCTCCAATGGAGACAGTTTGCATCAAATGTCAAACCTGTTTCTAAGAAAAATAAGAAAACTCTCACCAATTTGTTGTCTGCTGATTTAGCCCAGAGAGTGGTAAAGATAAGAAGTAATAGGTATGTCTCTGAAGAAAGAACAAAGACAGTAAGAATAAATGAGTTTTCCCCACATTCCAATTATCTCAATTAAAATTGTTTTATCAAAAGAAATAAAAGAAAAAAATAAATAAAATTTACATAGATACGGGTACATATTATCCAGTTATAAAAACATTGTTTAATATAGTCCAACAGGTATATATCTGGTCCAACTGGAACTGGTCCAAGGAATACACCTCATCAGGTCCAAGTGATTATCACCTGGACCTGCAGTCCAAGGTCCAAATGATTTGGTCCAAGGAATACAGGGCATTAGCTCGTCACTGCAAAGTGCATTTTCAAAAGGGAAGTTAAAATAAAATAAGTACCAATTGAAATGGTAAATCCCAACTATTTATATACATCTAAGAAATAAATAAATAAATAAATAAATAAATAAATAATATAAAAAATACTTTCTTGGTAAAGGCAATTTGTTATTGAAAGTCCAACAAACTTCAGATTAGTGTAAACTCAATACATGGTTCAATTCGGGGGTCCAATTGAACCTTTACTACTCTCTGGGATAATTCAGCAGATGACAAATTGATGACATTTTTTCATTTTCCCCATAAAACAGGTTTTGACATTTCATGCAAATTGTCTCTACTGAAGACCACTTGCATGGAATGTCAAATCCTGTTGACAATTTGTATGAAATGCAAAAATCTGTTATCAGAGAAAAGTGAAAAAAAACCAAAAAAAAAAAAAAAACTTCAAAATGTTATCTGCTCTGGGCTAATTCAGCAGATGACAAATTGATGACATTTTTTCATTTTCCCCATAAAACAGGTTTCGACATTTCATGCAAATTGTCTCTACTGAAGACCACTTGCATGGAATGTCAAATCCTGTTGACAATTTGTATGAAATGCAAAAATCTGTTATCAGAGAAAAGTGAAAAAAAAAAAACAAAAAAAAAAAAAAACTTCAAAATGTTATCTGCTCTGGGCTAATTCAGCAGATGACAAATTGATGACATTTTTTCATTTTCCCCATAAAACAGGTTTCGACATTTCATGCAAATTGTCTCTACTGAAGACCATTTGCATGGAATGTCAAATCCTGTTGACAATTTGTATGAAATGCAAAAATCTGTTATCAGAGAAAAATGAAAAAAAAAACAAAAAAAAACTTCAAAATGTTATCTGCTGAAAATTTTACACAGAGTACTTAGCCTTAAAACATTTAATTGTCAAAACAAGTTGATTATTGTGTGAATATATTAGCCTTCACAAAATATAATAATGCTTTCGAAAATACCAAATTATGTTCAATTAAAATGTTATCAAAATTAAAAAAAAAAAAAAATAAAAAAAAAAAATAAAATAAATAAAAAATAATGAATACAATTTACGTAGATACACATTACTTAAGTCATAAAAATATAGTTTAATATGGTCCAACAGGTATTTATGATTTGGTCCAACTGGAATTGGTCCAAGAAATACACCCCATTTGGTCCAACTGATAATCACTTGGACCAGTCCAAGTCCAATGGTCCAAGTGATTTAGTCCAAGGAATACTCTGAATTTACATCTGTACACTTCTATCTATGGTAACTGCAATACTCCCCACAACCCCATCTGTGAGGAGTATGCAGGATATCTGTGTGTCAAGTATGTTAAGTAACGATAAAAGAATGTGCAGTCAAAGGTATCCCATGGTTGCCATCTTAAAATCCGCATGCTCCATGTTAATGTTGCTAATAAAGTGTAATGGACAGACTGACTGACTTACTCTCACTTATGATGGGGAAATCAAGTTTGCTTAAATTTGGCCCAGTAGTTTAGGGGGAGATAGCATGATAGACAGATGAAATACAGATGGACAGAAATATAATGCTGCTCTCGCACTCACTTATCACCCTTAACATGCAGGGGATATCATGTAGGAAGGTTGGTTAAATTCTGCCCAGTGGCTTAGGAGCTCGACGGTCGGAGGGACGGAAGCGTTCATAATATCCCCATGGCTTTTAAAAAAAAAAAAAAAAAAAAAGCGTGGATAATGAGGCTGAAAAAAGATGATCAGATGATAGTTTTAGAAATATTCAATTTAAAACCTGGGCCCAGTTGTTCAAAGTGTTGTTAGCTTAACGAGCTCGTTAAGGGTCATTTCGTTAACTGGTTTAGCAGATTTAATATACAATATTCTGATACTTTTTGCTGAAAAAATGTGAGTAACTTTTGCACTGCAAAAGCTACTCACATTTTTTTCAGCAAAAAATTTCAGCATATTTGCGTATCACTCGATGTAAATTTTAACGAATCGTTAACTAACGACATCGTTAGCTGTGAACCTGGGCCCTGATGTGGCAAAATTTACATCTGTACACTGCAATTGATTATTTCTCTACTATTTAGCATCCCAAGATGAGTAAATGAGAAATTGACATCAGGAAAATATAGCAAATTACATTATAAACAGAAAAAATCAAAAGAATACCGGAAATTGCTCGTTGTTAGTGTAAACACGTTTCGACGGCTGTTCGCACAATAACCGTGCAACGGTTTCTGGTCAACTCGTATCTTAGTCAACTCGTACAACCCTCGTACTCGTACTTTACGCGTACCTACTTTTGGTCAACTCGTATCTTAGACAACTCGTACATTAGTCAACTCGTACCTTTTTTTTCAAATACTGCTTATTTTGGGTTTTCGTACCTTAGTATCTAATTTCAGTTGTCAAATTACATATTAATTTGTGGAATATGATTGTTTGATTTATTTATTCATAAACTTTTAAAGTCGATATAATAATTATAATGTCGACATATAGTTGTAAAAGTGTTTCGTGATGCTGACGTTGTGGATAATATGGTGGCATAGGGTACCTAGACTTACCGAAACGAAACCGAAATACCGAAACGAAACCGAAATACCGAAACGGTCTATCAAAAGTATAGGGAAAGAGTCCAATTTACATTTATGGCACTGGTGTCTGGTTTTGTTTTGGTATTCTTAGTAATTGAAACGCATATGTGCATAAAAGAGACACAATGAGACTAATTTTGATAGAAAGAAACAGAGAATTACGTTAAGACGCGCAAGGACAATAAGAGTTTTAATATCATGTAATTATTATGTAAAACATTTTAATCTTTTTTTTTTTTTTTTTTTTTTTTTTTTTGCAAAGAAATATTTGTTTATTTATTCATTAAAACTATCCTACATGCATAGGTATTTTGGCTCCTCCAAATGGTATGAAAGAATATATTCTGCTAAATCAATGACTAATAGCATTTCCCCTATATTTTAATGGTCCGTTCCGGTATTTGGGAGGCGTCACAGTAAATGAGGCATAATCATTTGATATTATTTTCACCCTCAGTGCAGATGTATGTTTATATTTATTTGAGAAAAAATTTTGTTATTCATATTGCCGCAAAATTATTGATTACATATATCAACATTTCCCCTATATTTTTAATGGTCTGTTCCAGTATTTCGGAGGCGTCCCATTAATGAGGCTTATTCATTTGCTATCAATTTCCTCTTTAGTGTGGTTATTATACTGTATGTACGGCTCGTATGTTTATATATTATATTTATTTGAGAAAATATTTTTTTCATTCATATTGCCGCAAAATTATTGACAAACAGCATTTTCCCTATATTTTTCGTCCGCTCCGGTATTTCGGAGGCGTTACATGAATGAGTTTTAATCATTTGTCATTAATTTCCTCCTGAGTGCAGATTTTATCCTGTATGTATGTTTATGCATAATATATTTAGGAAAATACTTCGTTATCCATTTCGTCCCAGCATTTACTATCTATATGCATCTTCCCTATATTTTTAATAGTCCGTTTCGGTATTTCGGTTTCGTTTCAGTATTTCGGTTTCGTTTCGGTAAATCTAGGTACCGTGGTGGCATATAACTGACATTTAAATATTGAGATACTAAGTCGACTTTTTCTGCTATTATGTTGTCTTAAAATATATGACCTGATACTATATCGACTTCCGTTGACAGTGGTTATCGCGACTGCAAGTCTTAATACTGTCCAAAAGTGACATCCATAACGTCAGCATCACGAAACACTTTTACAACTATATGTCGACATTATAATTATTATCTCGACTTCCGGTCATGTTATGTAGTAGGATTTGTTGAGAAGATAATGATAGGCGGATAGTGACAATGCCGGTCGAGATACTTAAATTCGGGACGATGTTACGTATTAAGTTTAGGGTTTAATATAGTGTTTGGTGGCATATAGATATTATATAATTATCGTTTCTTGTAAACAACTCTGCGATTGCAATAAGACTGGCGCTGCCTGTATGATTTTGGTCTAAAAATAACCTATCACGTCTACGAAAACGTATCTCAACGCTAACTGGCATATCATGACATGTAAAAGAACCGGAAGTCGAGATAATAAAAAACAATAGAAAATAACTCGTCAAACAATGTTAACACGCTTTGTTTTCTTGAAGGCAGCTAAGGGCAATAGTACGACCTGCAGACGCGATAACCATTATCAACGGAAGTCGATATAGCATCAAGTCATGCATTGTAAGTCGACATAAAAGCAGAAGAAGTCGACTTAGTATCTCAATATTTAGATGTCAGTTATATGCCACCATAGGATAACACTTCTGGACAGTATAACGACTTGCAGTCGCGATAACCATTGTCAACGGAAGTCGATATAGTATCAGGTCATACATTTTAAGTCAACATAAAAGCAGAAAAAGTCGACTTAGTATCTCAATATTTAGATGTCAGTTATATGCCACCATAGATCGGGTATGAAAGCCAGAATCTGACTATCGGGAGCTCTATGTGCATCTAAAAATAGATTCCTATGTCATGGGATTATTGGAACACTCCGGTCTCGAGTCTCCGGTGTTTCCTGCGAAGTTTCTCATTGCCCTTGTTTTTATTTTGGAATACCTCGAAATACAGACAAATACCGGTACAGCCTCTGAGGGTATAGTAATCCGTTTGAATCTCAGCTGACCCACACATCGACGATTATATGAGTATGTATTTATATCTTAAACGGTTGTGAATAGTATTGAATAAAATTCTTTAACATTAAATGTTTGCTTAATTTATTATATATAGAAAGTTTTAAGACAGAGATTTTGTAGTTTCGATAATTTGCATCACGAAAACATACCTATATAATTTTGACCCCCTTAAACCCCACTTTTATATAGTAAAACTGGGGTTTACAGGGGTATACATTATTTTTCTTATTTCTACTCTAAAACAAAGATTGTGGTACTCGTTAGAACCGCCTCGTCGAGGCGGTTCTAACGAGTACCCACAATCTATTTTTTGAGCAGAAATATGAAAAATATCGGAATTTTTCATCTGAAAATTTTCATTTTTTTGGTGGTAAAATTTTCGGTATATTTGAATAGGCGTGTTTTCGTAATGTCCAAGAAAATTTCAGAAAAGAACCAGCTGTAAAATGTCCGGAACGGATTTTGGTCTAGCTGAATCATTGTACTAAGAGTACACAACGATCCGAGATACAGTGGTCCATAGGAGAAGGTAACGTGTCTGTACTTGAGGTATACAATAGTCTGACTCCGAGTACACAACAAATTGATCGATACAATGACCACAGGGAAAGGCATAGTATGTACCTTGGATGTCTGTAAATCTGACTGGCAGTACACTCCATACATACACATACATTGGCTCTAGGGGATGGAATAGCATGAGTACCTGGAGTATACATCATACTGACTCAGAATACACAATACACAGGTAGATACTTTAGGCCGGGAGAATGGGTAGTATGTTACTTGGGTATGCAGCATACTGACTCAGAGTTCACGCCACTGAGATACAGTGACCCTAGAAGAAGGTATAGTGTGCATACCTGGGGTATTAATCGCACTGACTCAATGACACGCTGATAGATATAGTGGCATAGTATGTGTACCTGTGGTATACATCACACTGACATAAAGTACACAACACACTGATAGAAAAGACCCTAGGGAAGGTATAGTTTGTATACCTGGGGTATACGACACATAGACTCAGAGTACACTACCTACTGATACATACATTGTCCCAAAAAGATATCGTATGCGAGGTATATGTATGTACATGGGGTATACATTATGCTGATTCATACAACACACAGATAGATGCATTGGCCCTAGGGGGGGGGTGGGGGGGGTTAGTTAAGTAAGTGCATTTTGGTGTTAACATTATAGAGTCAGAGCACACATCACACTGACAGATATAGAGAACCTAAAGGAAGGTGTACTATGTGTACCTGGAGTATACATTGTACTGACTCGGAGTACACTACTAACTTATAGAAAAAATGACCATAGCATGTATAGTATGTGTACCTGGGGCTACATCATACTGGCTCAGTGTGCACTCCATACTGATAGATACATTGACGTGAGGGGAAGATATACTATATCTACCTGAAGTATACAACATACTGACTCAGAGTGCACAAATAAGATACAGTGACCCTAGGGGATGGTATACTATATGTACCTGGGTGTATTCATTATACTGAAAGAGAGTATACAGATACGAGTAGATACCGTGATCCTGGAGGAAGGTACATTATGTGTACCTTTGGTATACATCACATTGATCCAGAGTACACAACACATAGATATAGTGACATAGTATGTGTACCTTGAGTAGACATCTAACTGACTCAGAACCAACACACTGATAAATATAATGACCCTAAGGGAAGAAATAGTATGTGTTCCTGGGGTATACGTAATACTGACTCAGACTACACTCTACACTGTTAGATACATTTGAACATCGGGAAAGTATACTATGTGTACCTGGGGTACAGATCATACTAACTAAGAGTATACAACGCACAGGTAGATACATTAGCCCGAGGAGAATGTGAAAATATGTGTACCCAGGGTATGCATCATATCAAGAGCTCATACCACACTGAGCTACAGTGACCCTAGAAGAAGGTAGTGTGCGTGTTTCTGATTCAATGACGCACTGACAGATGAAGTGACATAGTATGTTTACCTGGGCCTACATCAACTGACCAAGAGTACATTTAACATTCTGATAGATAAAGTAACCCTAGGGGAAGAAATAATATACGTCCCGAGGTAATACTGACGACACTCCACACTGATAGATACATAGGCCTTAAAGGAAAGTAATTATGTGTACCTGTGATATACATCATACAAACTCAGATTGCCCAACACACAGTTAGATGGATTGGTCTTAGGGGGTGGTATATTATTTGCACCTGAAGTATACATCATATTGACCCAGAGTATACCTCATACTGAAAGATTCAGTGACCCTCGGGGAATGTATAGAATGTGTCTCTGAGGTATGCATTATGCGTACTCCGAGTACATGTACACAACACACAGATAGATATAATGACCCTAGGGGTAGGTATAGTATGTGCACCTGGGATAAACATCATACTGACTCAGAGTACACTAAACACTAATAGATACATTTGCCCGAAAGGGCATAGCATACGAGGTATAGTATAGATACCTGAGGTATACATCATTCTGACTTAGAGTACACTACACATGGAAAAGTACAGTAGTATGTTAGCCTAGAGTATACATCATTTGGAGTACACAACATAGTGATAGATACAGTGACCATAGGGGAAGGTATAGTATGTGTACCTGAAGTATACATCATACTAACAGAGCAATCCATACACAGATATATAAATTGACCTTTGGGGAAGGTATACTATGTGAACCCGGGGTATAGATCATACTGAGTAAACAATACACAGATAAAATGAACCCCGAGGTAGGTATACTACCTCGAATATACATCATACTGACCTATAGTACACAGCACACAGATAGATACAATGGCCCTCGTGGAAAATAAACTATGTGTACCTGGACTATACATCATACTGATCTACAATACTCGCCACGCTGTTAAATGGACCTCCAGGAATACTATGCATATCCGGGGTATACATCACATTGACTCAGAGTACATAACACACAGACAGATACATTGAGCCTTGACGTTTACAGAGATATAATGGCCCTCGAGGAAGGAATACTGTGTATACCTGGGGTATACATCACACTGACTCAAGAGTACACACAACTCGCAAAGTTTCAATAACCAACAGGGAATGTATAGTATGTGTACCTAGAGTATGCATCATACGTACTCACAGTACAATACACACAGAGATAGATATGATAGGAAGGTATAGTGTGTGCAACTTTGGTATGCATTATACTGACTCAGATTACACTACTCTCTGATGGACACATTTGCCAAAAAGGGTATATCATGCGAGGTATAGTATATATACCTGGATAGCCTATGTGTGCCTGGAGAATTCATCATACTGACTCGGAGCACTCCACACACAGCTAGATACATTGGCCCTCGGGGAAGGTATAGTATGTGATCCTTGGGTATCCATCATACTGATTCAGACTATACAACATACAGATACAATGACCTCCGAGGGTAGGTATAGTATGTGTACCTTCAGTATACATCATACTGACCTACAGTACACAGCACACAGATAGATACAATGGCCCTTGTGGAAGATATACTATGTATACCTGGAGTATACATCATACTGACTCAAAGAACATAACACACAGACATATACATTGTCCCTCGACCTTGACATAGATACAGTGGCCCTCGAGGAAGTAATACTATGTGTACTTGGGATATACGTCATACCTACTCAGAGTACATAAGACACACAGGATTCAGTGACCCTCGGGGAAAGTATAGTATCTGTACCTAGAGTATGCATTATACGTACTCGCAGTAACAGTACTCTCCACACTGTTAAATGGGCCTCTAGAAATACAATGTACTATGATGGATACATTGGCACAAAAGGGCATAGCATGCGAGGTTTAGTATACATACTTGGGGTATCCTATGTGTACCTGGAGAAAACATCATTTTGACTCAGAGCACTCCACACACAGATAGATACATTGGCTCTCGGGAAAGGTATACTATGTGAGCTTGGGGTATACATCATATTGCCTCAGAGTAAACAACACACAGATAAAATGACCACCGAGGTAGGTATACTATGTGTACCTGGAGTATATATTCTGATCTACAGTACACAACACACAGATAGATACAATGGCCCTCGTGGAAGGTATACTATGTGTACCTGGAGTATACACTATACTGACCCACAGTACACAACACACAGATAGATCCAAATGGCCTTGTGGAAGGTATACTATGTGTACCTAGAGTAGACATTATACTGACAGAGTACAGAACACACTGAAAGATTCAGTGACCCTCGGGGAATGTATACTATGTGTAACTGGAGTATGCATCATGCGTACTCGTACACTACACACAGATAGATATATATGAAGCTAGGGGAAGGTGCACCTGGGGTATACATCATGCTTAATATGTAATTAAATGTATCTGCTTTTTTAGCGCCACGCTGATTTGTTTTAACCGCAGAATATACCTTCTATTTTGCGGCATGGTGAAAACTTATCGATCTGGAATTTCGGGGTGACTGTTGCCGCGAAGATATTTGTTTATACGTCTACCTTCAAATGAAGAGGTTTAACTTCATAAACGACCTTATAAAGACGTTTCATTGCTAATTCTAGTTCATGTACGACTACTAATTTGTCCAAACTGCTAACTTCATGCCTTACTGCTGTTAAAAAACATTGGATAAGATACTATGATACTGTTTACGAAAGGGACGGAATTAACTATTTTTGGTCAATTAAAAATTCTAATGATGTTCTCAATAAATTTAAATCTAAAAACTTTCAGGCTTCTAAATTGTCTACATATGATTTTTCTACACTGTATACTACGTTACCTCATCATCTTATAAAAGATAAACTTATTGATTTAATTAACCGAAAGTTTATTCGGGAGAATACCCAATATTTGGCCTACAACGAACAATGTGCTTTTTTCACTTCTGATGTATACTGAAAGGAAAAAGAAACGCAGGGTAGAGTTTTTTTCCTTCTTATTTTAACCATTTTTTACGGTGTTTACTATAGCCATACACTTTTACAGATTGTCCTGTGAATGTGAACCGCGGGTATACGAGTCTTTGGTCGATGTGCTATCTACCCAGTGTGTAAAATCATTCAACCGTGCACTACACAGTGCATTGCACGGACAATACGGAAAGCCAAAATTTCGTGCAAAACAAGCATGTTTAAACCTTCAGCACAAGATTTCCTCACACCATTTGGTACACTTCAACGATACACAACGCTCTTCGATTCTTTTACCGATTTTTCTTTTCATTTTTACGCTACTTTGAACTTTTTCCCACCGCGCTCGACATGACCCTATTGGATTGACTGGGCCGTAAAACCTCAACACAAACAAACTTTTTTTCAAACATGGTACGATTGACTGATGTTCAGAGGGGTAGGGCAATTGCGTTGCTGATGCAGGGTCAGAGGCAACAGCAAGTTGCCAATCATTTTGGGGTTAACATCTCAACAATTGAACGTCTTGTTAGACGTTTAAGGGAGACAGGGCATTTAGCAGACCGACCGCGGTCTGGGCGTCCACGCGTGACGTCGCGACGTCAAGACAGGACAATCCGTCTGGCACATTTGCGGTATCGTCATCTCACTGCTACCGAAACTGCCCTTAATACAGTAGGTACGCATAATCGACAAATTTCTCCGAAGACTGTTGGAAGTCGATTGCGTGAGATTGGTCTTCGAGCTCGTCGTCCATACGTTGGTCTGCCTCTGACCCAGGCACGTAGGTTGCGTCGTATGGCGTGGTTGACGGCGCGTGCGCCCAGGCTATTTCCGATGAGGCAGTGGAGACGAGTTCTTTTTACGGACGAGTCTAGGTTCACTCTCTATCGCACAGATGGTCGACGTCGTGTGTACCGACGTCGCGGAGAACGCTTTGCCGACGCCTATGTTGTCGTACGGGATCGGTTTGGGGGTGGTTCCGTTATGGTCTGGGGAGGCATTGCTCACGGGATAAAATCACAGTTGATTATTGTTGCGGGCAATATGACCGCAGTAAGGTATAGGGATGAGATCTTGCGTCCTGTTGCAGTCCCGCTTGTGCAACAACGTAATCTGATTCTGCAGCAGGACAATGCCCGACCACATGTTGCCCGAGTTTGTCAGGATTTTCTGGCAAACAATAACATCGCACCACTAGCATGGCCACCGTACAGTCCAGATTTGACCCCAATAGAGCACATGTGGGATGAGCTGGACAGAAGGGTTAGGAAGCGCCGAAATCCCCCGCAACTCTCGCACAACTAAGGAATGCGTTGATCGATGAATGGAATAACATCCCGATGCGAACTGTCAATGCTTTGGTTAACTCTATCCAAAGGAGAATTAGGGCAGCAACGGCAGCAAGAGGGGGGCACACCCGATATTGATTTTCAGTTTGATTTTGATTTCAAGATTTGGAGGGTAGCTACCAATGAACTTCAATAACTCGAGACTTGTTGATCACAAACCAATGAAATTTGGAACTTTTGTTCCATACATGTACCGTTTTGTAATCATAGTAAAATATTTAACAAGCTTTTTCAAACTTGAATGAAATTTAGGAATGAAATTTACCCTGCGTTTCTTTTTCCTTTCAGTATATATAATAATCACAATTTATGGTCGTGTCAAAAAGTCTGTGATGCCCTTGTTTATCTTTTGGATAATATTTTTTTAGATTTGGAACTAAACTTTATAGGAAAACTATTGGTATTCCAATGGGAACTAATTGTGCTCCTCTTGCTGCAGATTTGTTTCTTGTTTGTTATGAGAGAGATTTCATGAAGTCTCTCTCACGTGAAAATCAGGCTGACATTATTGAGGCTTTCAATTCAACTTCAAGATACCTTGATGATTTATTAAATATTGACAATATTTACTTTGACCAAATGGTGAACGGATATACCCTACGGAACTCCAATTAAATAGAGCAAATTCTTCCGATACCGAGGCACTTTTTTTGGATTAGAATCTATGTATTTCTAATGGTACGGTTTCCACCAACATTTATGATAAACGAGACGATTTCGATTTTGATATAGTCAATTTCCCTTTTCTGGATGGCGATGTCCCCCGGCGTACCTCATATGTGGTATACATATCTCAACTTATTAGATTCGCCAGAGCTTCTTCAAATCATAATGACTTTAACTACCGTAATAAAGCCCTTACTGCCAAACTTCTTAGGCAGGGCTATCGTTATTTTAAACTTCGTAAGGCGTTTTCGAAATTTTATCGCAGACACAGTGCCTTGTTAGAAAAATATAGCTTCAGTCTGAAAACACTTCTACAACAAGGTATATCGGAACCAGAATTTTACGGTGACTTAGCGTACAGATTTAGAAAAATTGTAGGTAAATCTAACTTTTCGGAGCAATTCAGAAAATTTATTAACCGTTATAAAAGAATTGGCTATAGCCTGGATATTATGCGGCAGATTGCATGCCTAGTTGTCAACCCTATCATTGTTGATGGCTATGCTTCACTCTTTAATCGCACGACGGCGGTTCGGGCCTCAGACCCAATGACGGCCTCTTCGTAAAACTTTAACCAGTGGGTTGGGGCTTGACGATTTGTCTTTGGCTTGGCCCGTCGTGGTTCTACTATTGGTTTTCATTTACTCTGGCATACAGTAGAATTAGCCATGAGTACCCGTCTTTGTTTATTATAGTGATTAAATAGCTTCCTCGGGAATCGGCAAATTTTAATGCATGAAAAACTGTGGGTGATCCCTATATTCTTGCATAAATCCTATGAACATAGCTGTTTGAAGCTATTCTTGAATGGACCAGAAGCCGAGTTCAAACAACAAAACCCAATTTTAGGGACAATCTGATGCAAATTACAGAAATTATGTATAAATATTCATCTAATGCTAAAATTGTACTAGTTCATGATATAAATGCCCCTTTGACGAGAGAAAATCCAACACCCAGAGATGTTTTTAGGAAATATTGTAACTGTCAGGCTTTATATATTGGAGATAACTATCCGTTAGGGAATACTTTTCATCACTCCAGTGGAAATTCTAGTTCTCAGATAGACTATATTCTATGTTTAAAAAGTGATGCTTTAACTATTATTCGTGATATCAGTATTCTTCCCGGGGACCCGTTAAATACCTCTACTCATGTTTCTGTAGCATGCCACATACCAAAGATTGCTGAGCTGATTTTGTGTGAGCATACTTCTGGAAGTAGAAAGAAGATTCGAGGGAGGGGCCGAGGGGTGGGGGTTGGATAAAGATGGATATGGATACAGAAGACAAATAGAGGCTAAGTTGAAGGGTGTTACTTTGGATACTAAGTCGCCGTCTGACCTGCACGTAACATTACAGTCTTTCTGTGAAGTTTTGGTGTCTGCAGCAGAGAAAATGCCCCTCGTATTAGAAGTGGGAAAAAGGCGCGTTGTTGGTCGAAAGAGCTTAAAGGAGCCTCTCTCTCTAGTAAAAAGGTGTTTTTCGAACGAAAAAGACAGGAAGGCCTGGCCCTCAGCACTCACTTGCTAAGCAGAAAAGACGGCGAAATGGCATTTAAGAAGAATTCAAAGGCAGCAACAGGCCTCATATAGAACGACTATTTACCAAAAACATTATGAAGGCGGATTCTTCTAATAAGAGACTCTTCTTCTGTCTTGTCAACCGGCAACGCGAAGATGGTAGACATATGAACAGACTCAATCAAACCGAGTCTCCGATTTTCGTGATTTTGTGTGTTCTTTGTTTTCAAAGGCAATCCTTTTTGACTTTTATGTTACTCTACTGTAGCTGGTGTTGTGCCTTGTGGCGGCCGTAGAAAGTCTCCCCGTACATCATCATAGTGCAGGTTATATTTTATTTCCTTTGGGATCATTGAGCCCATCCTGGTTATTTTGAAAATCGAACACCGCTTAAGCCGCCGCAACGGGGCGTATGCAGCCTCGCAAACTACAGTGTTGCATGCCTAGTTGTCAACCCAATCATTGTTGATGGCTATGCTTCACTCTTTAATTGCACGACGGCGGTTCGGGCCTCAGACCCAATGACGGCCTCTTCGTAAATCTTTAACCAGTGGGTTAGGGCTTGGTGATATGTCTTTGGCTTGGCCCGCCGTGGTTCTACTATTGGTTTTCATTTACTCTGGCATACAGTAGAATTAGCCATGAGTACTCATCTTTGTTTATTATAGTGATTAATTTGATTTTTGTGTTTTTGCTTTGATGCATTGACTGAGTTGGGAGCCTTTAAACGAACCGAATTTTTATGTGTTTCTGTATTAAGAGTAGCATTGGGACCCAGGGTGAAGTTAGCCAGCTGTATAAGTGCTTTACACCCTCCCGGTGGTTTACTCTACTGACCGTTCTAAGGCGGTGGTCCCGGTGTTAGTCTTACTCTTTGTTGCTTTGTGGTTTATTCTACGAGGCGATTTGTTGTATGTCTTTCCATGTGTCATTTTGTTCTTGTGTTTTTTAGTCCTTTTAGTATTGCGATTACCTCGCTTGGGGAAGAGAGAGCTAATCTTAGTGCTTTTCGTACGTTTGTTCGCTTTGTGCTTGTTTGGATTTGTCGGTTTCCTCTTCCCCTTGGGGTTTGTGATTGTGGCACTCCCTGGACTTTTCTCTTACCTTTTTTTTTTGCATATTAAGAGACTCAATCAAACCGAGTCTCCGATTTTCGTGATTTTGTGTTATTTGTTTCCAAAGACAATTCCTCTGACTTTTACTATGCTCTAAACCAGCTGTATGTTGGTGATAGACATTTAACTACTGAAGACGATATCAGAGAGGGATGGGCCTCTTATTTCGAGAAGCTTGCTACTCCTGCAGATGATCCCACATATGATGCTGATTTTAAACAGCAAGTAGACCTGGACTTAAACCTTATTTGTAATATCTGTTCCAGTATGCAAGACAATCTGCCCGAGATTTCTTGTGAAAGGAGAAAATTATCAGATCACTGAAAACAATAAAGCGTGCGACGGTACAGGACTTTCTGCGGAGCATTTGAAGTATGGTGGTAAACCGGTGTCTGTCCGGTCTTCCGTCAAGGAAAAGTTCCAGAGATGTTCAAGATGGGGTATATCACTCCTGTTAACAATAAGCTTGAGAAGCCACTCTATGATCCGAATTCCTACAGAAGAATTACAATTACTTGCCTTACAGTGAAGGTGCTGGAAAAATATCTCCTTGAAACAGCGTTCTCTGAATTTGGGGCTGTGCAGAATCCGCTACAGAAGGGTTTCACCAAAGGTACATCAGCTACTACTGCAGCTCTGTTGTTTACAGAGGTCATTGCTGAAGCCAGAGACACGAAATCCCCATTGTATGTGGCCTGCATTGATGCGTCAAAGGCATTTGATGTGTTTGGCACAAGTCCCTAGTGCGCAAGTTGTATAATCTAGGACTTACTGGAACAAACTGGAGCATCTTACAAGACAGTTATTACTCAATGTCCTCAATGGTGAACTGGTGTGGTAGAAATTCGAGGTCATTTATTGAGCAACATGGTGTACGGCAGGGAGGAATCATCTCGCCAACGGGCTGCAAGTTGCATATCAATCCTCTACTGGACTTGCTTTAGAATAGTAGAATGTATCTCTACCTGACGACTGAGCATTTGAGATATAGCGGAAAATGTGCTGAGAAATATACTTGGTGAATATACAATTACGGGGCACTCCCTGGACTTTTCTCTTACCTTTTTTTTTGACATGTTACTTGCTAAAATCAGCTTATTTGCTTCGAAAGTTTCGATGTAAAATATAAAAATATGACACTTAAATACACTATTCGTAAGTAGATACCATTTCTAATACAAACTAGGGTTTCTATAGCAACCGGAAGTGTCTCGTAACGGTAAAATGTCCAATCCCGTTACCTGGTGGTCCTTGACCTAAGCTTTGACGTTCTGGATTCAAGCTGTATTTATGTTGAATAAGTATAAAATGCTGATGCAAAGAAATTCTAATACTTATTAAATATCGAAAGAAATGTTTCTTACTTCACGGGGGTAATACCAGAATCGCTACCTGTGCTGTCGACCGAGCCGGTACTGCGTAAAGCTGCTGTCGACCGAGAAATACGGTTTTCGACCGACAGTACGGATGTCGACAGAGGAACGACTTCATTAAATGCGCTGTAAGTGTGTTATTTTAGTGTATGGTTCTACATTTTTAGGGATTCAAACCGTTTCTGAAATAGTTTGCTATTGTTTTAAGTGTTTTGGAAGTCTGGCTAATAACCTGTTTTAAAGCTGAGCGGAATTAAACGGGAAAATATATAAAGTAAGTATTTCCGGGGAAATGCGTATTTCTTATGGCTAATCGAGGGCGATATAATGCAGATACATCATAAGTATACATGATTATTTGTGTGTATACATGCGCTTATATGCATCTGTGGTGCTTTTTATATTTTCGCCGATACTGCTGTCGATGAATTGAAAGTTTGCAGGGTACAGTTGTCGACGTTACTGGATACGGATGTCGATGATTCAACGAGAATGTAACAGACAGATTTACTGGAAATTAACCAGTTAAACAATAGAATATCTGTTACTTTCTTCGTCAGTCAATGTGTTCTTAGAAAAGTGTTACGGCTTGTTGATTCACATGTCAGTCTAGACGATTGTGTCACTTCAAGTGCTATGATTCATTTATACAGGGCCTACTTCAACGAATAAAATGGATGTATGCAGTTTGTACGTTCTGATAACTGCAAAACACCGTTATATATCAATTCTTCTTGGCACAAGCATTTACTCAAGTATAATAAAAGCAAGTCCTGTGGTTTGTGAATTTATCAAGAACAGTTGAGCAGATAGCAGTGTTTAATGATTGGTACGGACCGTTTAGGTCGACAATTTGGACCAACAGCTTGTAAGGAACTATTAACTTTGAAACGAGGCTATGAGCTAATCACGTCATAAGATTACAATCTCAAATATGAAATAATAGTCTTTTTGAAACAAATACTCGTACGCTCAAAAATTGGCAGCATATAGAAAAATGCCAGATAATGGACAAATTGCATTCCTTGTATTCAGTGCAATGGAAAATTTCTCTTACTGAGTGGAAACCCCGGAACGTTTGCTGAAAATATGTACTTTTCTTTGATCACGTCAAAAATATTTCAAAGCATGCAGCCGCCAGACAGCCATTTCAAATTACACAAAAGGGCCATATCTGCTGAGCAACCCTACCGATTGTCATGATATTTGTTGCGAAATGTTCCTCTCTCCACAGGCGCTTGAAGTGCTGTGCTTAAATTCCCCTCAAAATGCTAAACATCAAGGTTAATATTGACGTAGTTTATATGCAGTTTCGTAATGGCTCATCTAGCCGAAATATTTAAAACACTTGACCTGTTTTAGCATTTAAACTTCAAGCGCCTGGGCTCATTCCGACATCATTCTTCAAGAGTATTTGCACATGTTTGCAATCCTATTCCTTTAACACAGATTTTGTAGTTATGTTTTTAATCTGATTTGGCCTTTATATGTTTAAGTATTAACATCAGTGACCAGCCTTGTAGTCTGTTGTGTGAACTGTATATGGGAGAGTTAACGGTGGAGTTATTCTTGGCGACTGTTGCGACTTTTAGACACCAGTCCGCACAAAACATACAATTTTCTTCATGGCTCCCAGTGAAATCTGCCTTATAGTGCAGATTTCAGTAATAGTCATAGAATAAATCATGTATTTTAACAACAGTACATGAAATCTAGTTTTCATATTTCGTCGACAGCCGTATCATTCAGACTACGATACCATCGACGGCCGTATCGCTGGTCATCGACGTCCGTATCCCGATATTTTTCAAAGGTCCATAAAATCTTCCAGAGTGCATGAATTATGCCAAATACACTTTGTTGTAGAAGCGTAAATGGTAGATGAAATATATAAGGCGTTTTATTGCTTTCGTACCTTTCATAATGCATTAGACTAATGATATTCTATGAAAACTGATTTTTTCGAAGGAACCGGTATTTTACAGTGTTTTTCTGTGTCACAACTCTCTATAAGTGAACAGACAAATAATACGTTGTCTCTTTAAAAATCGACAGCGTTTGTAAATGTTAAAACTTACGTTTTCGCCTCTCCAAGGGCGTCAAAATCATGTTGTCCCTCTGTCGACATCCGTACTGCTCGGTCGAAAACCGTATTTCTCGGTCGACAGCAGCTTTACGAAGTACCGGCTCGGTCGACAGCACAGGTAGCGATTTTGGTATTACCCCCCGTGTACTTCAGGCCTTATAAAGCACGTTTTATCGCAAAGTCTCGTCCATGTACGACTACTAATTTGTCCAAACTGTTAACTTCATGCCTTACTGCTGTCAAAAACATTGGATTAGATACTATGATACTGTTTACGAAAGGGACGGAATTAACTATTTTTGGTCAAGTAGAAATACAAATGTTCTCAATAAATTTAAATCGAAAACCTTTAAGGCTTCTAAATTGACTACATATGATTTTTCTACACTGTAGACTACGTTACCTCATCATCTTACAAAAGATAAACTTATTGATTTAATTAACCAAACATTTATTCGGGAGGAAACCCAATATTTGGCTTGCAACGAAGAATGTGCTTTTTTCACTTCTGATGTATAAAAGAATTACAATTTATGGTCTTTTCAAAAAGTCGGTGATGCCCTTGTTTATCTTTTGGATAACATTTTTTATTAGATTTGGGACTAAATTTTATAGGCAAGCTATTGGTATTCCGATGGGAAATAATTGTGCTCCTCTTGCAGCAGATTTTTTTTTTTTTTTTTTGTTATGAAAGAGATTCCATGAAGTTGCTCTCACGGGAAAATCTGACATAATTGAGGCTTTCAGTTCCAGTTCAAGTTACCTTGATGATTTATTAAATGTTGACAATATTTACTTTGACCAAATGGTGGACCGCATATACCCTACTGAACTCCAATTAAATAAAGCCAATTCTTCCGGTACCGAGGCACCGGTTTTGGATTTGAATCTATGTATATCTAATGTTACCGTTTCCATCAAAATTTATAATAAACGGGACGATTTTGATATAGTCAATTTCCTTTTCCTTTGTCCACCGGCGTACCCCATATGTGGTATATATATTTCAACTTATTAGATTCGCCAGAGCTTCTTCAAATCTTAGTGACTTTAACTGCCGAAATAAAGCCCTTACTGCCAAACTTCTTAGGCAGGGCTATCGTTATTTTAAACTTCGAAAGCCGTTTTTGAAATTTTATCGCAGACATAGTGCTTGGTAGAAAACTATAGCGTCAGTCTGAAAACACTTCTGCAACAAGGTATATCGGAGCCAGAATTTTACGGTGACTTAACCTGTTAACGTACAGATTTAGAAAAATTGTAGGAAAATCTAACTTTTCGGACAATCAGGAAACTAATTAACCATTATAAAAGACCTGCATGCCTAGTTATCAACCCAATCATTGTTGATAGCTATGCTTCACTCTTTAATTGCACGACGGCGGTTCGGGTCTCACTCAATGACGACCTCTTTGTAAAACTTCAACCAGTGGGTTGGGGCTTGACGATATGTCTTTTATGGTGGCATATAACTGACATCTAAATATTGAGATACTAAGTCGACTTTTTCTGCTTTTATGTCGACTTAAAATGTATGACCTGATGCTATATCGACTTCCGGTGACAATGGCTATCGCGACTGCAAGTCGTAATACTGTCCAGAAATGTCATCCACAACGTCAGCATCATGAAACACTTTTACAACTATATGTCGACATTATAATTACTATCTCGACTTCCGGTCATGTTATGTAGTAGGGTTTGTTATGAAGATAATGATAGTCAGATAGTGACTATGCCGGCCGAGACAGTTAAATTCGGGACGATGTGATGTATTAAGTTTAGGGCTTAATATAGTGTTTGGTGACATATAGATATTATATAATATATTCTTGTAAACAACTGCGGTTGCAATAAGACTGGCGCTGCCTGTGTGATTTTGTCTAAAAATAAACTTTGACGATTACGAAAACGTATCTCAACGCTAACTGGCAAATCATAACATGTTAAAGAACCGGAAGTCGAGATAATAAAATATAACAGAAAATAAGTCGTCATACAATGTTAACACGCTTTGTTTTCTTGAAGGCAGCTTAGAGCAATAATACGACCTGCAGACGCGATAACTTTTATCAACGGAAGTCTATATAGCATCAAGTCATACATTGTAAGTCGACATAAAAGCAGAAGAAGTCGACTTTGTATCTCAATATTTAGATGTCAGTTATATGCCACCATAGTCTTTGGTTTGGCCCGCCGTGGTTCAACTATTGGTTTTCATTTACTTTGGCACACAGTAAAATAAGCCATGAGTGCTCGTCTTTGTTGATTAATTTGATTTTTATGTTTTCGATTTGATGATGCATTGACTGAATTGGGAGCCTTTATGCGAACCGGAGTTTTATGTATTTCTGTATTAAGAGTAGCATCGGGACCCAGGGTGAAGTTGGCTGGCCGTAAAAGTGCTTTAACCTCCCCCACCCCCTCCCATCCATCCCCGGTGGTTTATTCTACTTACCGTTCTAATGCGGTAGTCCTAGTGCTAGTCTTACTCTTTGTTGCTTTGTGGTTTAGTCTACGAGGTGATTTATTTTATGTCTTGCCTTGTGTTATTTTGTTCTTGTGTTTTTCAGTCCTATTAGCATTGCGATTACCTCGCTTGGGGAAGAGAGTGCTTTTCTTACGGTTGTTCGATTTGCGCTTGTTTGGTTTTGTCTGTTTCCTCTTCTTCTTGGTGTCTGAGAAGGGCTGCGGCTTGTGATTGTGGCACCCCTGGACATTTCTCTTACCTTTTTTAGTACATAAAATGCATGAACGGTATGGACAATTATAAAAATAGTGAGATTTAGACAAATTTCTCTGTGACTATCAAAAAGGGGTGTTTTGTAAAGTCACACTTGCTGTGGTCAACATTCCATTATGTTTACGTCTGTTTAGTCATGAAAGGAAAAACAAAAGGTAAGAGAAAAGTCCAGGAAGTGCCACAATCACAAACCGCAGCCCTTCCCAGACACTAAGATGAAGAGGAAACCGACAAATCCAAACAAGCACAAATCGAACAAACGTACGAAAAGCACTAAAATAAGCATTCTCTTCCCCAAGCGAGGTAATCGCAATGCTAAAAGGACTGAAAAACACAAGAACAAAATGACCTAAGGTAAGACATATAGCAAATCGCCTCGTAGAATAAATCACAAACAACAAAAAGTAAGACTAACACCGGGACCACCGCCTTAGAACGGTCATTAGAGTAACCTAGTAGAAAATATTTCTGTTTGAAATAATTCATTTTTATTTTCATTTGTAACGGAACGGACAGTCGTAGCGGTACATGACAACCGTAACGGTAAAAATATAATAACTTCAAGGTGGCATTTTGGCACGTTAAACGTATATGTCTCAAACCCCATTCACTCTATTTTCGTGGATAAGGGCTTCAGGACATGTTTCACGCAGGCAACAAAACTATCGATCCAAAAATATAATATGAACACAGTTACGAACGGCACTGATGATAAGCCCGTTGGTCAAACATAACTTTGGCATATTATGTTAACTTACTTCCAAGCAATCCACAGGAAACTAAAGCTTCAACAAGGCTTTACAACAAAATCCATATTCAAGAAAATAAACATGAAAATGTCTTCACCGTTATACACCAGAGTAACGGTTTGGACATAAAAAGTAACGGTATAGACAGTAACGGTATGGACACTTCAGTATTTGTTATGAAAATTACACATATGTTCAAACAGACAGAGTGGTGTCCATAGTAAGAAACACTCAGTTTATATCATCCCTATTTAGGTCAAATGTTTTTTCGAAATTGTTTCATATGAAAAAGATTTACTTTCACGTGAAAAATAAAATGAACGGCATGGACGCATAATAATTGTAAAGGTCAAATGGTTTTTCGAAATTGCTTCATATGAAAAAGATTTACTTTCACGTGAAAAATAAAATGAACGGCATGGACGCATAATAAATGTAATTTGCAAAAGTTTTCCATTCCGTAGTTTTTTTTCCTGATATAGTTTTGTTCTTCGGTTGCGTGTCCACTGGTAAACTAAATAATGCAGTAATAGAAGTGTTGTTGACGTTCAGCCGTGTCCAATGCAAATGTCGGGGCTACATTGCAAGATCTAGATGGAGTTGTAACGGTATGTACATAACATCGAGGGACAGATCTATAATTTGAATTTTATAAGCAGTCAGAAATTAATTGTTTTCGAAAGGACTCTTACAATAAACAAAATATAATATAATTTTATTACCTATTCAAAAGAATCTATTTTATGGAAAGGGTTATGAATTAAAATGAAACGAAACTTAAAATTTTAAAATCCAGACATTTTACCAGACTTAGTATCTCAATATTTAGATGTCAGTTATATGCCACCATAGGATGACAAGTGAAGGAACAGAAAGCGAGATATGTCTTCGGCATATCTCGATTTGTTCAGTCGGTATCACCTACCGCCACCGTCGGAACTCCTTCCGCATCTAAATCCATATAGTAATCTGCTGTAGATGATGCAATAAGTAGGCAAGTGGAGAAAGCATAGAGTTAGGATATGCAAGGAAAACATACATTGAAATATATCAATCTCGACAATGTCAGAGTAGGTCAACCACACCCGATTTGGGTAACTGTTAGAGATAGTGTGTTTGACAGCCGGAGAGCTCAGGTGAAATGTCGACCTTTGACTGGCACCTACACTCTACACAGTAACAAAAAATGTAAGAGAAAAGTCCAGGGAGTGCCACAATCACTAGCCGCATCACTTCCCAGACACGAAGAGGAAGAGAAAACAGACAGAACCAAACAAGCGCTGATCAAACAAACGTACGAAAAGCACTAAGATAAGCTCTCTCTTCCCCAAGCGAGGTAACGAGGCTTGGTTTAACCAACAATGTAGTTGCCACACATGTAAATGCGATAGAGCACCAGAAAACCAACAACACTTCCTGGCGGAGGTTCCAGTTTACAGTGATGCCAGAATGAAGTATGTCCGGCAAATGCGTGATGTGTGTGATGGACTTCCCGTAGACGCGTCATCCTCCGATGTACTTACTCGTTTTTTCCTGGACCCTTTAGTATACACAGATAATGACTATGGCATACACAAGTAAGAGTTGAGGCTTTCAATTCAACTTCAAGATACCTTGACGATTTATTAAATATTGACAATATTTACTTTGACCGAATGGTGGACCGGATATACCCTACAGAACTCCAATTAAATAGAGCAAATTCTTCCGATACCGAGGCACCTTTTTTGGATTTGAATCTTTGTATATCTAATGGAACAGTTTCCACCAAAATTTATGATAAACGGGACGATTTTGATTTTGATATAGTCAATTTCCCTTTTCTGGATGGCGATGTCCCCCGGCGTACCTCATATGGGGTATACATATCTCAACTTATAAGATTCGCCAGAGCTTCTTCAAATCTTAATGACTTTAACTACCGTAATAAAGCCCTTACTGCCAAACTTCTTAGGCAGGGCTATCGTTATTTAAAACTTCGTAAGGCGTTTTCGAAATTTTATCGCGGACACAGTGCCTTGTGAGAAAAATATAGCGTCAGTCTGAAAACACTTCTGCAACAAGGTATATCGGAACCAGAATTTTAGGGTGACTTAGTGTACAGATTTAGAAAAATTGTAGGTAAATCTAACTTTTCGGAGCAATTCAGAAAACTTATTGACCGTTATAAAAGAATTGGCTATAGCCTGGATATTATGCGGCAGACTGCATGCCTAGTTGGCAACCCAATCATTGTTGATGGCTATGCTTCACTCTTTAATTGCACGACGGCGGTTCGGGCCTCAGACTCAATGACGGCCTCTTCGTAAAACTTTAACCAGTGGGTTGGGGTTTGACGATATGTTTTTGGCTTTGCCCGCCGTGGTTCAACTATTGGTTTTCATTTATTCTGGCATACACTAGAATTAGCCATGAGTCCTCGTCTTTGTTTATTATAGTGATTAATTTGATTTTTATGTTTTCGCTTTGATGCATTGACTGAGTTGGGAGCCTTTATGCGAACCGAATATTTATGTATTTCGGTATTAAGAGTAGCATCGGGACCCAGGTGAAGTTAGCTAGCTGTAAAAGTGCTTTAAACCCCCCGGTGGTTTGCTCTACCGACCATTCTAAGGCGGTGGTCCCGGTGTTAGTCTTACTCTTTGTTGCTTTGTGGTTTATTCTACGAGGCGATTTGTTGTATGTCTTTCCGTGTGTCATTTTAGTCTTGTGTTTTTCAGTCCTTTTAGTATTGCGATTACCTCGCTTGGGGAAGAGAGCTGATCTTAGTGCTTTTCGTACTTGGCTTTGGAGCCTATTTTGACCAAATATATATTCTTTGTCTACTGAATAGCTTAATATCTATAAACCTCGAAATCATCTATCCCGATAAAATCAGCTAAATATAATCAAGTATTTGTAACAAATACATAATTTATGTTTATATGACTAAATACTCCTTATATTCGCGATTGGGGCACTTTTTGTTCGGAAGGAACCGGTTTAGAGACTGATTATGCATCAGTTGTTAAAAAAATCCAATTTGCGTATTACTTTTGCGAAATGTATGGTCCGCGAAATCAATTTTCAATAGCAAATCGGCCTATAAAATCAATATCCGGTGCCCAAAATTATGCAGTATGACACGTCGGTAAGTGGATCTTTTTTTATCCTACCGGGTATACAACACGCCAACGTACGACACAGCATTATGTAGTATGAAACGGTGATAAGCGGGATCTTTGGTCCTACCGGATGTACATCATCCTCGGTAACCCAGGTATGACCCATTACGTTACACTCCATTCATCAAGTGATGAATGGGACATGATGAATGGGACTTGATGAAGGAGTGTAATATAATGTCACACCTAGGTTACCGAGGATGACAACACACCGACTTGCGCACAACGAAAATATCATGCAGTAAGAATCGTCGGTAAGGGGGATCTTTGATCCTACCGGGTGTACAACACATCGACCTACGGAACAACGACAAAATTATGCAGTATAAAACGTCGGTAAAGGGGATAGTTGATCCTACCGGGCGTACAATACACCGACGCACGGCACAACGATAAAATTATGCAATACGAAATGTCGGTATGGGGGTCTTTGATCCTACCGGGTGTACAACACTACAACAAATGCCACAACGACAAAATTATGCAGTAAGAAACGTCGGTAAGGCGACCCTTTGATCCTACCAGGTGTACAGCACACCGACACACTGCACAACGACAAAATTATGCAGTATAAAACGTCGTTAAGTGGGTATTTGATCCCACCGTGATATGTATTCATCATTTAGATGGATTAAATTCCAAGTCCAAGGCCTTTTCCCAGGACTCAAGATACTCAAGACCTTGCTGGAATATAGCTGGTATACAATCCAGTCAAGTTAAATTTATTTGAAGTTAGTTTTATAGACTAACATATACAACACAAGCTCATGAGAGTTCTTTTTTTTTTCTTTTTGCTATTGACACTCTAACAACAAACTAAAACAAGCAAATAAAAACAATGCACTTATTTCCCATTGCTTGGACGTTTGTGATATTAGTGGTTTGTAAGACTAGGTAAGATAAACACTTTTGTTTAAATGTTTTGGTTTTATTGTTTTATTGTACCTTTTGTTCTGTAGTGTTTTACTTACAAATGTTTTTTTTTTCTTCCTGTAACAGAGATGACAGGGTGACCGCAAGAGAAGGAATCCAGCACTCTAACTGCCAAATTCATTGCCATGGACTGGCCATATGCAAGATCGGAAAATACTATGGTGTCGTGATCTGTGAGGATTAGTCATGGAGACCCCACGTGGACACCACTGTCAAGAAGACAAACAACAGCTTGGCCTTTCTCTGTAGGAATCTAACCAGCTACCCACAAGACATGAAAGCCCAGTGCTACAAGATCCTTAGACCTATCCTAGAGTATGCAACAGCTGCATGGGACCAATGCACCAACATTTGCGTTGAACAGTTGGAAGCAGTGCAACCCGGTTTGTGAAGGGTGACGTTAGAACAACCACCAGCTCCAACCAAATGCTACAAGACCTTGGCTGGCATACACTACAGCAGCGCCTAAACGACTCCAAGCTCGTCATGATTTACCCTATTACTCATGGCCTCGTGGACATACCAGCCTCAAGCTATCTCCAACCAATTGCAACATATACAAGAGAGCACACCCAGAGATACCTCACAAAATTCTGTAGGACAGACATTTATCTGCACTCCTGCTTGTCCTCGGGCGTCAGACTGGAATTAGCTACCAGAGCATATCGCCATGTCAGAGACCTCAGAGGACTTCAAGAGGGTCTGGCCACCATACACTAGTTATGTACAGGACTGTTTTTATGCTTTTAACCTACAATTTTATCCGTCATTTGTTCGGGCCTCACCGCCACCTTGTACATAGTTCCTAGTACGAAAAACCTCCAGAGTTGGTCATGTACTTCAACGGTAGAAGAAGTACATGGATATGAGTAATATACAGACACTTCTGCTCTGAGCTCTATACATTGAATATGATTGCCCCCCATCGGGCAGAGCTTTCATAAGCTGATCTAACTCTTTACGTCATACTATTTCCCCGTGTCCCATAGATGCGTGGCTTCTGTACAGGTATATTGGACTTCCTGTGTCTACTGCTTTACCACATCCTGTAAAATCGTTACTTATTTCTTTGAATTTGTGTAATTTACAAACTAATAACCAACGTTCTTGTAGACGAATATTGTCTACAGATTTTGTTAACCCACTTACTTAGGATTTACTAACTCATCTAGTTAACACGTATCCACAAGTACGAATTAACATTTTTACAATCAAAGGTTCTGAATTGAATCTGAATTTGACTGAGTTAATTCGTAGCTGCCGAAAAGTCCGTAGAGGAATCAGTGGGTGCGAAAAACGCTGTACCGCTTGTACTGGCTGTTCTGATACATGTTGGGTGTTAACACAGGGTTAGGAAAAAACAATGACTGTCCTAGATAATGGGATCTGTTACTGGTATATTCGGGTAGCCCTGGTGCACATTTTACAGTACCGCTTTTACTGTGATTCTTTGTATGTACATTGTCTTTATTTACATTCACCCTATAAGCATCCTCCCTTCCATCACAACAGATATAAAAAGCTGAAGTGTTTAACTATTGCTGGTCTGGATACTGCATACTGTTGCTGTTAGTACTCCGATTGTGTTGTTGCCTGCATTCTATCACTGTCACAAGTCTCTGAATAATTCGAATTTAACGTCAGATCTGAACTTTCATGAGACGGCACGGTTGGGATATACGAATAAATTCCATGCTGGACATGCTGAGTAGTTGGCAATACATTCAGCTCTGACTGTGTTTGGCTGGTACCTGGCTATATTTTCTCATTCTGTTGGACTGATATCTGGTTATATTTCTCGACATTAGTGTATCAATCTTTTCAGCTTGATGTTTAAGAGTTGCGATTTGACTAGACACCTTACCTCACACAAATTTAGTAACCTGCAGAAAAATAACATCAAAGCAGAGCTTAATTGGACCCCAAGGCATACAAATCATGTGATATGACACTGCGGATGGGCTGGCAAAGGCAGGGGCTGAGAAGGCAGAAGAAATGTCTGCACAAACTACTCCAGCAACTCGTTTAGACATTAGAATTGCTGTGAAAACATCATGCCTAATGAAGCGGCAGCAGATATGGGATGCAGGAAAACACAGGTAGCCACATCACAACCTAAAATCATCAGTAACTTCCCGAATTAAGCCCATTGCAAACATCCAAGTACAGAACATCATTATTCAGTTACAAACCGTCTACTGTAAAACTCAGTGAATATCAATATAAAATTGGTCCAAAGGATTCACATTTCTGTATATGTGGACAGCATGAAAGTGTACAATATTATATCGAAGATTGTGTTCGGTATGAAGATATTTGAGAAAGTTTAAGGAATATATTGTTTCAGAGTACAGGAATTAATGAACTCTCCACAGAACTGTATTTCTGGAAATGAAGGAATCTGATCCTTACTTAGACCAAAGAAGAGAAACAGTTCATAAACATTTGAAAACTTTAATTTAAGGACCTAAAGATTGTAAACCTTCCACTGTAAATTTTTAATCCCCCGCCGCGAAGCAGATGGGGGATTATAGAAATGGCCTTCGTCAGTCCGTCTGTCCATCTGTCCGTCTCTCCGTCTGTCCTTCCGTAACACTTTCTTGTCCGCTCCATATCTCCTGAACCCTTTGAAAAAAATTCATTAAACTTCGATCAAATGTTTACCTCAGTGAGTCGATGTGCAGAACCCATAAGTCAACTATGCCAACTCAAGGTCAAGGTCACAGGTCGAAGTCATGGGTTTGAGCCTTGAATTTCGTGTCCGCTCCATATCTCTTATACCCCTGGAAGGATTTTCTTTAAACTTTGGTCATATGTTTGCCTCAGTGAGACGATGTGCAGAACTTATAACTCAACCATGCCAACACAAGGTCAAAGTCACAGTTTAAGGTCACAGGTTTGAGCCTTGAATTTCGTGTCCGCTCCATATCTCCTATACCAGTGGAAGGATATTCTTTAAACTTTAGTCAAATGTTCACCTTAGTGAGACGATGTGCAGAATCAATAACTCAACCATGCCGACTCAAGGTCAAGGTCACAGTTCAAGGTCATGTGTTTGAGCCTTGAATTTCGTGTCCGCTCTGTATCTCTTTTACCCCTTGGAGGATTTTTTCTAAACTTTGGTCAAATGTTCACCTGTGGGACGATGTGCAGAACCCATAACTCAGCCATGGGGACTCAAGGACAAGGTCACAGTTCAAGGTCTCGAGTTTGAGCGCTGAATTTCGTGTCCACTCGATATCTCCTTTACCCCTGGAAGGATTTTTTTTAATTTTGGTCAAATGTTTGCCTCAGTGAAATGATGTGCAGAACCCATAGCTCAACAATGCAGACTCACAAGGTCACAGTTCAAGGTCACGGGTTTGAGTCTTGAACTTTGTGTCCACGCTGTATCCCTCTTACCCCTGGGAGGATTTTCTCTAATTTTGGTCGAATGTTCACCTCAGTGGGACAATGTGCAGAACTCATAACTCAGCCCTGCGGACAAGGTCAATGTCACAGTTGAAGGTCACGAGTTTGAGCCTTGAATTTTGTGTCGGCTCCATATCTCCTTTACCCCTGGAAGGATTTTCTTTAAGCGTTGGTCAAATGTTTGCCTCAGTGAGATGATGTGCAGAACCCATAAATCAGCTATGCTGACTCAACGTCAAGGTCACAATTGAAGGTCACCAGTTTGAGCCTTGAATTTTGAGGCCGCTCCATTGCCATTCAGACTGCTTTGTTAAATTTGGGTCAAATGTTCGCCTTAGTGAGATGATGTGTAGAACCTATAACTCAACGATGCAGACTCAAGGTCAAGGTGACAATTGAACGTCATTCGTCTCTTTCTTGTCCGCTCCATATCTCCTGAACCCTTTGAAAGATTTTTATGAAACTTTGGACATGTTTGCCTTAGTGAGGCAATATGCAGAACCCATAACTTAAGCATGCCGACTCAAGGTCAAGGTCACAGTTAAAGGTTTATGTGTTTGAGCCTTGAATTTAATGTTCACTCCATATCTCCTGAGCCCTTTGAAAGATATTTATTAAATTTGGGTCAAATGTTCGCCTTAGTGAGATGATGTGCAGAACCCATAACTCAACAATGCAGACTCAAGGTCAAGGTCACAATTTAAGATCACCAGTTTGAGCCTTGAATTTTGAGGCCGCTCCATTGTCATTCTGCGGCGGGGGATATAGCTGTCCTTCAGACTGCCTTGTCTCTCTTTGTTTTCTTCCCCACACCCACGCCCCTCCCACCCCACATTTGTCTGTTTTGCGAGCAACCGAACCTGACACACATGCTATATATGTAAACTACTTGTGAAATTTTACCAGAGAAGAATTACAATACACGTGCAAGTTTATACCAGAGAGAAAATTCGGCCGAACGGCTGCAACAACAACAAAGTGATCTGCTTCCTTATACCCTCAATAAGTTCATCATTTCTATTACTAAAGTTTTAGGAATCCTCGTTGGTTCAAGTGCACATACAGAATTTATTTTTGATCCGCTCTCATGTGGGTTGTCTACAATGTTTACTTTCTGATTTTCGTATTAATAGGCTTTTCACTGCCACATGTGGCTCAGTTGGATGCGCCGTCCGACTGGAGACCAGGAGGTCGCGGGTTCAACCCCCGCCGAGGTCGGCAACATTCTTTCGTGGAGATTGATCATGAAATATTTTCTACGGTCATTCTCTTCCTTCCGCTGATTCAAGAAGGGCAGTTGTCAGTTTCTGGCGGAAGAATGTGCACAATACTGGTTAACCGCTTAGAAGACTAAGCCTGCCCAGTAAACGTGTGGTTAGGTAAACTGACCGCGCTCGACATGACCCCATTGGGTTGACTGGGCCGTAAAACCTCAACACAAACAAAACAAACTGCCACATGCGATAATAGACCTTTGCCGTCTCATCAGGATCTACATGTAGCCTTTCAACTTCAAATATAAACTTCTTTTCAATCGATAGTTTGCTTAACAAAAACAATACAGACGACAACTGTAGTATGAAATTTAGCTTTGAAAGTGTTAGTAACGCAATTAAACTGTTTCAGTGTTAATCTATTTCATCGTAACGCTAGCTATATAAATGTCTTATGTATATAGTTGTAGCATTTTATAAACAGTTTCAGAATAAACAATTATTATTAGTCTCAGGATGAAAAAGAACGGTATCCTCCCATGAATTCAGGAAATGGCATCATGTACACTCATGCAAAGTTATTTAAATACATGCACAATGGACAATATACATTCTATTCTCAGCTTCAGCATTTGTGTCCATCTTAACGATGCTAATAGCCGGAATTACCAAGGTCGTGTTAACTTGGAATTGGACAAGTATCGTCTGGTCCTCCATAGAAAATTGTGCGTTAAACCCAAAAGCACTTCATGCTATACAGTACATTTTATGTGCACTAACATTGTGTACAAGCCTTCCTTTAGTAAAAAAAAAAAAAAAATATCTGTATATCTTTCGGACCATAGCGTTAGCAAAAAACTCGTTTTACTCGCGCGAAGACATAGCTATTTAAAACGAGACCAAAAGTTATACCACTCACTAATAATTTTATTGTTTCCACCTGGGACTATGCAAGAGAGATTAAAGATATGTTATAAAGAGGTTAATATGAGATCCAATCAGTGGTAGTAAAGAGGCTTTCTGAAGGGTAATAAATATATTGGAGGTCATAATAGACAGTGTTACCTATGGATCAGATAATTAAGCCAGTACCAAATTCTCATATTGGTCGCTATCTCTTTGTCGTTTACTGACACCTATACTGTTTTGTTTTCTTTTGTGCCCAGTCTTTTACCAGTGATAAGACTAATGACCGAGACACATCTTATTTTTATGTCTCTAAGCAGAACGCTATTTGTGATCTCTCCTTATTTTGGTGCCTCGGTAAGGCCGACTTTTCCCTGTGTTGACGACTTTGTCTTGTATTGGACAACTTTCTCAATATTGGCTGAGTTTATTATCGTTATGACTGACTGATATGCGGTTCTACCCGGTTTTACGTAATTTTCAACGATTTTCAGTCATATTAAGATGGAAGGCATTCTATGGACTTGGTCATATAGCTGCTATGTAAAATTTTCTTTATTTAGATAATCATTGCTAAGCAAGATATTTTGTAAATTAATCAGTAAAACTGTCATTAATCAAGCAATTTCGTACTGGCCGAGTTACAGATCCGAGGACGGCTGGAATGTCCTGAGGCCTTCGGCTGAGGACCATTACAGTCGATCTAAGACCTGTAACTCTGCCAATGCAAATGTACGAAATTACTTGATTGATAACACATACGTCAAACATCATGTGCCCGCTAGGAAGTAAGTCCTGATCAGATGGAGCGAAAGATGCAGAATGATTTGCGTCTCATTGAACCACAACTTGAGAAAACGTATCGTCTGACACACCGTCTGATCGGATCTTCGTCCGCAGGAAGAAACTTTGCATCCTTGGCTATTCAAATTGCATCTTGTAAAAAGTCTGATCAGATTGCGAGCTTATGCAGGCTGATCTGAATCGTCGCTGGGCGCATATGACAAAAGGTACGTTGTCTGGCGCTACGGCTGCATTATAGAGAAGGAAACTTTTTGCACGCTGCGGCAGCTATTAATGGTCAATTTTTCATAATATGGTGGAATTATTTGAAGACGATCCCCGTGCATTCATCTTTTAGCAATTACACAAGTACAAAATATACGTACTTTACTTTCATGTCCCTGCTCATTATTGATTGCGTGGGATTATCTTTATTCAGACAATTTTCTAAATATATATAGCACAAGGACGTAATTTAGACAGCCTTATTAATTTCAGTACTTCCTATAAAATACGATAAATTGGTGTATATTACACTACACAAATTATATTTGCCGTGGTATTAGAGAAAGTAAATCAAGCCTGGAATATATCAACAGGAGGTTGCTTTGGATCACATCAAAGGCGTCCTTTTCAGGAGAACAATACTACTACGACTATCAATATCTTTCTCAAGATGAATAGAACCTTTTCAAGGAGAAAACACTCTAAACTAATATTTTTTGGTCACTATCACGATCTTTTCAAAGCAAGACTACTTTAACACAAAACAATGTTTGCTCTTCTTTGGTAAATGAAGCCATTCTCAATGCTGGGTGGTAAGTGGACGGGAGTACTTTCTTACTTTAAAATGACCTCCTTTGAGAAGGTGGTGAGGAGGTGCGGCCAAAACTGTATGGCAGTATGGTCTCCCATGGAATTGTATTCGTTTACCATAAATGGAATATATACATATTCTGGGGAGGTAGATCTGTCAAAATGGTTTGTCTCCTCTTTGAAAAGAAGAAAGTATTCGCCTCCAAGGGGAGCTTAAAAGACAAGGGAAACGTGTCCTTTCTTTCTAGAGTAGACCACTTTTCAGAAGAGGGTTGGTGTGCAGATACTCAAACAGAAAGTCACAGAAATGTGTCCCTTATAATAATGGGGGAAAATCTATCAAGTGTATCCAGTGTGCCTCTGAGGTACAGATATTAAAATAATGGGCCCAGTTGTTCAAAACTAACGATGTCGTTAGTTAACGATTCGTTAAATTTACATCAAGTGATATGCAAATATACTGAAATTTTTTGCTGAAAAAATGTGAGTAGCTTTTGCAGTGTAGTGCAAAAGCTACTCACATTTTTTCAGCAAAAAATATCAGAATATTGTATATTGAATCTGCTAAAACAGTTAACAAAATGACCCTTAACGAGCTCGTTAAGCTAACGACGCTTTGAACAACTGGGCCATGGTTTCTAAGGCCTTACACATGTATTTACCGAAGACAAATGAATATTTTTCAATATTTTCCCATGAACTAGGGCTGGCATTTGAATAGTCATATACTTTCAAAATGATACGAGCTAGGGCACACCATTTCCTACAAGATTGTTTGCGCGCCCACCAAAGACTCGTTTAAGCCTGTGCATCTGCGTAAGGCTTGTTCAGTCTTCTCCGTGCACAGCGAATTCTCTGATCAGCTGCTCAGTACGAAAACACGCCTATTCAAATATATAGAAAATTTCACTTCCAAAAACTGAAAATTTTCAGATAAAAAAACTGATATTATTCATATTTCTGCACAGGACATAGATTATGGGTACTCGTTAGAACCGCCTCGCCGAGGCAGTTTTAGCGAGTACCGACAATCTATGTTTTTGAGCAGAAATAAGAAAAATAATGTATACCCCAGTAAACCCCAGTTTTACTACATAAAAGTGGGGTTTAAGGGGGTCAAAATATTATAGGTATATATGTTTTTGTGATGTTTTATGGATGCAGTTTCGTAGGCTTTAGATTTTGATCCGTGTATTATTATCTACTTCTGTTTACAGCATATGTTGTTGGTACTCATTTGAATTGTCTCGACAAGTTGAGGCAATACAAACGAGTACCCTAAACATATGCATTTTAAACTTGTCGAGGTAATTCAAATGAGTACCTTCAATATATGTTTTTATAAAGAAAATCAGAACATTTATCACACAAGCATAAATACATACGTCCCTCAGGAAGTCCTCTGCTTATATTCCTTTAAAGAGTACCCTTATTAGGAAGATATTTTACTACATTTCGTTTCAGTAATTTAAAAAAAAACTTAAGCGCACAGTGCGATAATTAGGTCGAATACGGTAATACGAAAACCACATGAGGAAGATGTAGGTATTGCCAATGTCATCCCTGCAGTCTAACACATATATCTTTGCAAATAGTGTAGATCCAGAGGAGGCGGCGGTCTCATTCGGATCTACACTGTCATTCTGATTGAGTTTGACTAAACTCATCACGAAGACACGCCTATTCAAATATATAGAAACTTTCACCTCCAAAAACTGAAAATTTTCAGATAAAAAATCTCTTATAATTTTTTTCTTTCTGCTCAAATTTTTTTTTTTTTTTTTTTTTTTTTGTGTTGAGGTTTTACGGCCCAGTCAACCCAATGGGGTCATGTCGAGCGCGGTCAGTTTACCTAACCACACGTTTACTGGGCAGACTTAGTCCTCTAAGCGGTTCACCAGTATTGTGCACATTCTTTCGCCAGAAACTGACAACTGCCCTTCTTGAATCAGCGGAAGGGAGAGAATGACCGTAGAAAATATTTCATGATCAATCTCCACGAAAGAATGTTGCCGACCTCAGCGGGGGTTGAACCCGCGACCTCCTGGTCTTCAGTCGGACGGCGCATCCAACTGAGATTCTGCTCAAATCATAGATTATGAGTATTCGTTAGAACTACCTCAGCGAGGCGGTTCTAACGAGTACCCACATTCTGTGTTTTCAAGCAAAACTAAGAAATAATGTATACCCCTGTAAACCCCAGTTTTACTGTTTAAAAGTCGGGTTTAAGGGGGTCAAAATTATATAAGCATGTTTTCTCAATGACCTATTTGCAACAACAGATGGGTCAAAATTCAGAGATGGGCGAGTCCATTTCAGAAACTCAGGGGTCAAAAGGTTAAGCAGATTGAGACAAGCATAACTACTTGTGGAGGGAGGGGTGTGTGGTAAAGGGCTTAACTCACGCGAAGTTTATTTTTAATTGGTCTATGCGGTCAAGTTGTATAAAGAGAGGAAAACAAATTTCGTTAGAATTAGATGAAAGATTACCATCTAGACTACATCCTTTTCGCCTATCTCCGTTTCATTTATTCCGACTTTGCCTACCCATATTCTACCTACTGTTAAATAAAATTGTATTTCCAGTTTGGATACTCTTAAGTTTTTAAGCGAGTATATTTAGGAATAGTTGTTTATTATCATTATTATTTCTACTACTACTACTACTACTACTACTACTACTACTACTAGTGGTAGTAGTATTAGTGTTATTAGCATCAGTAGTATTACTAAGTTTTATTTTTATTACTGTTAGCATTATGTTTATTAGTAAAACTTGTGTTTGAATTTGAAGATGACGCGGTTGTGTACCTGACAGTTGAAGGCATAGATGACAATAGTTTGCTACAACAAGACGTGGATAGACTGGCTATATGGGAATCCGGGCGGGACATGGAAGTGCCGGGTTGTAAGGGTGACGACCCCTAGAAAAGCAGTAAAACTTTCCATAGAGTTTACATGGTCACGTCCTTGAGGCTGTCTCCAGTACATGATACTCAGGAGTTGATATAGCTGGTGGCCTGTCCTGGAATTTCCTCACTGACAGAAATACATGTACCGCCAAAGCAATCAGTATCCTTGGGTTTATCAAGAGAAACATCAGAACAAAAACGTCAGAGAGAATGCCTATAACGCTCCCGCAGCTAGTGTATGCGGCACCTATCTCGGATCCACATACCAAAGGAAAGATGCTCCAGTTTGAACAGTTTCAACGCAGGGCTGCCAGATGAACCACGAATAATCATGATTATAGGTCAAGCCAAATGTACCATTATGTAACAGCCATGTTTCAAGATCCAGTTTGGCGGTCCCTCGAACAAAGACGAGCGGACGCGTGTCTTTGCTTGTTTTATAAGGTTGTATATGGCCTTGTAGCAGTGCCACTCTCAATTTACATTGAACTTTTGAAGTCCGATTCCAGGTACTGCCACTCGATGGCCTTCAGGCAGATTCATACATCTCGTGATTTTTACATATAGTCATTTTCTCCATCTGCAATTGTACAGGGGAGTTCCCTGTCCTAGAAAACTGTGGCCCAGTTGTTCAAAGCTAACGACATCGTTAGTTAACGATTCGTTAAAATTTACATCGAGTGATACGCAAATATGCTGAAATTTTTTGCTGAAAAAATGTTAGTAGCTTTTTCAGTGCAAAAGCTACTCACATTTTTTTTCAGCAAAAAAATATCAGAATATTGTATATTGAATCTGCTAAAACAGTTAACGAAATGACCGTTAACGAGCTCGTTAAGCTAACGACGCTTTGAACAACTGGGCCTGTATGTCTACCAACCTTTGCAGGATTCATTTAAGGATGCAGTTGATAGACTGCAAGATTCAAGGCCGTAGATTCAGAGGTAGTTATTTGTAAACACTGATTTTAGCTGATCTGTTTCATCCTATCATCTTTATCCATTTCACTGTTCAAGTTACTTTTTATTTGTTCTCAGTTTGGGTTAGTTTTCTGCCTGATTCTCGCTTGTCGCGCGTCCCTGCCTAGAATGCCCTCGCGAGTGCGGCTGTATATAGAGACAGATAGGTAAAAAAAAAGTAGTGTCCAAATATATCTGTACATGGCTGTTTCTCAGTAATTATTATCAACAATAATTATAAAACTTATATAAGTATAACCCTACTAATAAGTTCATTATAAAGTGTGACTGAGTTTGAATCAGTATTTTGTCACATTTTGTTATAGTTATTCATATTTCATTTTAACTGGTTTTGGTTTTTCTTAAAGGAAGAAATATTTCATTTTACATGTTGTAATATGTCTTTATTAACTCAAAATTAAAGATTACGAAAACAATTAAGATACCACTTAAACATATGTTTTCATTGCTTTGGTTATATTAAAAACAGAGTTATGAAAACGGGAAAAGTGGAAATTTTAATTGAAATGAGAATACGCGAAATTGGAGATGGCCAGTCTGAAAAAATCGTAGACAAAGACGAAATCTATAATAGTTTGCTTAATTTCGGCCGTCACTTTTTTTTTTTTTTTTTTTTTTTTTTTTTTTTTTGAAAAGTCGAACTATCTAGTATGTTTTAGCTCGATACTGATAAAAATACGATGTTTGTTTCTGGGATAAACAGTTAACGTTTTACTAAAATGGCTTGCTGTAATAAACACGTAAATGAACGCTGTGTAAACGGAAATTTAGGCAATAAGATAATCCGTAAAATGACCAAAAGCGACAATAAAAACACAAAACAGGCATTCCAGATCTTATGTAAATGAAGAAATAAATGTAGATAACTGATTGTCGATATGGGCAGGTGTCAGGAAAACGTTTTTTATTTCTCCATGAAACCGTATGTTGTGGTACCCACCATATATGTTTTCATGGAGAGATAAAAAAAATGTAACATTATCTTAGGCTGAAAAAGCGCCTTATATGGAGGTATTTATATGTCAGTGTAATATAACGCCTAATGATTTTGATTACCCGGGTCAAGACCCTACCACAATCACACTGAAGTGTTGTTACTGTGAAACTGTAATTACAGAAAGTATCTGCCCATTCAGTTTTACATTACATCTGTATTCAGCTGCTCTATTGACAGGATCCATGATTCCTGTTCTATTGACAGAAGCTGTGATTGCTACTCTATTGACAGAAGCCATGATTAATTTAAGCTAACATTATACTGGCGTACCATCCTCATTATAAAGACTCTCACCACAGAAAAAGGCATGTGTGTATAGTGCGAGTAGCCAAGGCGTAGATCGATCTGCGATTCGATCTGGTTCATTTATATGGTCCACTTTTTGCGCTGATGTCGCTCAGTTGAAGGCTTGACACCGTGGGAATCAGCGAAATACTAAATCCTTGATCAGACTGCAGGGATATTCAGTTTGATTCAGACCATAGTTTATGGTAAATGGATGCATCGGAAAGAATTTGCTGCGATTTTGCAAACGAAAAAGAGTCAACTTTTGTGGAAAAACAGCTGCAAACGCAAAAGCTGAAACTTATATAAAATCCATCGAACGCTTTCAGACAGAGCATAGTCAATCTTTTTAGGCTAGAGAATTCTCTGACCCCACCTCACGCAATAAGAATAGAGACACAATATTTCTACTTCAGGAATATTTCTCTGGAGGTGTACGCTCGTAGTTTAAGGTTCCATGTGAGCATGACGTGATTTTAACGCTTAACATACTCGTATTGGGTAAATAATTCAGCAGTTGACATTTTGAAATATCACCTTCATTTTCCCAGAAGTATATCATTCCCTGCAAAATGTCTCCTAAAGAGACGATTTGCATGAAATGTCACTCTATTGTCTGGCAAAAGTAAAATAAATTATCGGTTTGTCGTCTGCTGAATTTGTCCCCAAAGTGCTAAATAAAAGTTAACCCTTGAAAGCGCTAAATATATTTGTAGCAGACGACATTCAAAAATTGATTTTGTTATTTTTTAAAGCTATTTAGGATGACGTTTTATGCGAATCGGATTGTAAGGATTAAATGTAAAGCCTTATTTTCTCTGAATTAAAACATGTATATTTCATAAGGTGTCGTCTGTTATAGTTTTGATTTGTACTTTAATTTAAGGGTTAATAAACAAGAAGGCCAAGATGGCCCTGTATCTCTCACCTAATTACCACACAAGTTTGAATCAGTTGGCATTTTGGTTCAAGAGAAGAAGTTCAATATAGATTTTCAAGATGGCGGCCATCTTGGATTTCTAATCAGAACGTTTTTAGCTACTTTTGTTCTACAAGTCACCTCGATACTTCCAAAGAAGTTTCGAGTCAATTGTATTTTTGGTTCAGGAGAAAACTTTCAAACTAGATATTCAACATGACTGCTAGGGCGACCATCTTGGATTTCCAACCAGCATGATTTTAGTTAATTTTTGATGTTCAAGTCAGCCCGATACTCCTATAAAGTTTCGCGTCTATAGGCCTTTCTGTTCAGAAGATGCGAAAAAATTATTTTCAAGATGGCAACTGTGGTGGACATCGTGTATTTCCGATCGGAACGGTTTTAGCTGTTTTTGATCTAGAAGTCACCCTGATGCTTTTTAGCAAGTGTCAAATGGCCTTTCGGTTCAGGCGAAGAAGCACAAAATAGATTTCCAGTATAACAGTCATGGAGACCATCTTTGAAATCCGATTGCAAACGTTTAAGCTATTTTAAGTACAAGTCACCCAAATGCTTTCTATCAAGTTTCGAGTCGCTTAGCCTTTCGGTTCAAGTGAAGAAGCGAAAATTAAATTTTCAAGATGGCGGCCACGGCGACCATCTTGGATTTCTGATTGGAAAGATTTTAGCTATATTCGATCTACAAGTCACCCCGATGCTTCCTGCTGTTTCAAGTCTGTTGGTCTGTCGTTTCAGGAGAAGAAGTGAAAAATACATTTTCAAGATCGCGGCCTTAGCAGCCATCTGAGATTTCCGTGCCAAGTTCAAGTCAGTTGGACTTTTGGTTCAGGAGAAGAAGCGAAACACAGATTTATAAGATTTCCGATCGGAATAATTTAGCTTATTTTGATCTACAAATCATCCCGATAGTTCCTACCAAGTTTCAAGTCAGTTGGACTTTCAGTTCAGGAGAAGAGGCTGAAATTATATTTTTAAAATGGCAGCCACGGGAGTTATCTTGGATTTACTATCAGAACGATTTTAGCCGTTTTTAAACTACAAGTAAGCCCGATGCTTCCTACCAAATTTTAAGTAATTTTGACTTTCGGTTCAGGAGAAGAAGTGAAAAATATATATTCAAGATGACAGCCTTGATTTTAACTATTTTTGATCTACAAGTCAATTGGCCTTCTGGTTCGGGAGAAGAAGCGATAATTATATTTTCAAGATGGCGGCCATCTTGGATTTCCGAGCGGAACGATTTTAGCAATTTTTGATCTACAAGTCACCCCAATGCTTCATACCAAGTTCCAAGCCGACTGACCTTTTTGTTCAAGAGAAGAAGCAAAAATAGATTTTCAAGATGGCCACCATGATAGCTGGGTTTGATTTCCGATCAGAACGATTTAAGCTATTTTTATCTACAACTCACCCGGATGCTTCCTACAAAATTTCGAGTCGATTGGCCTTTCGGTTCAGGAGAAGAAGCGAAAAATAGATTTTTAAGATGGAGGCCATCTTTGATTTCCGATCAGAACGATTTTAACAATTTTTGATATACAAGTCACCCTGATGCTTCCTACCAAGTTTCAAATCAGTTGGCTAAGGGGTAAGAGGAGTAGGTTTTTAAAGCAATGGTTGACGCCGCCCGACGCACGACGGATGACGGACATTGATTGCCCACAATAGCTCACCTTGAGCACTTCGTGCTCAGGTAAGCTAAAAAGAGGCGATCGATTATAGGACAGAAACAGAATAGTGGAGGTAGAATGATATTATTGTCTTTTTACACTGCGAGACAATTAAATGGCAGTAATAATTTGATACTGATTTATTTGACCTTCGAGACTTCCTATACTGACACTATATTTACTACTCCATGGACGAATTCAACAGACGACAAATTGATTGTATTGTTTTTTTTTCTTATTTTTCCCAGAAATAGGATATGACATTTCATGCAAATTGTTTCTTAGGGATACAATTTTAGGGATACAGTTTGCATGCGGGTTAAAAAAGAAAAGTCAGAAGGTCATCTGCTGAAATTGTACCCCACCTTTAATATTAATGTATCTATCCTTCCATATCTTTCAACCAAAGGATTAAAAACTCCCACGATAGGACTTATGAAAAAAATATAAGTGAAGATACCCAGGAAATGCCACAATCATATATATATATATATATATATATATATATATATATATATATATACACACACACACACACACACACACACACACACACACACATATATATATATATATATATATATATATATATATATATATATATATCCCCAGCAAAGATTCAGATCAGCCTGCGCATTCGTACACTTTGTTGGACGCATTTTTGGTTATCCAAGGACGCAAAGTTTTTTAATGTGGACACCCAAGACTCTGATCAGCTTTTACTTATTCAGACGAAACACAGACGGCATGGCAATATTTTCAAATATTTTTCTATTGTACACTGTACTATCGCGTAATCTTCGTGGTTCTGCTTCTGGTCTTCTTATGTCCTGGGCCCAGTTCTTCAAAGCATCGTTAGTTTAACGAGCTCGTTAGTGGTCAAAATGTTAACTGTTCTAGTAAGTAAAATAACAAATTCACAGGTATTTTAGCTAAAAAATTGAGTAGCTTTTGCAAATGCAAAGGCTACTCACATTTGTTTTCAGCAAAAATATTAACTTATACGCCATATTTAATGATCAAAGTTTTAACGATACGTTAAAGTTCTAACGTTATCGTTACGTTTGAACAACTGGTCCCTGGCTTCTGGTTTCGCGCGCAGTTTCTTCAGGCGGTCAACAACGACTCTGATCAGCCCGATTAGGCAGATTTTAGAGGTTGTAGTTCTTGTTTATTTGTGAATCTGGTGTTTTATATGTGGCGTTTGTTTATCATTATTTGTTCATCATCTCTCCTTCTTTTGGTGCCTTGGAAGGACTGTGCTTCGTGATTATGGTATTTCCTGGGTATCTTCTAAGGCTGGCTAATCGGAGATGAAAAGATAATCGATTATCAGTCCTGCCATTGTGATCGATAATCGATTAGTAATCACTGAAGATTTGGTCGTAATTTTACCTGTCTGAGCATGACTCTTACCATTTGTTATATTTTATTTTATGTTTTTGATCAGACAGGCCTAAGCAAACAGTCTTGACCCTGATGAGACGCCGCAAACGCGGCGTCTCATCAGGGTGTACACTGTTTGCCACACATTCAGCTATTTTAGACTCAGCATTGGGTAGTAAATTCTACTTGTTCAAATTGTTTGCTAAAGTATGGTAAGGAGTTGAGGTGTCTGCAAACTAAGGGTAAATATGGTAAAGTAATAGACACAAAAATCAAATGATCGATTATTAGCAAATCTGTAACGATAATCATTTTTGTGGAATTTATCGATCAATTAATCGATTATCCGATTAATTGTGCCAGCCTTAGTATCTTCACTAAGTCTTATATTTTCGTTTCGTGCATATGTCCGAGGGTATCTCACAGTTTCTCACGTAGCGGCTCTTAGATGTTCAGACGAAACGTAGACGGCAAGACAAAATTTTCAATTATATTGCAATTATACATTATACATGTACTAGCGCGCAGTCTTTGTTGGCCTGTTTGTATTTTTTTTATTTTTTGTGTGTGTTGTGGCTTTAGGATTCGCGCATGTAAAACCGTTTTAAGCCGACTTCCACATACACACACCATCACACAACCAACCGTTCAAAGACGTATCCTCTGTTGCAGGTCTTATTGTTTGTGCGTCTGTAGTTTCATATGTGACACATTTGTATTTGAATCCTTGAGGCTTATGTTCCCGTGAACACGTTGCAATAACCAACTTCAGGCATACTGGTGACCTGAGGACGGCTAAAATGTCTGTCTTGCAAGGAATCTGTCTATCGATCTGACTTCACGAAATAACATGCTGATGGCGCGTTGCCATTGTTTTTTTTTTTTGTTTTTGTTTTTTTGTTTAGATAATACTGTAAGCACCCTAGCGTAACGTTTTGTTATGTTTATGTCACTTATGTTGACTGAAACAAAATTAATAAACACGTAATATCTGTAAATACAAAAAACAGATACACGATGTAGGGAACGAAAGTATATTTACTTATACCAATGAAAAAAAAATAAAAAAAGGAACGGGATAGATTCATAAACAAAAAAGTCCAGGGTTTCGAACGCGCAACCTTCCGCGTGGGAGGCGAGAGCTGACCCGACTAAGTTACAGGGGCTGTTTCAGAGTCGCCCAAAAACAATTTTATATATTTAAACACACGCCTGGTAATCTCGTAATGGGTAACCTGTGGTTATGCATTCAAAATCTACGCGAAATTCCGGCCAAGACTTGCGGGACATCCAAATGTCAACAAACGGATAAGTTCTCCTGATTTAATGATTTTTAGTCAATTTTATAGACATATTTTGAAAACTCGGACAATGCTATTCCCAACAACTTTCATTTATGCGTCGGAAAAAATAGTAGTGGGTTGAAAAAACAAGCGGGTAAGGGTAGTCCGATATTCCTGTTTTGACTTTTTCACCAGAGCAAAATGAAGGTACGAGTATCTTCAGCTATCTGGGTTATGAATTACTTGTTGAACATATCAAATAAGACGTACTGCAAACTATGTCTACGCTGAAATGCATAAGATTCTTTTCCGCAAGCCTACGTTCCGGGGACTGAAATATTTGTGTACAGGTGTGTAATAAGCAGTCGCATTTTTTATAACACTAAAAATAAAGAAAAAAGCGCAGCAGGTGCTGAGGCTTGGGCATAAGAATAGTCTTCAACTGTCAATAAGTTTTCATAAGCATTTATTCAAAACTTTCAGTTAGTTATTATTACCATAGCTCTAGATACGATACTTTTTTTTAGTCAAAAGTATGGATATTTTTTCCCATTTCTCCATGAAAACATGTGGTACTCATTAGAAGCGCCTCGGCAAGACACTTCTAATAAGTACTCACATTGAGAAATAAGAAAACATTTAATCTCATAACATCCTACCTCACCCCCTCTCATCTAGATATGGTTTGTCTATTTAAAACTAAGTTTTAGTGTTGTTTGTTTTTGCAGCAAAACATGTTGTGGGTTCTCATAAGAATGACCTTATTGAGGCCATTCAAATGAATACCCACAACTTATGTTGTGCAAAAAATGACAAAAATATCACTAAAATCGTCTTCTTATCTATGCTTGTGAACTACTAATTTGTCGAGATGACAGGCAATTACAATCCAAACACCCAACAAAATATTACTGTATAAAGCCATGGAAGTCTGGGTAAAAATTTCAGCGGACGACATTTTGAAATATTTTCTTATTTTTTCCTGAGCGTTGACAATGCCTATTTTCTGGAAAAAAAAAATAAGGAACTTATCATCAAATGTCGTCTGCTTAATATTCCCAGAAAGTGGTAATGGTAAAAGACAAACCTTATCTATGCATGTGTGAAAATGGATCTAATCCCGAAAGTTATCAAAAGATTTTAGGCACACGGTTCCAAACTTCAAAATTGGTTGACATTTTTTTTTTATCTTTTCAGATACGCAAATACTCGTACTTTTCCGTTCTACTGTCGGCTATCTAGATCGGCTATCTCCGTACAATCGTGTTTTCTTTCAGTGTTATAGCGTAGTAATTTGCAGTTATGAATTAGCTCGTTCAAGCTCAAAATTCTTTGTCAAGAATTTCGTACGATTCACATCGCACATCTATCAAAGTTTGTGGTAAACCTAAACCTAATTGTTATGTTTAAACCGAAATGTACATGCATTTTTATTTTCAAGGGACTTTTTTTTTTTCAGTGTAGTGAGATGCGGTACTTTGCACTTTTACTCGGGGTTTCCGTATATGTTTTGGCAAGGGTTGAAATTTAGATATTTAGGCAAGCCAAGCCCAGATCAAAAATCAAAATTGTGCGTATGGAAGGACAAAAGAGTCTTTATCGTTCGAAAAAAATTACAAGCATCCAGTTTTTATTTTTATTGTTTTCCTATTTAGGTGTGTTTTAACCTCGCAGTTTTACCATCATCTTGAAAACACTTTTCAAAGCATAATTTACAATGAATATTATGGCTTGCCCTAAACGGATCAAGCATTTAAAATATGGAATTTTATCCATTCTCAACCGAAATATACATGTATTTTTATTTTCAAGAGACGTTTTTTTTTTTGTTGTTGGTTTTTTTTTCAGCGTAGTGGGATGCGGTACTTTGCACTTTTACTCAGGTTTTTCAGTAAATGCTTTGGCAAGGGTTGAAATTTTGGTATGACTACTTTGGTCTTCGGCTTGGCCAGCCCAGGCCAATAATCAATAATGTACGTATGGAAGGACAAGAGAGTCTTTATCGTCCGAAAAGAATTACAAGCATCCTGTTTTTATTTTTATTGTTTTCCTATTTAGGTTTCCTATCTACCGACCGTTCTAAGGCGGTGGTCCCGGTGTTAGTCTTACTCCTTGTTGCTTTGTGGTTTATTCTACGAGGCGATTTGTTGTATGTCTTTCCATGTGTCATTTTGTTCTTGTGTTTTTCAGTCCTTTTAGTATTGCGATTACCTCGCTTGGGGAAGAGAGAGCTAATCTTATTGCTTTTAGTACGTTTGTTCGGTTTGTGCTTGTTTAGATTTGTCGGTTTCCTCTTCCTCTTGGGGTCTGGGAAGGGCTGCGGTTTGTGATTGTGGCACTCCCTGGACTTTTCTCTTACCTATTTTTTTCTAACATCGGTAACATGGTAAACATGACGCAAAAAGTGCAAGTCAGTTTAATAAAATTTCTGATCACCACTTTGACACCCTAGACTATCCAAAGCAAAAAAGCATTGTAGTTCTAAATGTCTAAATGTTATGTGGAATTATAATGTCATGAATGTAAACCATTGTTGATAATCAACTTTTTATGCAAAAAAAAAAAAAAAAAAAAAAAAAAAAACAAACAAAAAAAAAAACTGGTCGGTAAAAAAATTTAAATCTTTGATGACATAAAAGAATGCTACATTATGGGTAAGAGATAAGAAAAAAATAAAGGGAGAGTACTCTAAGTATAACAGTCATGGAGACCACCTTTAAAATTCGATTGCAAACGTTTAAGCTATTTTAAGTACAAGTCACCCAAATGCTTTCTATCAAGTTTCGAGTCGCTTAGCCTTTCGGTTCAAGTGAAGAAGCGAAAATTAAATTTTCAAGATGGCGGCCACGGCGACCATCTTGGATTTCTGATTGGAAAGATTTTAGCTATATTCGATCTACAAGTCACCCCGATGCTTCCTGCTGTTTCAAGTCTGTTGGTCTGTCGTTTCAGGAGAAGAAGTGAAAAATACATTTTCAAGATCGCGGCCTTAGCAGCCATCTGAGATTTCCGTGCCAAGTTCAAGTCAGTTGGACTTTTGGTTCAGGAGAAGAAGCGAAACACAGATTTATAAGATTTCCGATCGGAATAATTTAGCTTATTTTGATCTACAAATCATCCCGATAGTTCCTACCAAGTTTCAAGTCAGTTGGACTTTCAGTTCAGGAGAAGAGGCTGAAATTATATTTTTAAAATGGCAGCCACGGGAGTTATCTTGGATTTACGATCAGAACGATTTTAGCTGTTTTTAAACTACAAGTAAGCCCGATGCTTCCTACCAAATTTTAAGTAATTTTGACTTTCGGTTCAGGAGAAGAAGCGAAAAATATATATTCAAGATGACAGCCTTGATTTTAACTATTTTTGATCTACAAGTCAATTGGCCTTTTGGTTCGGGAGAAGAAGCGATAATTATATTTTCAAGATGGCGGCCATCTTGGATTTCCGAGCGGAACGATTTTAGCAATTTTTGATCTACAAGTCACCCCAATGCTTCATACCAAGTTCCAAGCCGACTGACCTTTTTGTTCAAGAGAAGAAGCAAAAATAGATTTTCAAGATGGCCACCATGATAGCTGGGTTTGATTTCCGATCAGAACGATTTAAGCTATTTTTTATCTACAACTCACCCGGATGCTTCCTACAAAATTTCGAGTCGATTGGCCTTTCGGTTCAGGAGAAGAAGCGAAAAATAGATTTTTAAGATGGAGGCCATCTTTGATTTCCGATCAGAACGATTTTAACAATTTTTGATATACAAGTCACCCTGATGCTTCCTACCAAGTTTCAAATCAGTTGGCTAAGGGGTAAGAGGAGTAGGTTTTTAAAGCAATGGTTGACGCCGCCCGACGCACGACGGATGACGGACATTGATTGCCCACAATAGCTCACCTTGAGCACTTCGTGCTCAGGTAAGCTAAAAAGAGGCGATCGATTATAGGACAGAAACAGAATAGTGGAGGTAGAATGATATTATTGTCTTTTTACACTGCGAGACAATTAAATGGCAGTAATAATTTGATACTGATTTATTTGACCTTCGAGACTTCCTATACTGACACTATATTTACTACTCCATGGACGAATTCAACAGACGACAAATTGATTGTATTGTTTTTTTTTTTCTTATTTTTCCCAGAAATAGGATATGACATTTCATGCAAATTGTTTCTTAGGGATACAATTTTAGGGATACAGTTTGCATGCGGGTTAAAAAAGAAAAGTCAGAAGGTCATCTGCTGAAATTGTACCCCACCTTTAATATTAATGTATCTATCCTTCCATATCTTTCCAACAAAGGATTAAAAACTCCCACGATAGGACTTATGAAAAAAATATAAGTGAAGATACCCAGGAAATGCCACAATCATATATATATATATATATATATATATATATATATATATATACACACACACACACACACACACACACACACACACACACACACACACATATATATATATATATATATATATATCCCCAGCAAAGAATCAGATCTGCCTGCGCATTCGTACACTTTGTTGGACGCATTTTTGGTTATCCAAGGACGCAAAGTTTTTTAATGTGGACACCCAAGACTCTGATCAGCTTTTACTTATTCAGACGAAACACAGACGGCATGGCAATATTTTCAAATATTTTTCTATTGTACACTGTACTATCGCGTAATCTTCGTGGTTCTGCTTCTGGTCTTCTTATGTCCTGGGCCCAGTTCTTCAAAGCATCGTTAGTTTAACGAGCTCGTTAGTGGTCAAAATGTTAACTGTTCTAGTAAGTAAAATAACAAATTCACGGGTATTTTAGCTAAAAAATTGAGTAGCTTTTGCAAATGCAAAGGCTACTCACATTTGTTTTCAGCAAAAATATTAACTTATACGCCATATTTAATGATCAAAGTTTTAACGATACGTTAAAGTTCTAACGTTATCGTTACGTTTGAACAACTGGTCCCTGGCTTCTGGTTTCGCGCGCAGTTTCTTCAGGCGGTCAACAACGACTCTGATCAGCCCGATTAGGCAGATTTTAGAGGTTGTAGTTCTTGTTTATTTGTGCATCTGGTGTTTTATATGTGGCGTTTGTTTATCATTATTTGTTCATCATCTCTCCTTCTTTTGGTGCCTCGGGAGGACTGTGCTTCGTGATTATGGTATTTCCTGGGTATCTTCTAAGGCTGGCTAATCGGAGATGAAAAGATAATCGATTATCAGTCCTGCCATTGTGATCGATAATCGATTAGTAATCACTGAAGATTTGGTCGTAATTTTACCTGTCTGAGCATGACTCTTACCATTTGTTATATTTTATTTTATTATTTTGATCAGACAGGCCTGAGCAAACAGTCTTGACCCTGATGAGACGCCGCAAACGCGGCGTCTCATCAGGGTCTACACTGTTTGCCACACATTCAGCTATTTTAGACTCAACATTGGGTAGTAAATTCTACTTGTTCAAATTGTTTGCTAAAGTATGGTAAGGAGTTGAGGTGTCTGCAAACTAAGGGTAAATATGGTAAAGTAATAGACACAAAAATCAAATGATCGATTATTAGCAAATCTGTAACGATAATCATTTTTGTGGAATTTATCGATCAATTAATCGATTATCCGATTAATTGTGCCAGCCTTAGTATCTTCACTAAGTCTTATATTTTCGTTTCGTGCATATGTCCGAGGGTATCTCAAAGTTTCTCACGTAGCGGCTCTTAGATGTTCAGACGAAACGTAGACGGCAAGACAAAATTTTCAATTATATTGCAATTATACATTATACATGTACTAGCACGCAATCTTCGTTGGTCTGTTTGTATTTTTTTTATGTTTTGTGTGTGTTCTGGATTTAGGATTAGCGCATGTAAAACCGTTTTAACCCGACTTCCACATACACACACCATCACACAACTAACCGTTCAAAGACGTATCCTCTGTTGCAGGTCTTATGGTTTGTGCGTCTGTAGTTTCATATGTGACAGCCATGATATCAACCCTAGCGTAACGGTTTGTTATGTTTATGTCACTTATGTTGACTGAAACAAAATTAATAAACACGTAATATCTGTAAATAAAAAAACAGATACACGATGTAGGGAACGAAAGTATATTTACTTATAAAAAAATATAAAATATAAAATGAAAAAAAAATAAAAAAAATAAATAAAACAATGAACGGGATAGATTCATAAACAAAAAAGTCCAGGGTTTCGAACGCGCAACCCTCCGCGTGGGAGGCGAGAGCTGACCCGACTGAGTTACAGGGGCTGTTTCAGAGTCGCCCAAAAACAATTTTATATATTTAAACACACGCCTGGTAATCTCGCAATGGGTAGCCTGTGGTTATGCACTCAAAATCTACGCGAAATTCCGGCCATGACTTGCGGGACATCCAAATGTCAACAAACGGATAAGTTCTCCTGATTAATGATTTTTAGTCAATTTCATAGACATATTTTGAAAACTCGGACAATGCTATTCCCAACAACTTTCATTTATGCGTCGGAAAAAATAGTAGTGGGTTGAAAAAACAAGCGGGTAAGGGTAGTCCGATATTCCTGTTTTGACTTTTTCACCAGAGCAAAATGAAGGTACGAGTATCTTCAGCTATCTGGGTTATGAATTACTTGTTGAACATATCAAATAAGACGTACTGCAAACTATGTCTACGCTGAAATGCATAAGATTCTTTTCCGCAAGCCTACGTTCCGGGGACTGAAATATTTGTGTACAGGTGTGTAATAAGCAGTCGCATTTTTTATAACACTAAAAATAAAGAAAAAAGCGCAGCAGGCGCTGAGGCTTGGGCATAAGAATAGTCTTCAACTGTCAATAAGTTTTCATAAGCATTAATTCAAAACTTTCAGTTACTTATCATTACCATAGCTCTAGATACGATACTTTTTTTAGTCAAAAGTATGGATATTTTTTCCCATTCTCCATGAAAACATGTGGTACTCATTAGAAGCGCCTCGACAAGACACTTCTAATAAGTACCCACATTGAGAAGTAAGAAACAAATTAATCCCATAACATCCTACCTCACCCCCTCTCATCTAGATATGGTTTGCCTATTTAAAACTAAGTTTTAGTGTTGTTTGTTTTTGCAGCAAAACATGTTGTGGGTTCTCATTAGAATGACCTTATTGAGGCCATTCAAATGAATACCCACAACTTATGTTGTGCAAAAAATGACAAAAATATCACTAAAATCGTCTTCTTATCTATGCTTGTGAACTACTAATTTGTCGAGATGACAGGCAATTACAATCCAAACACCCAACAAAATATTACTGTATAAAGCCATGGAAGTCTGGGTAAAAATTTCAGCGGACGACATTTTGAAATATTTTCTTATTTTTTCCTGAGCGTTGACAATGCCTATTTTCTGAAAAAAAAATAAGGAACTTATCATCAAATGTCGTCTGCTTAATATTCCCAGAAAGTGGTAATGGTAAAAGACAAACCTTATCTATGCATCTGTGAAAATGGATCTAATCCCGAAAGTTATCAAAAGATTTTAGGCACACGGTTCCAAACTTCAAAATTGGTTGACATTATTTTTTATCTTTTCAGATACGCAAATACTCGTACTTTTCCGTTCTACTATCGGCTATCTAGATCGGCTATCTCCGTACAATCGTGTTTTCTTTCAGTGTTATAGCGTAGTAATTTGCAGTTATGAATTAGCTCGTTCGAGCTCAAAATTCTTAGTCAAGAATTGCGTACGATTCACATCGCACATCTATCAAAGTTTGTGGTAAACCTAAACCTAATTGTTATGTTTAAACCGAAATGTACATGCATTTTTATTTTCAAGGGACTTTTTTTTTCAGTGTAGTGAGATGCGGTACTTTGCACTTTTTCCTCGGGGTTTCCGTAAATGTTTTGGCAAGGGTTGAAATTTAGGTATTTAGGCAAGCCAAGCCCAGGTCAAAAATCAAAGTTGTGCGTATGGAAGGACAAAAGAGTCTTTATCGTTCGAAAAAAATTACAAGCATCCAGTTTTTATTTTTATTGTTTTCCTATTTAGGTGTGTTTTAACCTCGCAGTTTTACCATCATCTTGAAAACACTTTTCAAAGCATAATTTACAATGAATAAGATGGCTTGACCTAAACGGATCAAGCATTTAAAATATGGAATTTTACCCATTCTCAACCGAAATATACATGAATTTTTATTTTCAAGAGACGTTTTTTTTTTGTTGTTGTTTTTTTTTTTTTTCAGCGTAGTGGGATGCGGTACTTTGCACTTTTACTCAGGTTTTTCAGTAAATGCTTTGGCAAGGGTTGAAATTTTGGTATGACTACTTTGGTCTTCGGCTTGGCCAGCCCAGGCCAATAATCAATAATGTACGTATGGAAGGACAAGAGAGTCTTTATCGTCCGAAAAGAATTACAAGCATCCTGTTTTTATTTTTATTGTTTCCTATTTAGGTTTCCTATCTACCGACCGTTCTAAGGCGGTGGTCCCGGTGTTAGTCTTACTCCTTGTTGCTTTGTGGTTTATTCTACGAGGCGATTTGTTGTATGTCTTTCCATGTGTCATTTTGTTCTTGTGCTTTTCAGTCCTTTTAGTATTGCGATTACCTCGCTTGGGGAAGAGAGAGCTAATCTTATTGCTTTTAGTACGTTTGTTCGGTTTGTGCTTGTTTAGATTTGTCGGTTTCCTCTTCCTCTTGGGGTCTGGGAAGGGCTGCGGTTTGTGATTGTGGCACTCCCTGGACTTTTCTCTTACCTTTTTTTTCTAACATCGGTAACATGGTAAACATGACGCAAAAAGTGCAAGTCAATTTAATAAAATTTCTGATCACCATTTTGACACCCTAGACTATCCAAAGCAAAATCGCATTGCAGTTCTAAATGTCTAAATGTTATGTGGAATTATAATAAGTCATGAATGTAAACCATTGCTGATAATCAACTTTTTATGCAAAAAAACAAAAACAAAAAAACTGGTCGGTTTCAGCATTTTAAGCTTTATTTAAAAAATTTAAATCTTTGATGACATCAAAGAATGCTACATTATGGGTAAGAAATAAGAAAAAAATAAAGGGAGAGTAATCTAAGAGTAAAATAGATAAACCTCATTTTTTAACTGCTGTAACTTTTGATTGGCTTGGATTTTTTTATGCGGTTTTCAAAAAAATGACCATCATGTGGTCTTCTTTTATCATGATATATACTTATTATAATTTAAATTTCCTTTGAAAATGATCTTTCTATGTTTTTTACCATTTTGATAATCATTAGATTCTTCTTCATTGACTCTGTCATCCTCATACAACTGTTTAAAAACATATTCATCTTCCAGGATATCTTTGTCCAAATATGCCACAGACCCATCCTTCTTTTTTACCTGTTTTGCAACATTATTTATTTAATTTTTTTTTCCAATTCAGAAGCTATTTTGCATTTTTCTCCCTTCTTCAATCCAATTAGCTCTGCTTTTTATCTTTGCACCTTTATTTAGTTCCTGAACAATATTATGCAATTTATTTCCAAATTAGTCTTTTTGTAGTTTAAAAAGAATATGAGCCAGAGTTTACTAACTCCTCTTCTGTGGATGGGATGATTTTTTTATGTTCTTAATTATATCTTTCCTTATTTTTCGCTTTTCCTTACAATATGAAATAGTATTCTCTCTAATTTTAATCTTTGCAATTTCCCATAATATTTGTTTACCTAGATATTCATATTTTTTGCTGTGTCATGCTTATAGGTTCTTTTGTTACTTTTTTATTATAGAATTTATTTTCGAAAATATTTACATTCATTTTACATTCATTTTTCCAGGAACCAGGATTTTTTTCCTGAAGTCAAATTGCATATTAATATAATTCTTTTGTCATCACACAGGAAACAACTAATGTTTTCTAACGTAGTTTGTACAATTTCAGAAATAACCCTATCTATTCTACTTAATTATCTATTCTACTTATCTATTCTACTTTAACAGTTATGTCAGTCAAAGATGTATTCGGGTAAGTCTGGTTAACATGGTGGCCTCCTTTGTTTGAGAAAGGGCTATCAATTCTGCTTGTCACCTGTTCTTGTTTACGACCGTTTAATTGTATTTGTCTGTCTCCATTTTGAGAACCTGACGTGGATCTGATTATATCGGTTCCTGAGTACAAGAATTTACTTCAAATCCTTATATGTTTCTGAGGCGCATCTTTCTTTATATATCTATTAACCTATTAGAAGTTATGAATGCTTGAAATGTTTTATTACCGCTATCATTTTGGTTAGAGACTTATCTGTTTTTTTCTGAGGTGTTTAACTCAAAGTGATTGAAGTCGCCACCAAGTTTTATGTCATTGTCATACGTTGAGAACTGATTAATGTATTTATTTTAAGTAATTGAAAAACGATGATTAAAAATGATTTTCTTTCTGTAGATGAGTTAGGTGCATATATATTCATTTAATAAGATTTCTCTTTCTTAATTTTACATTTGTTAAAAAAATTTTGCTACTTCAGATCTGTATATACTGAAATTTTAAAACGTAAACACTTATTTAACAATATCGCAGTTTCTTTACTGTGGACAGTGCCAAGGATGATTAAGCATTTTCCTTCTCATTCGTTTTGGACTTTTGACATAACGTCCGTTGTTCATTAGGATTCTTGTAACATTATAATATGATATTGAAGCCAACAGAAAAGGGCTTCATTTGTTAGTACCTCTCAAACTTCTACAGTTAAAGAGAAATACAAGATATTGTTTAACATTTCATTGTTAACGTAGTGTAAAAAAGCTATTTATACATACTTACATTTTATTTTATATTTCTGATTTTTACATTTATTTTGATTTTTTTTTGTCTTTCGTTTTTGTCTTTTTTCCTGTATGACTATCAGTATCATCAGGGCTCTTATAGTACACCTTCCTTGCTCTAGAGGGACATCTACTTCCAGCAGGACACATTTTGTTCCTTCCATACACCAATCAAAAGTAGCTGATCTCTCTTTGTTCCTGTTTAGCTGTATCTTTGCTTACTCTGAGTCTTTTTTAAAAACTCTCTGTGCTACGTATTGCTGTCTCAGCCATTACGAAAACACGCCTATTCAAATATATAGAAAATTTCATCTCCAAAAACTGAAAATTTTCAGATAAAAAAACTCCGATATTTTTCATATTTCTGCTCAAAACATAAATTGTGAGTACTCGTTAGAACCGCCTCGCCGAGGCGGTTCTAACGAGTACCCACAATCTATATTTTGTGCAGAAATATGAAAAATAATGTATACCCCTGTAAACTCCAGTTTTACTATATAAAAGTGGGGTTTAAGGGGGTCAAAATTATATAGATATGTTTTCGTGATGATTGATTTTCACCTCATTCACTTCATTCCCTTCTGGTTCTTTCTCATTTTCATTATCCCCCTCTCAATGATAGTTCGCAAAAGACAACGACACTTTGTTACAATGCTTTCCCTGCCCGATGTTAGGTACCGATTTCGATCCTTCAATACTATTTGATTCCCTCTTATATTCCTAGCAGACTTACTTAGTGCTTTTCGTACGTTTGTTCGATTTGTATTTGTTTGGTTTTGTCAGTTTCTTCTTCTCTTGGTGTCTGGGAAGGCCTGCGGCTTGTGACTGTGACCCTCCCCGAATTTTTCTCTTACCTGTTTTACCTTATCCGCTCGACACAGATGGATTCTCTAAAGTCCTTCAATGTTCTGCGCCCAATCGACATGCCTATCATCTCGATCAAATATAACCACAGCAAGTAGTGCAGATCTTATGCATTGTCAACCAATTATCGTTACTCTGACCAACATCACCATTGTGGAAAAAGACAGGCTTGTTTTTATAACTAGCTTCCAAGGCGAGCAAGTTTTTGGTTTTGGAGTAGACACTTTCCAGGGTGACATTGGTGTAAAGTAAAACAAACAGGTCACAAAAGTCGTCTCCTTTGTGAAATATGGCGGAAAACCTGTCAGCTGTATCCAGTCCTTTTAATGTTAACCCTTGCCTTGCTGGATAAATTAAGATGTCACGCCCACTTCTAATTTCTAGCCAATCAGATTACTTGATCCGAGTTTTTAATAGAAATTCACACATTTAATGACAAACAGTGCAGAAAGTAACAGATCTGGATCTACACTGTTCGCTAAAACAGGGCATGTCATGTTCAGCAAGAGACGGGTTAATAGTGTTTGATTTTTAACTTGTGCTGAAACTGTTACGGTTTCAGTTTTCGCGTAGGCAGAACGCCGATCACTAATACAGTAAAACTTCAATGACTCGAACACCGATGGTTCGTTTATTGTGGCTGATTCTAAATCGTTTTTATGTCCCTAGAAAATTCTTCCGATAGCTCAAGAAAACAAATATTTAGAGATATTTTAGGGAAATTGTCCTATTTTATCATGGTAAAGTATATTGCGTGTACTCATTGGAATCGCGTGATGGTGGCGATTCCAATGAATATACCATTATTTTATAGATCTAAAAGGTATACATAGATTATCCCCATCCTCCTACTGACCAGGCGCTATGATAAACCCTCAGTGGTTCGAAGTACCAATGTCTAGAACACATTTCAATATTCTTAAAGATGTTCGAACCATTGTTGTTCGACTGTAGATTTAACTGAAACTTGGGATGTTTGGACTTCGACAGTTACTTTGTCGATTCACATAATATACCCAGTGAACTTGCATTTCGATGTATGGTCTATTTTCCCCTCGGACTCCCCAAATATTAATGATTGTTTAAGCATAAAACCATTCTAAAGTATCTAATATAATATAATGTTCCAAAAGCCTGACTTGCAATTGTTTTGGATTTCAATGAATTGTACTTAATTGTATTGACTCCTGCTGCTAAAAGTTCAGAATACAGGCTAAAGTTTCCTCTACATTGTTATAACATTCGGTGTCAGTTTCCACATTGATAAAAAAAAATAACGAGTGAGTGTGAAATCGGTCCAAACTGTTATTTGAAGGATTGGATTATTTGTTTTAGATACTGATAATGGTGCGAGTTATATAAATGCATGGTGCAATTAATATATAAATTTATACAAGTAAAATTGTATTAACCATTTGAAGAAAAACAAATTATGGACATTCTTCTAATCAACATCATTAAAATATATGTCGTTCTCCTGTGCATATGCGGACAGTAAAAACTTAGACTTCTGTTCATAAAAACAGCTTGATTTTATACGACAGTCCTGCAAACAGTTTTGTCACTGGGTTCGGATTACTTCAGAGTTACATTTTATCAAATATATATTTTTATTACACCCTTCAAAGTATTCCCCCTTTACTGAAACACATTTTTGTAACCTTTTTACCCAGTCGCGAAAAGCAGATAAATAGTCTTCTTTTGGTATCTGTTGGAGACACCGATAAATAGCGCTGCCAAGAGAACTTCTAAACGTATACTTATTTCCAGAAAGCATTTTCGTAAGCCTTGGAAATAAAAAGAAGTCACAGGGACTCAGGTCAAGTGAATAAGGTAGATGGTTTAAAACTTTCACCTTTTCAGAAGCCAAAAAAGACTTAACAACCTCACACATGAGAGGAGGCGTTGTCATGTAAAAGGTAGACTACTGACCATCCTTTGCTTGGTCGTTTCTTATTGTAACAAGTAAATTGGTCTGTGCATATGACTGCATCTATTTCAATTTGAAATAACTCGGTCAGTTGGAAAGCAATTTGAACGAAATAAAAGGGTATCGTTAGCTATTCAACACACCATTCAAGTGCAGTGAAGCATTTTAAAACATACCTGGGATAAAACCAAGGAAGCCTATTGGTAAGATAACTTTTCGCAGGACCCTCGTAGCCGACTTTTGAAATTAGAATCACTATTTGGTCATTTCCCTATTTCCGTCCGTCTAAAAGTATTGAAAATGACCCGGGCACTTGAACTTTTCATCGAGTTAATAGATTCGGACAGTGCTTTTATTGGTCGAAAAACTTTTATCTTGTGTTTTATATGAATCAAATATTTAAAAAAGACGTGACAATTCAGTTGTAAAAAGATAGAAATCGACTGTTTCGTTTACATACTGACATACATGTACTAGTGAACTCCGCTCGTAAATAAGGTAAATAACAGCATTCCTTCAGCCTACCCGTACGACAAAAAGACCCAGTCAATGGAAACAAGAGGATGCTGATGGACAAGCAGAAAATTAAGCCCAAAAATTGTTGAGGTGGATGAATATACTTAGTTTTGCTAATTCTCTGCAATATGGACAATAAAACATATGATAAATAAGCCTTTAAAACACATTGTAATTAAATACTTAAAACGAAACAGAATTCCACAATGGTAAGCTCTTGAATTCAGCAATGGACAAAACATAACATACTGGGGACTGATGGGACTTATGAAGATACTGTGCGTAACAGAAAACACAACATTCCCAAAATGGCTGGTCATTTGCTAATGGACGGCATCGATTATTTTGTTTTGAAGATTTAACCCTGCAGGCCAAAGCAATTTTCCGCTTTCGCAAACTGTGTCGATCCTGATGAGAGCCGTCTCATCAAAATCTGCGCTGTTTGCCACTCTGTTTATTTGACAGAGACTCCTATAAGGAACATTCGTTCTGATCAGATTCAAAGATGAAATAGTCCACTTCAGAAACTAAAGGATGAGAGAGTTAATTTCATTTGTATTGACAGAAAAATGCAGTCGATGTAATGAGTTACACTTAATGTTGCTTGAACTACATAAAAATGTCGAAAGTGTGTTCAGAATCTGCATCTGTGATTGCATGAAACACTGCAATAAAGTAATAAAAAAACGCTCAATCCATCATTCATTTATTTTCTTTCGAGGCCTTGAAGACAATATTTCATTTGGGACTCCACTTTCACCCAGAAGCATTTCTGCAGTTGTCTGGTAATAGGTTTGCAGCTATACTTTACTTACGCTGGTGTTTACTTTCTGATTTACGCTAATGGATGGCAAGCGTTGGGAATATTTTTGATGATAATGAACATATTGGCGTGGTCTGTGCTTGAATGCAACGATTGTTGAAAGAGTTGCAAAAACCATAAGCCGTGTCACACAAAAAGACATTTAGCGTTACACGTAGTAATACGTAGGCACACAACGTTGGACGCCGTTTCAGTGTTGCTTCCAGGTATCAGACGTTGAACCAATGGTGAAATAACATTGCGTCAACACCGTCTGCATGTTGTGGTAAGACGTATAACCAACGTTGAAACGATGTTGTTTCAATGCTATTTACTTACAGGCAAGGGCATATGTTTTGTATAACCGTGAGCATCCTTGCAATCTATTCAGGTTGGTGTTTATCATATCTTCTGCCCAAAAGATTCTACTGTTCCAATCATTTTCTAGCTTAATCACGTATACCCTGGGCAGACTGCAGTGAGCATACTAACTGAAATAACCATAGATAGGGTGCGACAAGGGAAATGTTTCTCACGGAATATACAGATAGCAAAGGCCGGTATAAAATTGCTCGATTTCAAAGTTGAGCTGATCGATCACAGAATAACTAGACTATTTTTATTTGATACGGTCGAATCATGCTCTTAGCTTCTTTTTTTTTTTACCTGACGTTCCCAAAGGGTCTTGAATTATTTATCAAACTGGTACAGGCGGTCGCTTTCCTATTAGACTTTACCACTACATGGGCAAGTTCAGCAGACGAGAAATTGATGATTGCGTTCAGCTTTTTTCAGAAAGTAGGCTTTGAAATTTCATACAAATCGTCCAGTAGAGACAATTTGTATGAATGCCAAAGCCTACTTTCTGAAAAAAAGAGCCTATTTTCTAACAAAACTAATTTTCAAAGTGTCGCCTGCTGAAATTTGTACACAGCATGCTGAGCGATAATACTACATCCAGCATTAATTGGTTTCCGCGGTATGGTATTGTGTTCTGTTCCTATGAGAGTGTATGTCGTAACATCTTTTATTAAGGTTCATTGCTTTTTCAGTAATTGTATGTTAGATACAAAGTTGAAAATAAAATTAAAAAAAAAAAATCATACTAACATTTGTTACGGAAATTGCGGTGCACGCGAACAAACCTCGTTAGAGTTAAAGCACCTCTATAGCTAGCTAACTTCACCATGGGTCCCGATGCTACTCCTAATACAGAAACACATAAAAATTCGGTTCGCATAAAGGCTCCCAACTCAGTCAATGCATCAAAGCGAAAACCCCAAAAATCAAATTAATCACTATAATAAACAAAGACGAGTATTCATGGCTAATTCTGCATATGTGCATGAGAATATAAACATTCCGCTTTCTGTTTTGAGCATTTCTTTAATCGCACCGGTCTCTTACTATAGCTTTGGATTTTTCAATAAGGTAGATATTTTCGATTAGCTTACTAAGGACTTTTTTTTTATATTTGTCGGATCGTCGGTTTGTGACGATCCCGGCAAATAAAAAAAACTCTTATAACAAACTGTGTTATAAAAAGATTAATGCCTATTTTCTTTTCATTTCAATCAAGAAATTTAATGAAGCTTAATAAAAGCAAACATTAAAGAATCACATTGTTGTTCTTTTTTACCTGCAGTGAAAATTTATTAAACTTTAGTATACCCTTGTCCCATATCTTTTTGTAAACATGAACAAAATTTGCGACAGAACTTTTATGTCTAAATATTTTGTCTGGTTTCTTTTTTTACCCCGCCACACGATAGTGGCGGGGTATTATGGTTTCACGTTGGACGTCCGTATGTCCGTCCGTCCGTCCGTCGTACGTCCGTCCGTCCGTCCGTCCGTCCATTTTTCGTTTCCGGATGGATTTTCACCAAACTTGATTTGCGCGTTGATATTGTGGAGATCTGGTTTGGGATTGCTAATGGGCAAATTTCGTCAACTTTTGACGGAGTTATCTGCCCGAGACACACCCATATTTTCGTTTTCCGGACGATAACTTGAGTAAATGTCAAAGGATTTTAACAAAACTTGGTACATGCATTGATATGAAGCAGATCTGGTTTGGGATTGCTTATGGGTACAATTCGTCAATGTTTGACAAAGTTATTTGCCTGCGACACGATAATGGCGGGGTATTATAGTTTAAAGTCTTTTTTTTTTTTGTTTTGTTCTTATGATTTTAACCTGAATAAACAAGATTTCATGAAACGTATGCATTTTGCTCTGTTTGTACATGCGCTGCATTGTCACATTACGAAAATACGCCTATTCAAATACACTGAAAATTTTACTACCAAAAAATGGCAATTTTTCAGATAAAAAATTCTGATATTTTTCATATTTCTGCTCAAAACATAGATTGTGGGTACTCGTTAGAACCGCCTCATCGAGGCGGTTCTAACGAGTATCCACAATTTATGTTTTTGAGCAGAAATAACAAAAATAATGTATACCCCTGTAAACCCCAGTTTTACTATATAAAACTGGGGTTTAAGGGGGTCAAAATTATATAGGTATGTTTTCGTAGTAGGATAATGGTACTTCATAGATAGCATGACGACGCTGGTCCAATGTCGGCATTGCGTTATATCGTTGGCTGATGGTTATCCGTTGGCTGTCCAATGTTGGCCCAACGTTGGGCCAACCATTTCAATCTAATGAATTATTTTAAAGTCAGTAAAATAATGTGACAGTCAAAGTTCGCACAATAATGGACCAACGTTATGCAAAATGCTGGAAATAAACAGTTTTTGTTTGATATGTGGTGTAAGGTTGGCCCAACGTTGGTCCAATGTTACCAAAAATATGCGAATCATGCACTCCTTTGTATAATGCTGGGCCAACGTTGGGCCAATGTCAGCAAATTGTTTATTGCTGATTCTGCTAAAGTGACAAAAATGTTGCAAAAATGTGATTTCATATATCAACTTGTATGCATAATTTTGATTTCCATATTTTAAATCCAAATGAAGTTGGTAGTGTGGATCAATAACTAAGGCTGTAAACCCAAAGAGTTAAACGTTGGATCAACGTTGTACCAACGTTGGATCAACATACCCCAAATAATAGGAATACACAGAAAATCTTATATGAGTGTTCATGTGTTACTGAATTTATTTGTATCATAAGAATTCGTTAAGTATCAACTGGGTCTCCACAGAAACGGGCCAGTTTTCGCCAAATGCAATGCATGCATATCTGCTATACAATTGTTTTATATACAGACATGTTCAGTCTTTCTTTCTATATCAAAATAAATCAAATATCTTTCCGATGATAGGGTTAGCAAAATATTGAGTACTGTAGTCTGTACTTACACGATTAAGACCTACGGCGATTTCCTTATTTTCACATAATGTATTTTGCTTCGGCGTTGCCTTGGTCAAAGATGAGTGGCACATTTGGCAAGCGTATAGGCTTGATCTAATTGTCGGTATCTATCAGTATGCCAAAATATCAACATGTTCCCAAAGGTTTAAGTGCTATAGCACTTTTTCGCTAACTGACCATGAACAGACAGACGAACTCACATGGTGCTTATAGGGCTCTTTTCGAAAAAGTCAACCTTTCAATCGGTCGACTTTTCTACGGATCGTGCCTTTATGGAGCAGAGCCTTGCCGAAGAACCGAAAGAAGAAGACATTGCATTTTGTAGATACAGACAATGAAGAAACAACGCCTTTTCAAAACGATATTTTCAAATAAGGCAGGTCTACATCAGATACACAAATATCCGACGCAATGTCATAAAGCAAATTAGTAATTAGAAGAGTTTCTGTCGAACATCCCCTTAAAGAGATAATGGTGATATCCGACTGTCACTATTGAAGAGTCTATTTAAGATATCCGCCGATGAATGGGTAACCGATGTACCATAAGTGTTTGGACACCTTAACATACCTCTCCTATAGGACACCTTAACATACCTCATAAATTTTGAACAAACGTGTTTGGCTACCTAATGATCAGTCTAAAAGTGATGGTTGAATGGCAAACAGTGTAGACTCTGATTGGACGACCCACATTTTTATAAGTCACATTTATACAACAATGATGATGATGATGATATATATATATATATATATATATATATATATATATATATATATATATATATATATATATATATATATATATATATATATATATATATATATTTCTGGTAAAACATTGGAAAATACAATAAAGATGCATATTTAGATGAAATGCTGGTCTTTTTTTTGTGCCGGATGAAAAGGTTACATAAATAAAAATGCCAGATATGGCTTACATTTTCTCCGGAATACTTGCTATTGGATAACTGCTCCACATTGATTTGTCTGATACAAGCTGAATGTGAAAACACACAAAAAGTATGGATTTGTCAAGCATATTCATCTGTCTTTCTGTATCTCGCAAATATATAGTTAGGCATTTAAGGAGCAATTCATTGTAGCAGAATACACACTTTGATAGGACCCAATGAAAAAAATTGGTTTTCACCTTAGTATGTTGCACCTGTGCGAATATTTACTTTTTTCAATCTTCATTTTTAAATGAATTATCATTGGCTTAGAAGCATTAAAAGTAAATAAGTGAATTCAGGAACTGACACAATCAGATCCACATCAAGTTCTCAACATGAAATGAAAAGACAGACAAATACAATTAAACGGCCATAAAAAGAAGAGATAGCCTGCAGAGTTGGCACCCTTATCCAAACTTAACTGAAAATATTGTTAAAAAAAAGAGAGTAAGAGAGAAGTCTAGGGAGTGCCAAATCTGTTAGCTAAACATTACAGAACATTAAACACACAATGGAAGTACCGCCTTGAAACGGCCATAAATTACTAGGTGGATGGAAGGGGAGTGTGTGGTGTGTGGTGTGTGGTGTGGTGTGTGTTTTTTTTTTGTGTGTGTGGGGGGTGGGGGTGGGGGTGGGGGTGGGGTGGGGATTGGTGTGTGTGTGTGGGGGGGGGGGGGGCTTAACGTGATCCCAACCCTCGTCCTCAGCTTCAATTGTGGTACAGAACATATATTTCTTCGGTCCGCTTGGAGCCTATAATGAAGCAAAGATGAGGACTCAACAGAAACGACGTGCTGAAACACCTGGAGATCCCCGGGTGTCAAAAATACCACTGGAATAGTTCAGCAAACCACAAGTTGAATCTCGGTTTGTCGGGAAACAGACATAAAAAAAATCCAGTCTAGACCATCTAAATGAATCATTTGTAAGTTTGGGCCATCAAAGAGTCTGAATTCCGACCCACCGGTGTGCAATTAAAAACTAAAGCAAAGTGGTCAACCGTAATTGGGTCACTTAGCCAGACTGTTTCATGACATCAATGTTATACCATATGACAGTTTTACTGCATTGATCAGAAAATTCCAGTTTACCTACATTTTTTCTAAATGCATCTACTAAGGTTCCGATAGGCCCTGTAGCAGAAGTGTTTTTAGTCCGGTATCGAATTTAGAAACCAATGTCGACGATAAATCTTAGAAAAAAAAACTTTCCGAAATTAATGATACCGATACCCCTGTGAGAAAAGTTTGGCGATCACGTTTTGTTACGAGCATTTAAATCAGCTAAATAACTAGAAACACTTATAAACCGAATACGTTTAGAGTTATTATCACAATAAGAAGGAGCACGAGGAACGTCGCCATCCAGAACGGGAAATTAACAATGTAAAATCACAATCATCACGTTTATCATAAATCTTGGAAGAAAAAAAATCGTTTGATAAATGCAAATCTAAAATTGTGGTCTTGGTATCAGCAGAATCAGTTCTATTTGATTGCATTTCAGTAGGATAAATATGAATGAACATTCCTTCACAGTAAAGATTGTCAGTATTCAAAAGGTCGTCCAAATATCTGGAAGTTGAGTTAAAAGCTTCAGTGATATAAGCTTGTGTATTATCAGAAAGAGACGTCAAGAAATCTCTTTCATAACAAGAAGAGCACAATTAGTACCTTTTAGAATTCCCACAATTTGTCTGTGTAATTTAGTGACAAATATAACTGAAACGTTGTCTAGTAAACATGTTATCTAAAAAAATATGATAATGCGTTTTGACAAGACTATGTTCAACCCTTTTTATGGTCATCAGAAGAAAAGAATACATTCCTGTCATTCCAAGCAAGATAAGGAGAACTTTCCTTTGAAAAAAAAAAAGCACTCTCAATTAATTTTGTGAGTTTCTCTTTGATTAAATTATGGCGCAAAGTAGTATTAAGACTATTGACAAACTGGACGCGCAAAATCCTCTTGACTTAAGTATATTAACTACCTCACCAGAATTTTAAATTGACCAAGCACATTCTTGCCTGATCGTTCATAAACCTTTTCACAGTATTTAAACGTACATGAGTTTTAGCAGAAGCATGGCAAAAAAGTTAATAATTAAAAAGTTCAGTAGTGTACAGAAGCTTCAATTAGCGATACACCTTGCTTTTTGTCGTCTTTTATGAAGCTTAGGTAACCAATACATAGGGCTAAATGGCTGCAGTGGCCATAGATAATGACATAGCTTCTTCCAAAGTCTCTTTATTGGCCTTGGTGACGCTCAGTTCCTGTTTCAAGTTTTCATCTTCTGAGTCAAATTTGCGGTTTGTATTCGCAGCATGGATATTTTATTTGTCATGTTAGCATAACTGTGTAGTTTATATTTTACTTAATAGAGAAAATCAAAACAAAAGTACCAGTATTTTCAATATATTAATCTATATGGTGAAAACTTGCAATTAAAAATGTAAACAAAAATACCCAGGAAGAGTACGAGGCACAGCCTACCCGAGACACTGTAAGAAGATAAAATGAGGACCAAGCAATGACAAGTCTCAACGGCAAAGTTGCGGCCGGATAGCTCAGTCGGTAGAGCATCAGAACGATAATACGAGGGCCCCGGGTTGGAAACCCGATACGGCTGTACATTTTTTCCCACATCGTGACATTTGGTGGCCAATGTGGCTCCAGTATCGCGTCTGGTAGAATGTAAGAATATGAAAATAAGTATCTCAGCCGGTTTAGTAAAGACTAAGAGATTCAGTAAGATACGGCCCAACATTTTTCACACCTTGTGACTACACCTGCAAGCTGGAGAGAAGCTTTTCCGCCAAGGGAGGTAACTTTCATGACTTCCTTTTTGATCTCTGCATATTAAGCCCCTTTATGAAAAAGGTGTCTATTCTAAAAGGAAAGGATTTGCTCCAACAGGGGAGCAAATGCAATCATTTTACAGTGATTCCTTTCCAGAAGGATGGCAAAAAACAAAAAAAAAAAAAATAAAAAAAAAGCTGACAGGGTTGCCTGCCCCGAAAGGTATCGATTTCCCTTAACTAAACAATCTCAATGCGCAGTTCTGCTGATCCGAATCCATTTTCAATTCATCCCTGCTGTTTGCAAATGCATTAAAGCAGCTATTATTTCGCTTAATGTAATTAATTGCTATTATCCAAAAGACCAAACAATGAGCAATGCCGCGCAGCTACGCGCTGAAGGCAACTTCGAAAATAGAAATAAAATTACAGCTTTTACAAAACATCGAAAAAAGGAGGAAAACTGATCATGGCGATAGGCGTAAGCACAAAGTGCAAACAACACGTTAAGCAGTCACCTAGGTAGGGCTGGGGCGATATCATCAATGCATCTATATATCATGATATTTTTGTGGTGATACTGTATCGTGATGCTGATGATTAGTATCGAAACTTCATGATACCTGCATAATGCACTTTTTATGTATAACCTTTACCACACTCTGGGCTAATTCAGCAGACAACATAGATGTATGATATTTTCTTATTTTCAGTCTGATGTTTTCTTATTTTCCCAGAAAGTAGGCTCTGATATTTTTTTTTTGTGGGGGGTGGGGGGGGGGGGGAAGGGGGGAGGTAGGGGCGGAGGAGGGGGGTGCGGGGGATAAGAAAATTGCATCTGTTAGAATGTTTTACGCAACATGCTAAGCATTAACACAATAGTCATATATTTTGTTACAAATGTAGAAAACCAACAGGGTTAAAGTATCATGATACAGTATCGTATCGGACACTTGATATCGTGATACTTTTTTTTCTGATGATACCCTGCTCTAAATCGGGGTAACGAACACAGAGGAACTCTCAAAAGAAAGTATTGGAGCGGGCAGTAAAAATCCTGTTTGGGAAGAAGAGTACCATCTGTTATACCTGTTCTAAGCCTTACCCATAATTCTGATTGTATGTGTTGAGGTTTTACGGCCCAGTTAACCCTATGGGGTCATGTCGAGCGCGGTCAGTTTACCTAACCACACTTTTACTGGGCAGGTTTAGTACTCTAAGCGGTTAACCAGTATTGTACACATTCTTTTGCCAGAAACTGACAACTACCCTTGAATCAGCAGAAGGGAGAGAATGACCGAAGAAAGTATTTTATGATCAATCTCCATGAGCCAATGTTGCCGACCCGGCGGGGATCGAACCCGCCATTACGGAAACATGCGTATTCAAATATAGGTAAAATATATGAAAATTATACCACAAAAAATGAAAATTTTCAGATAAAAAAAAATTCTGATATTTTTCAAATTTCTGCTCAAAACATATATTGTGGGTACTCGTTAGAACCGCCTCGCCGAGGCAGTTCTAACGAGTACCACAACCTATGTTTTCAGCATAAGAAAAATAAGGTATACCCCTGTAAACCCCGTATAACCATATAAAATTGGGTTTAAGGGGGTCAAAATTATGTAGGTATGTTTTCGTGATGCAAGCTCCTGATCTTCAGTCAGACGCGCATCCAACTGAGCCACCGAGGCCGGCTATTCATAATTCTGATGCAGATCCTAATTACGATACGTTTTATAAGGAGTGATCATTTGGAAGCATGGATCACATCAAGAAATCAAAACAGCTTCTTTACTGCCGCCACACGGCTTTTAACATTAGCTGTAGGGACGGTTGATACCAGTATATTCTTTAAAGAGCGATTCTTTGGAAGCAAGGAAAACATCAAGGGTATAGAAATAACAGACTATTCTGCTTTCGACATCGTTTTTCGCCTGGCGCTTTACCCAGAATAGGTAAATGTGCAAACTTTTGTCATAATTCAAAACCTTTTGTCGTAACTATCTATACACAAGCATTTTATCCACAATTCGGTGGTTTCCAAAACAATCGAATACTTGAATTTTCCACACAGTATATGTGGAAGCTTTTCAATAAGTTCCACCTCGCTATCGACAGTACAGTTGTTTATAGGGGTATACATTATTTTTTTTTTTGGAAGAGTCTATTTGCAGTCGACTGCAAATAGCCAAAAAACGTTAAAATGTCTATTTGCAGTCGACCTGGAACGGGCTCCTTTTTGCAAAGCATGTTTGTTATTACTTTTGCATTGTGCATGTTGGTTTCGTGCTTTCCGTTTTTTTTATTTCCGCTCAAAAACATAGATTGTGGGTACTCGTTAGAACCGCCTCGCCGAGGCTATTCTAACGTTTACCCACAATTTGTGTCTTGAGTAGAAATATGAAGAATGTCAGAAGTTTTCATCTGAAATTTTCAGTATATTTGAATAGATATTTTTTCGTGATGTAAAAAAAAAACGTCTTTCCAAGTGATGTTGAAAGTACGGTTGTTATTGAATTTGTCCAAGGAAGTGTTTAATAAGCATAAGAATATCCCAACTTATCGGTATAGGGAACAAATATAGTTTTTCATACATTAACATTCGCCAGGTCCCGTGGGAGGTGTTGAAAACCGAGGTCGAAGGCCGCGGTTTTCAACACCTCCCAAGGGACCTGGCGAATGTTAATGCATTGAAAAATCATGTTCGATCTCCATTATTGCATAAAAACTGAAAACATTTGCCACATTTTGCGTTACTTTTTGCATGTTTTTGTTTCGCCTTTTCATAGATGTCTCGCGAACGGAATTTCCACGGACTATGCTCGTTTTTAAGGCAGGACAGTACATATCTCGTAACGGTAGCAAATCTGAGGCCCCGGTACAATCATATTGAACGTTGCATAGCCGAGCATTAACAGCGCGTGAATTGCCTTGTTAATACACGGCTTTTCGCCGGTTAATGCACGGCTGTTAATAACGCGCGACACTGCTTTTTATGCAATAATAAGTTATCTTATATTTTACCGTTGTTACCCTAGATACTCAAATAACTTACGCCTGACCATACCTGTCCTAAAAGAACAGACTGCGACCATCACCCGAAACAGAATCCTGCCAGGCTCTACACTTTCTGGAAGGTGTATGTACATTGTAATTCGCTAGGCGACTACAAAGCCATTATGCCGTATGCAGGCTTTATCAAATAAAGGCCCATTTCATAGTGTGTTATCACGTAGTCTGATCACAAATGCAACATACCAAATTGGAGGTTTAAGACATACCCGAGGGCCTTCGTTGCCGTTTACAGAGTCAAAATACATTCATTACTATATAGTATGATAAAGCAGCTATGCAAACAGTGTACTTCTTGGTCACAGCCCATGCTAAACCCTTTGTTAACACAAATAATGATATTTTACTCATTACTACACAAACGTATGCTGTACTAGTCATTAGAAGCGGGGAACTAAAAGAAAACTATTTATTTTGATAATCCCCTAATCTTGAGTTATCCAAGCCATGGCATGTTCACCGTGTAATACGGGAAATGAGGACGGCTTTAACCCTTGTCATGCTGAATAAATATAGATGCCATACCCACTTTTTAAATTTTCAGCCAATCAGATTATTTGATCCAGATTGTTGATATAAATTCATATAGTATACTTAATTGAAAACAGTGCAGATCCAGATAAGTTGGCTTCTTCAGAAGCCAACTGATCTGGATCTACACTGTTTGCAAAGACAGGGTAAATCCGGGTTTCATCTGGGCTAGGCTTAAATTAAGTACAGTAGAACAGTGTTATGCAGTAAAAAGGTTGCTTGAATAACAAATAAATTGAAAAGCTGATTAAAGACCTGAAAAATTCTAAAAAAAAAAAAAAAAAAAAATACTCTTATAATATAGACAATTTTCTAAATGAGCGGCGATTTCGAAAAACGTTCCTTCGGACATGTGCCCCTAGCGAAGATTCAATTCAGCCTGCGTATTCTCGCAGTCTGATCAGAATCTTTACTGGGCGCATTTCGGACAGCCAACCAAGGGTGCAAAGTTTTATTGGGCATATTTTTTATAGCCAGCCAAAGATAGAAAGACTGCACTGATACGCAGGCTGAGGTGAGCTTTCGTTGGGCGCACATGTCAGATGGTACGATTTTTCACTTGTGGCTCAGTTATGTTATGAGGAAACTGCGGGGTACACGTTTATAGATAAACTTTTATCGTATTAATTATGCAAAATTCATGGACATTTTTACATTGCGCATGACAAATGGGCCGTGCCATGCGAAAATGTGTCTTCGAGCAAATGCGGACAGCGAAGGCCCAGATCAGACTGCGCATCCGCGCCTTCACTGACCGCTAACATAATTATTGGACACTATAGAATGTACCATTGAAGAGCAAATGCCCGGAAGAGATTTTGCGCTTGCGTGCGATGAATCTGTGTATTTTGCGCATGATTGAAGACACATTTTCGCTTGGCGCGGCCCATATATTAAGGGGAATGGATACACGTTAAGGGAGAATGAACTCTTCCAAAATTGTTTTCATCCATTCTGAAACAGTGTCTACTCTAAAAGGAATGAATCTGCTCCCTTTTTGGAGCAAATTCCTCCCTGTTGGAGCAGACCTCTTTTCCGAAGGGATTCCGTCTGTAGGAAAGCAAACAAGAGTTTCAAACGTTGTGTCCTCTGTCCAATATGGCGGAAAAACTAACAAGTGTAGCCCTTCTCCTTACGTAGCCGCAGAAGAATGATCCATGTTCGTCCACTCCCAACAAACATTCTTTATAATTCTATAGCGGGCCGTTATCGGCCCGTCTGGGTACATGTAGCTGACGGGCCGATAACGGCCCGCTATAGGTTTATAAAGATTGCCGGCTAAGCTATTAGTATATCCCATAATGCAGCTTTTGCCGTGTCCCGCTTGACTGTTTCTTTGATAAACTGGTGCAGTCATGAATGATAAATGAATAAACACATCGTCAGATGAAAAAGCTGTTTTGAATAATGATAACCAACTACAAGCCTCCTACGCTGCCTGACAAGGCATGCTATATACCGTTCCCATCCTAAATAGTCGAAGATCTTAACTCAATTAACTTACTGCTCTAAAATTTTAATTTACTACCTGTTGATTGTATCTAAAACTGCAAGATGACTGGCAAACAGTGTAGACCCAAATTTTATGGCATTTCATCTGGGTCAACAATGTTTCTTCGGGCCTCTATGTCGGAATAATTAGGTTATATACGTTAAGGGATTCTGCAACAAATTATTACTAATATTCAATTTTCCACACTCTTGAAATAAATAATCGTTTTCGTATCTTCTATTTCCTATTTAACGTGAAGTCAAGCAGTTTGTCAGTACGTAGATTATTATTAAATGGCTCATGTTTGTCTGCGGATGACGTTATTTTGTAATTTTCCGCTAAATAAAAAAAGCTACAAAAATCAAAGGAAACACAGCGTTCATAAGTCTGTGAAAATAGAGACATTGCCTATTGAGGCTTTCTTAAGCCATAAACACCTGGGCCCAGTTGTTCAAAGGTAACGATGTCGTTAGTTAACGATTCGTTAAAATTTACATCGAGTGATATGCAAATATGCCGATTTTTTTTGCTGAAAAAATGTGAGTAGCTTTTGCAGTGCAAAAGCTACTCACATTTTTTCAGCAAAAAATATCAGAATATTGTCTATTGAATCCGCTAAAACAGTTAACGAAATGACCCTTAACAAGCTCGTTAAGCTAACGACGCTTTGAACAACTGGGCCCAGGTATTTATTAAGCATCGACGAAGTAACTGTTACGGTTGGACCGATCTGAATCAAGTCATCCGAATGTTTATCAGTTATAAATAATTGATTCAGCGTACGACAAAACCTACAATAAGACCTTTGTGACCAGCAAAGACTCCGATCAGCCTCTTAATCCACCCAGTATAGCAAGGGTTCTCGTTTAGTCCTCGTTTAATAGCTTGGAGGTGATAGAAGGCACATGCTAGAAAGCTCATGCGATCAGCGAAGACTCTGATCAGACTGCGCATTTTATAGGTTTTGTCGTGCTCTGGCTCAATTGATTCTTCCATGCTCGAAAAATATAGCTATTTTGGTATACGTGTGTGTATGGTTAGCATTATATACGAACAGCATGTTATTTCACACTTGTGTACTTAAACATAATGATGCGTGTGCATGTAGCCTACCCCTTTCTCCCTATATTTTCCATTCTATGTTTAATGCATGGCCTAAGTCTAAAGATGGTATGCATAACAATATATGGATCAAATATGGTTTTTCATGCATTAACATTCGCCAGGTCCCGAGGCAGGTGTTGAAAACCGAGGCCGGAAGCCGCGGTTTTCAACACCTCCCTAGGGACCTGGCGAATGTTAATGCATTGAAAAACTATGTTCGATTGCTATAATTGCATAAAAACTGTAAACATTTGCTACTTTTCGCATTATTTCTTGCACTATTTTGTTTCGCCTTTTCACCGATGCCTCGCGAACGGAAGTTCCACGGACTATGCTCGTTCTAGGGCCGGACAGTACACATCTCGTAACAGCAGCAAATCTGTTGCCCCGGTACGATCATATTGAATGTTGCGTATCCGTGCATTAACAGCGCGTTAATCGCCTTGTTAATACACGCCTTTTCGCCGGTTAATGCACGGCTGTTAATAACGTGCGGCACTGATTTTTTTATGCAATAATTGTTACCTGAGCTCCTTAATTAAAGTTAGTTGTTGTTGTTATTGTTGTTTTAGCGGTTGAAACTAAGTTGCAATAGAATTAAATATCACAGATGTTTTGTGAAGTGCTACTACGCATGAGCAAAGTTGTTCAGAACTTTTATTAGCATCTATTCAGGTAAACTGTTTAAGCTACATTTGAAAGCTTAACTACTTGTAGCTTATAATTATATGGAGGGGGAATACACAGCGCACAAAAAAAACAGAAATAATAATAATAATAATGATAAACAATGATAAACGCCGGACCTTCGTGGTTTGAAAACTAATAGAATGATAAAACAAGAAAAATGTTTAATGGCATTACGGACGGGTTTTTCCACAGAAGAAAAAAGGCAACCTATCACTTTGAAAAAATGTTAACAAACAGGCAAACCTCGGACAACGCCCGACCGCCCGGACATCGCTATTCTAAAGAACAGAGTTCTTCGATGAAAAGCCTGTCCAAAAATACAATTTTTATCAAAAAAATAAATGCTGGTTACTGCCTACTAGTCTTTGTCCATGCCATTTACCAAATATTATCAAAATATTTCAAACCATTAAAAAGTTATGAGGTGCACAAAATTTTTGGCTTAGAAATTCGTTCAGGGGAGATAACAAGAAAAAAAAGCAATTGTTCTTCTTGCATGTGACACTCTTACTTGACCTGACATATATATCCCTACCAAGTATGATCCAACTGTCTCAAACAGTTTGGGAGTTATGACCTTCACAAGATTTCGGTTTCAGGGGAGATAAGTACATACTGAAGAAAAAAAGTTGTCTCTCTTGCATATGACACCTCTTCTGGTCCTTATCTATGTCTCTATCAAATATTATCAAACGATTTCAAACTATGTAGAAGTTATGGAGTGCATAAAATTTTGGGTTAAAATTCGTTCAGGGGAGACAACTAGAAAAACAAAACAAAACAAGAGTTGTCCTTCCTGCATGCTCCACATCATGGTCTAACCATAAATCAAGTTTCAGCTTGATCGAATGTAAACTGTAGGAGGAGTTAGCCGGAAACGAGAAGTGTACAGGAATTTTCAAAGGGGCATAACTCTAGTAATATTTGGTGGACTGAAACCCCGAAACAATATTCGCTGTTCAATATCATGGTCTAACTATAAACCAAGTTTAAGCTTGACTGGATGTAAACTGTAGGAGGAGTAGGCCGGAAATGAAAAAGTTTACGGACAAACGGACGGACAGACGAACGGACGGCAGTCCCCGTAACATAATACGTCCCGTTTTTAAACGGAAGATTATAAAAGTAACATACAAACTTTGAAAAACTGTTAACCAAAGGTAAACCAGGTACTTCAGGGGAGATAAGTACATAACGAAGAAAGTAAGATTTGTCTCTCTTGTATTTGGCATGCCTACTGGTCCTCTTCTTCATCCCTACCAAATATGAAAGCATTCCACTGGAGAATAAAGGTAGCATATAACTTTGAAAAAAGGTTAACCAAAAGTACATTTTGTAAACCTCGGACGACGCCCAACGCCCGACGCCCGCCCGCCCGGACATCGCTATTTTAAAGAACGGATTTGAAAAAAAAAAAAAAGTCTAATGAGCCAGCCCAGAACCAAATTTACAATAAGACTTGTGCGACCAGTGAAAACTCAGATCAGCCTGCTCATCTGCCTGAGTCTTCGCAGATCACATGTGCCTTCCACAGCCTCCAAAGCGGTATAAATGAGATCCCTTGAAATGCTGTCTTTGCTAGTCGCACAGGTCTTATTGTAGGTTTTGTCGTGCGCTGGCTCATGTATGTGTTAAACAACGCTGAGGGATAAGTCATTTCACAATTAGGGATAGTTTGATCACGATACAAAGTATCAAGTATACAAACCGACGTACAAAACGCAAACAAAATGTAAATGTTAGGTATGCTGAGCAGTCATATCAAAAATCTAAATAAACATTTGAATTGTTTTACTTCTCAATTTGTTATGGGTTTCCATATACGAATTTGAATTATTTGTTATTTTCGTAGACCACAAATGCAACGTACCAAATTAGAGTTTTAAGACATACCGAGGCATCGCTCACCAAGGCAGAATATGCAAAACTGAGGCATGATAAAGGATTGCCGAAATATTATTCCTGAGCGGACCCAGTTCTCATCTTTTTGTTCATTCCGTGTAGATACAGTAGTGTAAATTGTCTGCCTTTCACTCCAGCTGGGGTCATGATCATTAACAACATGTGTATATTCATCAAAATATGAAGTGAAAGGTTACAGGAGAGCGCGTGAGCTGTTTGGTTTTCTAGTATTTGAAAATTCAGCCTTTTATTTGCTGCGTTTCCAGTATCATCAACATACCTTTTGTGTAGGGCACATCACGAAAACAGGGGCCATGCATGTATATAGAAATAAATTTTCCTGCCTGAACCCTTGCTAGAATAATTTGAGCTGTAATGTAAGGAAATGAAACATTATGACATGCGTTCCAGTGAAGACTCAGATCGCCGTACGCGTTGTGGTCACTGGAGTGCGTATTTTTATTTCAATGCACCGACAAAGCAATGTAAAATGTATATCTCTAGGCCACTACACTAGAACAGGCGATTGTATCAACTAATGGAAACATCTGTTGCCAAAGCTTTTTCAGTGAGTTACCACATCTGTCTTGGTGAAGGAGTAAGGATACATTTGTTTCGATACTTCTTGTATTTATGCTTAGTTAACCTTACGCAATTTAATCATACTGTCATGTTTGTGTTGAAAACGAAAGCACATTAAAGGAAAGCACTCACAAAATTGACAATCTGTTTGAAGTTAAAGACCTACATTAGCTAAGAAAATTAATGCAAATTTTATCAAAGTCGGTTGAAATTTAAGAAAGTTACGGGTATTTGAAGATTTCAAACACGACTGTCATGGGCGCCGCCATTATTGTGAGTCCGTGACGTCATTTGCTCCTTATTAAATATCCTTTGTTCGTCTGTCATTACTGACAATGACCAATCCTAATCAACTGTGTGATGTGTTATTATTTGTGTGTTCTAAGATGGTTAATAAGACCAATCTTAGCTCTAAACTGCCTGTTGCAGATAGAACAAGAGAGGTCTGAGGAAGAAAGCTCTGTTGGTGATGCCTTAGCTCTGGCTTTCCGCTGTGCACGTTTCTGCTCGGCCTCGCTGATTCTTTTTGCTTCGTATTCACCAGCTCCCCTTTTTATGAGGCCTCGCCACTTTGTACGATCTTGTGCAATCTGTTCCCATGACTCAGTTGGTATGTTGAAGTCTTTAAGGGAGGCTTTGAGGGTGTCCTTGTATCGCTTCTTCTGACCACCATGGGAGCGTTTTCCTGCTTGAAGTACTCCATAGAGGATTTTCTTTGGCAAACGTTTATCAGGCATTCTGGTAACATGGCCTGTTCATCTTAACTGTGCCAATTTCAGAAGAGTATGTATACTCTGCATCCCTGCCCTTTTTTTAGGACTTCTGTGTCTGGAATCCTGTCTTGCCACTTGATCTTTAGAAGTTTTCTAAGACAGCTTGTATGGAAGTGGTTCAGTCTTTTGGCATACCATTGGTAAACCGTCCAAGTTTCGCATGCGTATAATAGTGTTGGCAGCACTACCGATCTATATACTTTCAGCTTTGTGTCAAGTCTGATTCCACTTCGGTCCCAAATACTTCCACGTAGCCGGCCAAATGCTGCACTAGCTTTGGCAATTCTAGCATTGACTTCATCATCAATGTGCACAACTCTAGACAATGTGCTTCCAAGGTAGGTGAACTTGTCTACCACTTGCAGTCTTTGACCTTTCACTGTGATGGTAGGCTCCTTGTAAGGCTTTCCAGGTGCTGGCTGATATACTACCTCAGTCTTTTTGATGCTGATTGTGAGCTGTTACATGAATCAGATACTTGATCCACACCTTTTTGCATTTTCTCTTCTGTTTGAGCACCCTTTGCCATGTCATCAGCAAAGAGGAACTCGTCTAGCACATCTGTCTGCACCTTAGATTTAGCTTGCAGCCTTCTTAGGTTGAAAAGTTTCCCATCAAAGCGATACCTAATAGGTATACCATTGTCACCATCCTGGAAAGCATCTGTAAGCATGGCAGAAAACATCATGCTGAACAGTGTTGAAGCTAGTACACAGCCTTGCTTAACTCCATTTGGCAAAGGAAATGGATCAGAAAATTCGCCATCATTTTGGACCCTTGCAAGCATACCATCATGGAACTGCCGCACCATTGCTATGAATTTGGCAGGACAACCAAACTTTGCCATAATTTTCCAAAGTCCCTCACGACTGACTGTGTCAAATGCTTTGGTAAGGTCGACAAAGTTCATGTTGAGGTCCACATTCTGTTCCTGGCATTTTTCTTGAAGCTGTCGTGCTGTGAAGATCATGTCTATTGTTCCTCTGTTTTTTCTGAATCCACACTGGCTTTCTGGTAGAAGCCCTGACCGTTCCAGGTGTTCATTCAATCGGTTCAGTAGAATCCTAGCAAGAATCTTCCCAGTTCCATATTAAATATCTATAAACTGAATAACTCACATATGCAAAAAAAAACATCAAATGCTATCTTTCTGCATATGTCTCCTTTTGGTATAATAGCAACTTATTTCCCTAAAATTGCATTGTTTCCTGTCTAACAGAAAGTTTTATTGTCATTTTAGAATTTTTCAGTCCCTCATTAAATATTCAAAATGGCGGCGCCCATGTTGACAATTACAAAAGCTAAAAACTCAAATAACTTCCTCATTTCTTGATGGAATTTGATAAAACTTGCATCAAAATGTTCAGTTTGTAAATATCTTGAACATCAGACATACTTTATATTTTGTGAGCGTTTCCCTTTCAGTCTTCAATGGATTCACTTATGCTAAAGAACTTTTTCTCTCGTTGCGTCTCAAATAATTTAGATACCAGTTTAAAAAAAACAAGTCACAGCTCGTACGATTTTGCTATTCATACTATTCGTCATATTCACTACTGTCACGAGTGCATGTAGCATTTTACATTGTTGAACCGACTTCGCTCTAAAGTCAAGTTTAGGGCAAGGCGTTAAGGTAATTGAATATTTAGAGTAAATACTATAGCATATTTCATAAAGGCATGTTAACGTAATCAAACACTTGGCAACCGCCTTTAATTAGTATTCATCTGCGGAAGCTACAGGTAGCTCGCCAGCGATTTCAAATGCATCCATTATTTGCTAAAAGGTTGACGACTTAACCTTTAATAGGAAACATAGTCAGATTTCCCACATCGAGAAAATGGCCCGGTTAAAATATACAGGTATTTATTTAAAACCATCAATGCGTTGTCGAGGATATTCATTCATCTTTAAACCATTAATTCAGGTATTTCTTATAAAATATCATGGTTTTATAACCCTATTGAGGATATATGTTTGTGGCGATCGGCAGGCCCGTTTACTAGAGTTTGTCAGTGTCGATATATCTGAAATAAATATGTGTTGTTACTCTACATCTGAAAAATGCTTCATTATACATGTTGACATTTAGACATCTGCACACTTCATGACATCACATAAAGGGCACTGGACACATTCTTTTTCGTACTTCTCCATGGGAAGTCTGTCAGTCACCCAATCATGGTGAGTCAGATAGGCACTACAGTGTTTGTTGCATTCCTTTGGAGAGATAGGTAAACAGTCCATACTTAAATCTTACCTGGAGCCAGATTTTCTTTTTTCTTTATTACCAGCTATATCTGACTCTTTGTATGTATGTATTAATATATGTATATAATTCAGTGAATGCTTGCTGACCGATGCACCAGGGAATGCTAAATATGGCAGTCCCATACTGTGTCGTGGCCAGAGAACTTGTGTCTGTTTTAAAACCATCAATTTGACTTGTCTGTACATTTTATGTAAATACATGTCTTGTAACTCTGAGGGCCTCATGGAGGATTTGCTGTTGTATGCTAAATGTAGATACCCTCTTTAAATAAAGTCTTTACTTACTAATCTTTGTACAAATTATAATCAAAATATTCCTTATGGTTGAGGAGTAACTGGCTACACACACACACACACACACACACACTCCCCCCCCCCCCCCACACACACACAATATAACCTAGGCTTTGCCTTTGTCGAAGGAAATACGGCAGTTAGTAATTTCTTTTGCAAGGTCGTATCAATATTAATGTGCATAGAAACTTTTAAAAAATATCCCAAATGGTGATTTACCTACGGCCATTTCAGATGTTTGCCCTCGGCTTAGTCTCGGGCAAAAAAATGGCATCTAATTTAGTTTAAACAACATTTTATTGGTTTAATTAATAGCATACAAGAATAAGCATCTAAAATAGGATCAGAAAACCAGCATAAAGCTTATGTACATCTTCTGGGCCCAGTTGTTCAAAGCTAACGATGTCGTTAGTTAACGATTCGTTATAATTTACATCAAGTGATACGCAAATATGCTGAATTTTTTTTTCTTTTTTGCTGAAATATGTGAGTAGCTTTTGCAGTGCAAAAGCTACTCACATTTTTTCAGCAAAAAGTATCAGAATATTGTATATTGAATCCGCTAAAATAGTTAACGAAATAACCTTTAACGAGCTCGTTAAAATAACGACGCTTTGAACAAATGGGCCCTGGAAATTTGGCTAGATCTTGTCGGTATCAATGAATGTGCGAAAAAATTATCACAATATTAATGGTTCAAGATTTACGGCCATTTTCGCTACAGTAACTGGCCACGGTCAGACGGACGGTCTCACAAGTCGAATATAGGACACACTCCGAAAGTCAAAATTTACGGTCGACCTGTCGACATTTCTGTGGGTTGTGCAAAAAAAAAAAAAAAAACACACACAAAAAAAAAAAAAAAAAAAAAAGGAAAAAAAAAAAAAAAAAAAAACAAGGACAAATAGATTGCACTGACAGTCCTTTATTCTTTGCATTTTAACAAAAATGCACCTCATATTCAAGTTTTATACGATTACCTACTACATTGTACCACGATATTTCATAACCCCTTAAACCAAAGCTCTATTTAAGCGTCTTCCTGTTGTCAAATTGTCGCAAAATATTTCGAATTAAACTAAGTTTTGCACAAAAAAAAACATGTAGTGAAACGCATTCTCACTTATACACGAAGGAAGATGATCGGAGTGCAAAAGGGAATTGCAGTCTACTCTCTGTATCTTGAAGTCCAAGTAACTCTCTGGAATACTTCTGGACTGAATGTCAAACAGCATAGATCCAGATGAGACGGCTCATTATTGAGCCGTCTCATCTGGATCTATGTTGTTTGCAAAAGCCTATTATCATCGCCTGTGGCAGTGAAAGAGTTAAGGGACCAGAAGCCTAATTACTTTTCCATATGCTTCCGTTATAGCATTTGGCTAAATGCCGACTCTCACAATGTTGCTTGACATCCAAAGTTCTCAAATTAAAGGTAAGCCTTAGACTGACAAAATACATCACTAGAAAGTAGATGTCTTTCAGCATGTTTGCCACGTTTACCCTTGAACACATGTACCTCATTTTGATGAAAAAAAAAAAAAAAAAAAAAAAGAAAAATATCATGGACAAACTTTGCCTGAGATTAATAAAATATATGTAGTGTAAAAATGACATAAATTCAAACAGTCGCGTGTGTTATTGTCCAGTCAGAGTCGGCCTTTTTTTTTTTGTTAATATAGCAACTAGGTTCCGTATACTTTTTGGCAGATCCCAGTCTTAACCCATCACGAAAACATGCCTATATAATTTTGACCCCCTTAAACCCCACTTTTATATAGTAAAACTGGGGTTTACAGGGGTATACATTATTATTCTTATTTCTGCTCAAAACATAGATTGTGGGTACTCGTTAGAACCACCTCGACGAGGCGGTTCTAACGAGTACCCACAATCTATGTTTTGAGCAGAAATTTGAAAAATATCAGAATTTTTTATCGGGAAATTTTCCCGTTTTTGGTTGTAAAATTTTCAATATATTTGAATAGGCGTGTTTTCGTAATGCAAATAATTGGTATCCTGCTTCCTTAAGATGCAGTTGTGTATTTCAAACAGTTGTAAAGCCTCTCATATTCGATGGTTTCTACGTTTTACGTCAAAAGACTTAAATAATATCTTAAAGGAATTCTTATAATTGCCTGTTTTCATAAATGTCAGAGTTTGTTTTCCAAATTTAAGGGTACTTGATACACGTGATAGATTTTAGCGATTTTATACAAGGAAGATAACTTTTCTGACACCCTGTTTGCTTTCCTGCACACCAAATCTTTTCTAAAAAGGGTCTACTCTAAAAGGAAAGAATTTGCTCTCACCGAGAGCAAATTCGTTCCTTTTAGAGCAAGCCCTTTTCAGAAGGAAGACAGAACAAAGGTGACGGATTAGTCTCCCCAGAAAATGTATCAGGCTACCTTAATTTACAAAAGCTGCTGATACAACAACTGTGACAAATTTGACGTACCGTAATTACCCAAAATATTCGGACATGATATGCATTTTAAAAGTGCACTTTACTACCGTTTGATGTATGTAAAACAACTGGATGAGTGGCAAATAGTGTATACCCCGATTAGATGCCGCATTCTATGACGTATGATCTGGAGTTACACCGTTTACTAATGCCTATCTTTCCGAATACTCTGGGTAAACACGTTAGCTCCAATGTGCATTCGATGAATTCTTCAGCAATTAATGGGATCTAATTCCTTTCTTTCGTCATGACAAATTAGGCCCAAACTCTCTCAGATGTCATAGGAAAAATAAGAGACTCGTGAAATGAAAAATGATTTCATGTGAACAACAAATGGTGGATTTTGCTGACTCATCACGAAAACATGCCTATATAATTTTGAACTCCTTAAACCCAACTTTTTTTACAGTAAAACTGGGATTTACAGAGGTATACATTAGTTTTCTTATTTCTGCTCAAAACATGGATTGTGGGTGCTCGTTAGAACCGCCTCGCCAAGGCGGTTCTAACGAGCACCCACAATCTATGTTTTGAGCAGAAATATGAAAAATATCAGAATTTTTATCTGAAAACTTTCAGTTTTTGGTGGTGAAATTTTCAATATATTTGAATAGGCGTGTTTTAGTAATGATATTCTGTGTGAACAGGATATTCTCAGCTCATCAAAATATTTTCTAAGTCAGTACCCATTCTACAAGTGAAAGCCCTGGCCATCTTGCAGATTAGCAGACTGATCATGGTCTGTTTTTTTTCTCTTAAGAAATTCAAATATTCATGTTGGTGAGATTATTTGTTGCTTTCGTGTAGCCTAAACTTTACCACTTACTGGTTGAATTCAGCAGACAATTTGATGTGTTTTTCTTTTTTTTCCAATATCGGAGACATTTTGCATGAAATGCCAAATTCTGTTTTTTAGGAAAAGTAAGAAACAAATTTCAAAATATCGTTTGCAGAAGGGTCTAACCAGCATGTTAAGCGTTAAGAATGTTTTCGATGCATTACATTGAGATTAATAACTAACCGGACCACACCAAGCGAAAACATGCCTTCGAACATGCGCAAAATGCACATTCAGATCATCCTGCGCATGCGCAAAGTATCATCCAAGCCTTTGCTCTCCAGTCCTACATTCGTTAGTTAGCGGACAATAAAGGCCTGATCAGACTTCCCGGATGTGCATGCTGTCTGGGTCCGTATATGCACGTAGACACGTTTTCGCATGGCGCGGCCAAGTTGAAATAGCTCGATAGATGCTGTTATGAGGAACTGAAGAATCCATTTCATGCGTACAGACGGATCAAAATAGATTAAAAAAAAAAACAAAAACAGATGCGGCAATGTTCGTCAGAACTTTCAAGATATGACTGAATTATAGTGTTTTAAATAATTGATAATTTAAGAGTAGTAATTGAACTGATATGAACTAGGAACTTGACCGCAGGTGCATACAAGTAACGCTTAGCACTTTGGGTTAAATTTTAAGCTGACGACATATTGAAATATTTTTTCTTAATTTTCCTAGAAAACAGAATTTGACATTGCATGCAAATTGTCTCAATTTGGAGACAATTTGCATAAAATTTTAAATCTTGTTTTCTGCAAACGGTAAGAAAAATAGCATCGATTTGTCGTCTGCTGAATTAGCCCAAAGAGTGATAAGGGTTAATGAAACTATCCTTCACGAATTTTTAACTTACATTTTCACCGATTATGCAATAAAATCCAGATTTGCAGGGGTGTGTATGCATACAAAAAATAGTACTGGCTATGAGATTTATATGTGGCGTTTGTTTAATCATTAGTTTTTCTCATCTCTTCTTTCGGCTGTGTTTCATTTCCTGGTGTCGTCAGATATTTTGCACTTAATTGCTTCGGCTATTTTCGTTCTAAAATGGAAGGATTTGCTCCATGGGGACCAAAGATTTTTTTTCATTTAGAACACACCTTTTTTTTCAGAATGAAGAAAAAAACAAGTTTTGACGATTTGACTTCCCATAAAGTGAATCAATTCCCCTTAAAGCGCTATGATTCAATGTAGTTTTAACCCAATATTGCCGAGTGGATTCTTCTACCTCACCTATTTGTACCGGTCCATTTCCAAAAGCAGAGTATCTGGTTAGTTTTTATGTTTACTATGTTTTATAGTAATACCTGTTTTAAATGCAAGCAATGTAGACCCTGATCAGACGCCGCATTTTCCAGCGTCTGATCTGGGTCTACACTTGTTTGTCAATGTCCCTTTACGGGACACTACGCATAAACGAGTAAATATTTTACGTTTATATTTAGAGAAATTAAGATTTCATGTCATACGAATCGTAGGCAGAGGATTTACATCAAATGCCAAGCCTTATTTTCTCGATAAAAAAGAATGTCAAAGGTTTAATGCCATCTATTTATGTTTTTAACACGTTTAGTATCAGCATTTTACGACAATCTGTCAAAACATCCTATTGTAATGGTGAAAAATTCTTATCTTCCGAATAACACGGTGAGTTTAGTGTGTTACAATTGGCGTGAAGTCTTGACAGGTTTTGATGTGGTGTCATGTTAATCTTTGCGATAAAGCAAGCAGAAACACGTGCTCTGCAAGAAGACAACAAAGGGAGCAGCTGGATTCTGTTGATTTTAATAATGCCAAAGTATAACTAGACATGATTTGTCACATTTATCAAAGTGAAAGATTTAGTGTTTATGTTTACGCTTTAGAGATCACACAAGGGTTTGCTTCATTTTATTATTTTGACAATTATGTAGCGGCGCGGCTTCAGATACGACTATCCTTTTTATTTATTCCGAACAGAAGTAATTCAGAATGTTTTACACACTTGTTTTTAGAATTATCTATCAAGATAATGTTCCGGGTCTGAATGATATAGTTACAAAGTAGTCTTCATTCTTAACCAATTTTAACTGAATAAGCGCATCCACACTAAATATTGGAAGAGTCCAATTTCAATTTTAGGTATGTCAGGTTATATGATTTAAATATTACTAAATTACTAATTAAATATTATAGAGACCCTGATCAGAGGCTGCATATTGCGGCCTCTGATCTGGATCTGCACTGTTTGCCAATTACCCTTTGAGGTCTGCAGACTAAAAAGTGTTAACTTGTTAATGATAGAAATGGTTCTTATTTTACACTAACAATAAAACATGTAAGACAGTGGTATGATAAAAAGAGCTATTCATACGAACAACAACTAGAGAAGATATTCAGGAAGACGCACAATGAAGAAAAAAAGCAAATAACCAATGCTTATTAGATACCCCAACCCCCACCCCCAACCCCCGCACAGTACTGAACAGTAAAAAAACAAATGGCTCAAGACAACTTAAATGATCGTTTAAAATGAATGATATTGATTTGTAAGTTACCCAAGCGACAAAATGAGAATCAATTTTGGTCAAATTCCATCCATTGGCTCAAGAAATAGTGTGCACACAAGCTTTTTCTATTAAAAAATAAGTTTCAGTGACAGTATGACAATTTTTATCTATTCCAGTGAACGTGAATTTGGTCAAATAATTATGAGATAGATTGCACACAAGGCTCATTTTTAGGATCATTTTACTTTATTGACCTTGAAAATGAGGTCATGGTCACCAAAATATAATCACTTTTTCCCGTATCTTACTAATGTATCTGTGCTACTTCGATAAAAATTCCATCCATTGGTTCAAGATATTGTGTGCACACAAGCTTTTCTTCTATCAAAATCTAAGTTTTAAAGTGCCAATGTGACCCTGATAATGAGATAAAGGTCACCAAAGGCGAATCACTTCTTTCACTAATCCGAATGTATTTGTGCTAGTTTGATCAGAATCCGTATATTGATTCATGCGATAGAGTGTTTTAAAAGTATTTATAATGCAGTGACCTTGAAAATCAGGTGCAGTGACCTTGAAATAAAGACAAGGTCATCAAAATCCTATCACGTATTTTCCACTTCCTAATGATGTTTATGTACTAGTTTGCTTAAATTCTAGCCATTGGTTAAAGAGATAGTGTGCACACAATTTTTAACTCCATTAAATTTTCTTACAAACGGCAATAACTCTAAGAGAAAGGGCCCCTAGTTCTTACGTTTTCTTATGTAGTTACACCTTACAGTTATCAATGTGTCTGCGTAAAGTGATGAATAGCCATTGCTGAGTTTTCAAGATATAGTAAAAAGATTGCACACAAGGCTCACTTTTAGAGTCTTAATAATGTAGCGACCTTGAAAATAATGTCAGTGTCACAAACATCTAATCGCTTTCTTTCGTAATGATGCATTTTTGATAGTTTAGTCAAATTCCAGTGATAATGGGAACTCAAGTTTTTTTACTGCATTTAGATATTTAACAAAGGGCAATAACTGTAAGAGAATTGGTCCCTAGCCCTTACTTTTTCTTATGTAGGTATACTTTATTTCTATAAATGCGTCCGCATATATTGTAGGTATGCTTTATTTCTATGAATATGTCTGCATATATTGATGAATATTCATTACTGCGGTTTCAAAATATTAGGAAAAAGAGTGTACAAAAGGCTCACTTTTAGAGTCTTTATAATGTAATAACCTTGAAAATAAGGTCAAGGTCACCAAAATCTAATCACTTCTTAATTAACGACACATCAACCCTTGTGGGTCATTTTCTGTCGTCTCCCAGAGAAGGGGAGAAAAGATATAGAAGTGATAGTAGAGGAGATGAAAGAGAGGGACAGGGAAGAAAGAGGAACAGGAATGAAAGTGAAGAAACAGAAGAAATAAAAACATTCCCCCTCTACCCTTGCCTGCTAAAAGGATAGCAGGCCTTGTCCTACTGGAAGCCAATATCAGTTAGACGCCCCAGTGATGTAAGATACCCATCATCTTTGCCACACCCAACCACCCCCTAAAGAAAACAAATATTGATTTTTAAAGAGAAAAAAAAAAAAAAAAAAAAAAAAAAATATTTGTTTGCTATAAAACAAGTACTGACTTTTAAAAAAAAATTCAGTAATTATAAAAATCTTTATTTGATAAAAAACAAGTACTGACTTTCAAAAAAATATAATAGAAAAAAAAAAAAAAAAAAAAGCAAGTACTGACTTTTGAAAAATATCAATAAATAAACTCTGATTGATAAATCTACTTGATGAAACCAGCAAAAAGCAATCATGTCATTTGACCTTCAAGCTTTTATCACTGCGCCTTCGCAGGAGCTGTTAAATTTGGCCAAAAAGTCAGATTTGTTGGATATTGCTGTTCATTATGAATTGACTACCGTAAATAAGTCCATGTTAAAACAAGAAATAAAAACTATTTTGGTTCAATTTTTGGTTGATAAGGAAATTCTTGATTCTTCTGCTTTGTCTCTTGTTCTCGTAACCCGATTGTACTGGTATCAAAACTTTACCCTATGCTGAAATTTTGTAAAAGTGCAAACTATGCTTCCTATTTATTTACGTCTGGATGGCATCGAAAAATAACAATAGCGCATCTTATTTTCTTATTTGATCCCAGAACATTTTATTCACATTCTTCATGGAGGATAAGACAACTTTCAATAGTCTTGCCCCACAGACTTTTTGGGAGGGATCATACTGTTTTGCTCGTGTCCGAAAGTCTTTTCCACCATCTGGCCACGTTCAATTCTGCGTTTAACAAAGTATTTTGTCAAATTACCTAAACGGTTTTGGGTACCTTTCAAGTTTACCCAACATGTGTAATAAAAATGTAACAGAAGCGTGGTGTATTATAATGCCATTTTGTGATTGGAAAGTTATGAAATATACCAGTATGCTGTTTTGCTGTCTGTCGCCCATTACCATGTGACTAAAACGCCTAAGGAGCGCTTGCCAAAGATTTTTTATGGGGAGCTTCAGAATGGAATACGTTCCCAAGCTTGACAGAAAATACGTGACGTTGACACCCTGATAGCTTCCCTGAACCGGGAAAAGATTCAATTTACACCACTCTCTGAACAAATTCAGCAGACGACAAACGAGTGTTACATTTTTTTTTTCATTTTTTCCCATAAAATGCTAGACAGTTCATGCAAATGAGCTCCTTAGGAGACAATTTGCATGAAATGTCAAACCCTATTTTCTCCCAAAACATATTTCAAGTCTTGTCTGCAGTAACAATTTCCAGTATGCTATGCGTATGTTTGTAAAGTTCTGGGCCCAATTGTTTAAAGCATCGTTAGCTTAACAAGCTCCTTAGTAGTCCAAATGTTATATGTTCTAGTAAGTACAATATCTAATTCACAGGTATTTTTGCTGAAAAAATGTAAGTAGCTTATGCAAATGCAAAATCGATTCACATTTTTCAGCAAAAATATTAGCATATATACCATATTTAGTGATTAAAGTTTTAACGATACATTAACTAACGACATCGTTAGTTTTGAACAACTGGGCCCTGCTCAGAAACAACATTCTACATGGCGTTGTTTCATCAGAAAGACAGCATTACCTGTGAAACATGAACATATGTGTAACCCAGCAGAAACAACTGAAGCGCAAAGCCAGAGCTACAAACGCTACGCATCCAATAATATGCTTGTTCCCTTGAAAGCACCTTAAAAAGGGACGTTACCCTTTAAAATTAATCCGAGATTTTTAGTTTGACTGTTAGAAAGTAGAAGTAGAGCTATAGTAATTACCACGGCGTCGGCGTCGGCGTTGGTTAACGTTTTTTAACGGCTATTTCTCCTGAAGTCCTGGTCGAAAGTAGTTCATACTTGCCTTGATGTTAGATACTGGTCTGAAGGTCTATGCTATACCATCTGGACCCACATGAGTGACCTTGTCTCGTACTTTGCAAAAGATTCTTTTAAAGGCAAAGGGTGATTTAGGCGAGCTACTCCGTCCTGCGACAGCTCTTATTTGCTATCAAAGCTAAATAGCTAGTCTACTCCTTTGCCCCAATAAGTCTACCAAATATCAAAACACTGGCTCAGATGCTTGCTGCGATATCTTCTACACTAGGTGTGTGCTTCGTGTGTGTGGCATTTTCTGGGTATCTTCAAATATATGTGTTTTTTAATTCCTTTTTCTTGTTTTAGATGGGACGTAAATCTTCATCCTTAGGTCGGATGGAAAGGGAATATAATACTGTCAGCTAATTTGCTATACCGAATCCATATGTGAAATTTCAATAACCTAGCTTGCACCTATCATCTGTCATGAAACATAACAGAATGAATGACGAACGATGGGACGACTGCACTAAGCAAAAGCAATATTCCTCTTCATTGTTTTTCAAAGTTTGAGGGTATAAAAATAATGACTGATACAGTAGCTTTAGTGGTCCATACTGGAATTTATCTTTTTCAATTTGTAGTATAGATACAATGTGGCATTTGTCATGGCAAGTTTGTAGTAGAGTACGTGTTTTTATGACCCATTTGCACGACTTCATTCTCTCTCAGATGATATGTTAACTCTAACCATAGCTGACTAGTCTCTGAAAGCTAAGATATAATCTGAACTTAAAACTAAGACTGGCACAGTTAATCGGATAATCGATTAATTGTTCGATAAATTCCACAAAAATGATTATCGTTACAGATTTGCTAATAATCAATCAATGAATTTCTGGGTCTCTTACTTACCGTATTTACTCTTATATTCCGACGCCTCAACTCCTTACCATACTTAAGCTAGAATTTTAACAAGTACAACTTAGTACCCAATGTTGTGTTTAAGAAAAAGCTGGATGACTGGCAAACAGTGTAGACTCTGATTCGACGCCACGTTTGCGGCGTCTCATCTGAGTCTGCATTGTTTGCTCAGGCCTGTCAGATCAATATACATACAGTAAAGTACAACATATGGTAAGAGTCATGCTCAGACAGACAGGTAAAATTATGACTAAATCTTCACTTATTACTAATTGATTATCGGTTGCAATGACATGACTGATGACCGATTATTTGCTCAGCTCTGATTAGCCACCCTGATTAAAACTAAGCACTGCAGCAGACAATGACCCAATCTTACAGTTTTATTTTCTCCAAAACAAAAATAAAAAAAACCAAGACATTAGAATGTCGTTTTTTTTTTACAATTTTCCTTAGCCCTTTAAGGGTTGAAACCTAATTTGTTTTCGCTAAGTTTACAAGAGAAACAGTTTTTTTTATTTACTTTTTTTTTACTTTTTGTTTGTTTTCAAGTACAAATAGAAGGGAAGGCAATGATCAGGAATCGATACAATTACCAAACTGCTTCCGTCCAAAACACAAAAGGGAAAAAAAAGACGCACTTAAAGCAACGGCACCACAATTAAAACACTACAAGCAGAAAGCCAAAAGGACAGTTTCTTTCTCAAATATTGACCGAATGGCTATCCAAAATAAAAAGAAATCACTAGGACATACATGCAAAGACATACAATTACAGAAATAGTAAACCACAGCAAAGGCACCGCCTTGGAACGGTCAGTAAAACATTTACTGGGGGAGGGGGTGGGGGTGCTAAATAATCGATTTAATATGACCACAACGCTCGCCCTTAGTTCTGCCATGGTATACATAAGGCATTTGTTCAGTCCGCGTGAAGGGTATCTTACTCAGCAGTGCAACATCTCCGAGAACATAAAAAACGAATACAGAGATGAAACAACGATCAGGACTCGAAAGCAAGAAATAACTGAAACGCTGAAGCAAAAGAAAACCAACCCGGTGGGCCCGACAAGAGCCAGAGCATGAGGCACCAACCGACTTACTTACAAGTCTTTAGGCCGGACCCGTCATAGAGTCTGAGGCCCGACCAACCGGCGTGCAACCAAACAGGGAAGCAAAGTTATTACCCGTGATTGGGTTAACTACCATGGATGCAGACTGTCGTATTACATTTATGTTGTACTCAGTCTTTATATATCGAAGAATGATTTTACGAAATTGAGTGCTAAAATCACTACAAGCATTAATTTTGCTGAATTTAAATACTAAGTCAGCATAAAATTCGGGTTCCGATAGGTCTTGTTGCAGAAGACATTTAAGTCCAACACTGAATTTTGAAACTAAATCGAAATGACGTCTGTAAAATTTAGAAAAGGCTTTGCGGAGTTTATGATATCGATAACCTTGATTTAGAAGTTTAGCAGTTAATAATTTATTTCGATCGTTAAAGTCAGCAACATGACCAGACACTCTGGCGAACCGAAAAAGTCGCGATATATAAACACCTTAGGATACTCGACGAGGAACATCCCCATCCAAGTAAGGAAAATTTATAATCTCAAAATCAAAATCGTCGCGTTCATCATAACTTTTGCATGGAATAAACCCATCTAAAATAGACGGATGCAAATAAAAAAAAAAAACAGGGCTTCAGTTTCAAAATAATTTTCTTTATTTGATTGAAGCTCTGAAGGATAAATATGACTAATCAAATCATCAAAGTATTTCATAAATCGTCCAAATACGTCGAGCTGAAAGCTTCATATGAAGAGACTCAATCAAACCGATTTTCGTGATTTTGTGTGTTCTTTTTTTCCAAAGGCAATCCTTTTTGACTTTTATATTACTCTACTGTATCTAGTCTTGTGCCGTGTGGCGGCCGTAAAACGTCTTCCCGTACATCATCATAGTGCAAGTTATATTTTATTTCCTTTGGGATCATTGAGCCCATCCTGGTTATTTTGAAAATCAAATACCGCTTAAGCCGGCGCTAGGGTGCGGGGGGGGGGGGGGAGAGGGGGGTGCGGGGGGGGGGGGGTGCGTGTGCAGCCTCGCAAACTACACTGTTGCATATGAAGAGACTCAATCAAACCGAGTCTCCGATTTTCGTGATTTTATGTGTTCTTTTTTTCCAAAGGCAATCCTTTTGACTTTTACTCAATAACTTCAGACTGCTTTTCTTCAGAAAGAGACATCATGAAGTCTCTTTCATAAGGCGGCAAAACTATTTTGACAGTGGTACTTCTCCTGAAAGTGTATCCATTCCCCTTAACAAATACCTGTGTAGATTATGTTTTTATTTTCCTTGGCATCATGCAGCCCATTCTGGTGTCTTGAAAATCGAATACCGCTTAAGCCGGCGCTAAGCGATCCAAAACATTTGGACTCCAAAATAGACAAAACTAAAACTGGTTAAGTCCTTTCCAGCGGGCACATGACGTTTATACAACGTCGGCTCAACGTCGATGCAACGTCATGACGTTGCATCGACGTTGAGGCGACGTTGTATTAACGTCATGTGCGGGTTGGGCTTAGATCTGAGTGGGTTTACAATCAATGGTCCGCATCTTATAAATGTGGTTTTGTTCGCGGATTATAAATGCGGTTACTTTATCATCTGTAAATGTTATAGACTTAACATTTGTTGGTGAATTATAAGTGTGGTGGATTCAGCAGTGCCACTCTATCAACAGTACAATTTGGGTCTAATCAACAAGCACAATATTTCATGTATTATTGACTAAATATATAACATAACTTAATCAATAAGGAATAGCCGAGAAAGGTTTCACTTTCACATTTATTCAAATAGATTTTACTGCTCACAGAGCACTGCTGTGGAATAAAAAAGTATGTACATCTATTTCAACGACGTCACTTTTACCGTCAATGAAAATAATATTTTGAAAATTACATTCGTTTTAAAAGTTATATTACTCAAATCACAGAAGTCGTTTCTTTATTTGAATGATGCTATTTTCTTTTTAGATTTAAATTCGTTTATTTCATATAAATATTACCTCTGTGAGTAGTATACAGGCTTTTTTCTTTACAAATGTAGAAATGCATAAATACTTCAACGTCACAAAATGGCAAATAATTATTACGTTCATTGATTGTATAGATCTTTGTGCTACGATTTCCATTGTGAAAACGTGAAACCTTTCAACTTTAAACATTTCAGCACACTTTCAATTATTCTAGTAATTAACAGATAAATGAAAAAAAAAATAAAAAAATCTTTAGGCTTTTTTTCCTACATTGGCGTGCGCGACTAGGGTTGTTTTCTCTAAAATGTCACGTATGATAAAATAGGAACTGATTCAGTTATTAATTAACAGAATATTGGATTCATCATGAAATCTGAAGGATTCAATTATGATGAGATATTGTGTGACAAGTCATGTGAAAAGCAGTCTTCAAGGCTTACGCAGATCTGGATGGACCAGCTACGCAGATAGTTTGCTGTTCGCTCAAATGTATATAAAATTTATTTTGACCCGTTGATACACCATATACATGTATATGGTCATGTAAAAAAATATTTGGTCATATAAAATAATTGTGGTAATCAATAAAAAGCGCCCCATTCTCTTACTGTGATTTCTCCACAAAAATATATTGTCGCGGAGGCGCCCCTGAGGTGCTTCTTATGAGAACCCACAATATATTTTTTGTGGAGAAATAAGAAAAATATTATGCGGAAAACCCCTCTTATCTGGACTTATGTAAAAGTACAAGACGAAACCCATTTAGAACTGGCAAACGCTGGTCTTAAAAGCGGATTAGTCTTCATTTGGAGTGGTCTTAAAAGCGACATTTTACTGTATTTCAACAAGTCCATTTTTCTATCCTTTGATGTTTTAAATCTGTTGGATGATATGCTAACACTTTAAACCCTGATCAGACGCCATGTTCTGTGTCGTCTGATCTTGGTCTACACTATTTGACTAGCATGTGACTCCGAATAATTAGGTATAGACATTTACTCTTGGGTTTTGCAAGTCCGTTATGGAAGAATTTTATTAATAATCATTATAAGCTAGATTAAAAAAAAACATTTATCACTGTAATTAATTTCGAAATCACAAAATTCTTTATCTTATGGAGAGCGTACTGGTATATAAGTATTTACCAGTCAAGTATATAGATGGTAACTGAAGATCATATGTGTACAACTACAATAAATGGGATTCATAAGAAAGCCTTTAGTCTAATGTGAATCTGTATCACATTTTGCAACATAATCAACAAAGTAAATCGGATGAGATGAAATGCAGTTACTACATACAAAACACCAACTTCATTGTTTATTACTATTAACAGATTTTTAAATGTTATACTTACTAAGAATAGAGCAACCGAACAAACATGTTCAAACCTATTGCAACGTATCCGAAGTATAAATATTCATTTAGGGTGTGTATTCTGCTACAAAATAACAAATGGCTGCTAACGGGGATGGATTAATTTGCTGTAAAAGTTAAAAACGGTACAGTGGATCAAACCATCTTCTGAACACAATCTAGTAAATGACTAGGTCTACAATGTCGCATTATTTATAAGATAGTTGCCAATCATAGTTTGTTTGTGTTGAGGTTTTACGGCCCAGTCAACCCAATGGGGTCATGTCTAGCGCGGTCAGTTTACCTAACCACACGTTTACTGGGCAGGCTTAGTCCTCTAAGCGGTTAACCAGCATTGTGCACATTCTTTCGCCAGAAACTGACAACTGCCCTTCTTGAATCAGCGGAAGGGAGAGAATGACCGTGGGAAATATTTCATGATCAATCTCCACGAAAGAATGTTGCCGACCTCATAGTGCTTTGGCTGCTATTAGAAAATAGACCACTGACTCATTATATTTGTATCTGTAAATCTCATTATACTTTGCTTAACATTGAGACTAACGAAGCAGAAAGTAACTATGTGCTAAACACACACACACACACACACACACACACACACACACACACACACACACACACACACACACACACACACACAATCACACAGAGAGAGAGAGAGAGAGAGAGAGAGAGAGAGAGAGAGAGAGAGATCTAATAGAAACAATTCAGTAGCACTAGATCCAAGAAGGATGCTGAAATGATATGCACACAATCAGTTACACACATCACTTTTATAGTATATATGGTAGTTAGATAATGTCTACTCTTGAATGATACATAGTAAAAGGCATTGAATATTGTTTTATAAAGTATAATATGCGTCTATTTGTTCATATATGATAATTAAATCGTAATATGTACAATTTCGTGAACCATTCAGTGGCGAGATTCAGAAGTTGCAATCACTGATGCAAAGAAGGAATGAAAAAAAGATTAAAAGTAGATTCACCTGTAAAGAGCAAGCAGACATACCGATATCTAATCTCATGTACACACAGATTGGGTAGGGAACAGCATCCTCTTGCTATTGAAGTGTCCTTCGCCAGAATGGATATCTACAATGCCAGCTTCTTCCCAGCTACAGTTAGAGATTGGAATGCATTTTCAGCTTCCACGGTGCCATAAGCTATATTGTCTGAATGTCTGGATATTTGTGAAATTTGCCAGGTCTAATTAATCGCCATGCGACACACCCTTTATGAATTAATGCCATTTGACTTGTCGCCTTGACAAATTTAGATGCAGCAATTAATCGAAACCAGAAAGAATGGAGTAAAACGATCTGCAACAGATCATTACGAAAACACGCCTATTCAAATATGCTGAAAATTTTACCACCAAAAACTGAAAATTTTCAGATAAAAATTCAGATATTTTTTTCATATTTCTGACCAAAACAGATTGTGGGTACTCGTTAGAGCCGCCTCGCCGAGGCGGTTCTAACGAGTACCCACAATCTATGTTTTTGAGCAGAAATAAGAAAATTAATGTATACCCCTGTAAACCCCAGTTTTACTATATAAAAGTGGGGTTTAAGGGGGTCAAAATTATATAGGCGTGTTCTCGTGATGTATTAGTTAAGAAACAGGAAACAGCACACTAGCAATCAGAAAAAGCGGTAGTGGCCTGCAGTAATATCGATTGATCGCTAACAACTTCATCTGTCACAACATTTGATATATAAACATAAATTTACCAGAGTAAATGCGATGCGTGCATGCTCGTTTCTGGAATTAACAGTTTCGGTAATAACAAAACCAAACATATAATGAAGAGCAGATGTCAGCAAAGTAATATATCCAACCCAGCACACGTCATATATCATGGCTCGCAAAACACAGGAGCCACACACATACGACAGGAGATGCGTACACAAAATGTAAAGAAAGATTGCCTTTGGAAACAAAAACACATTACACATTAGAAAATACCCTGCCTGCAGAGCATACCACAACTGTCACGACACATAAAACAAGAAAGTGACATGTATCAGATAGGAGATGTCAAATTCAACGAACACCTGTGATTGAACCCAGAAAATGTCACAATCACGAAGCAACGAAAGAAGAAGCGTTGAGGAACATATATCGACAAAACAAATGCAAAACAACAGTTACTGAAGAAAAAACAAACCTCAAATACATTATACTGAAAGGAAAAAGAAACGCAGGGTAGAGTTTTTTCCTTCTTATTTTAACCATTTTTTACGGTGTTTACTATAGCCATACACTTTTACAGATTGTCCTGTGAATGTGAACCGCGGGTATACGAGTCTTTGGTCCATGTGCTATCTACCCAGTGTGTGAAATCATTCAACCGTGCACTACACAGTGCATTGCACGGACAATACGGAAAGCCAAAATTTCATGCAAAACAAGCATGTTTAAACCTTCAGCACAAGATTTCCTCACACCATTTGGTACACTTCAACGAAACACGACGCTCTTCGATTCTTTTACCGATTTTTCTTTTCATTTTTACGCTACTTTGAACTTTTTTTCAATCATGGTACGATTGACTGATGTTCAGAGGGGTAGGGCAATTGCGTTGCTGATGCAAGGTCAGAGGCAACAGCAAGTTGCCAATCATTTTGGGGTTAACGTCTCAACAATTGAACGTCTTGTTAGACGTTTAAGGGAGACAGGGCATTTAGCAGACCGACCGCGGTCTGGGCGTCCACGCGTGACGTCGCGACGTCAAGACAGGACAATCCGTCTGGCACATTTGCGGAATCGTCATCTCCATGCTACCGAAACTGCCCTTAATACAGTAGGTACGCATAATCGACAAATTTCTCCGAAGACTGTTGGAAGTCGATTGCGTGAGATTGGTCTTCGGGCTCGTCGTCCATACGTTGGTCTGCCTCTGACCCAGGCACGTAGGTTGCGTCGTATGGCGTGGTTGACGGCGCATGCGCCCAGGCTATTTCCGATGAGGCAGTGGAGACGAGTTCTTTTTACGGACGAGTCTAGGTTCACCCTCTATCGCGCAGATGGTCGACGTCGTGTGTACCGACGTCGCGGAGAACGCTTTGCCGACGCCTGTGTTGTCGAACGGGATCGGTTTGGGGTGGCTCCGTTATGGTCTGGGGAGGCATTGCTCACGGGATAAAATCACAGTTGATTATTGTTGCGGGCAATATGACCGCAGTAAGGTATAGGGATGAGATCTTGCGTCCTGTTGCAGTCCCGCTTGTGCAACAACGTAATCTGATTCTGCAGCAGGACAATGCCCGACCACATTTTGCCCGAGTTTGTCAGGATTTCCTGGCAAACAATAACATTGCACCACTAGCATGGCCACCGTACAGTCCAGATTTGACCCCAATAGAGCACATGTGGGATGAGCTGGACAGTAGGGTTAGGAAGCGCCGAAATCCCCCCGCAACTCTTGCACAACTAAGGAATGCGTTGATCGATGAATGGAATAACATCCCGATGCGAACTGTCAATGCTTTGGTTAACCCTATCCAAAGGAGAATTAGGGCAGCAACGGCCGCAAGAGGGGGGCACACCCGATATTGATTTTCAGTTTGATTTTGATTTCAAGATTTGGGGGGTAGCTACCAATGAACTTCAATAACTCGAGACTTGTTAATCACAAGCCAATGAAATTTGGAACTTTTGTTCCATACATGTACCGTTTTGTAATCATAGTAAAATATTTAACAAACTTTTTCAAACTTGAATGAAATTTAGGAATAAAATTTACCCTGCGTTTCCTTTTCCTATCAGTATACTTCATCATAGATTTTGTAACAGTTTGGAAATTGCGTGAGCCGTAGAAAACTTTCGTCTAAGTACGAAGTATTGATACATGCACCCAAGCACCAATACATATATTCAAGCACTGAATGTCGTATTTACCCTATGCGTGCGGACAACTTAACACCTTTTTTTTTATCATACATGCGTCTGATCTGGATCTGCACTAACGAGTACCAACAATCTATGTTTAATGCAAAAATATATGAAAAACATCCAAATTTTTCATCTGAAAATTTTCAGTTTTTGGAGGTGAAATTTTCTATATATTTGAATAGACGTGTTTTTGTAATGAGGTGACCCAAAATACTAGATTGGATCCACTAAACTCAACACTAAGACAACGAACAGGACAACATACGAAAGAAAGCCTGTAGCAGGTATCCACAAGGCCACACGAAGACCAAACCACACTAGAACGACCGCTTTAGAACGGTCAGTAGTTTAAACTATCGGGGGTTTAGATCAATTTTATTGGTACCAAATCTTGGCCCAAGATTCAAATAAGTTACAAAATACAAAATGGTGGCTGGGCTTGCGTAGAGGCTTCGTAAGAAATCAATGAAACATCACAGAAAATATATTAAAATCAAATAAATCACTGTGATAAAAGAAGGATGGGGGCTCGTGGAAATGAACTCAAACTCTGATAGCCAGAACAAAAGAAAACCACTAGCTGAACCACGGAAGGTCGGAACAAAGGCTGAACATCAGGCATCAGCCTTCTAATGAAAGGTTTAAGTAGGCACCTTCACAGATTCTGAGAGCCGAACCACCGTCGAGATATTAAAACGGAAAGCACACCTATCAACCATGATTGGGTTAAAAACTAAGCATGCACTCTTTTGCATATTGAATATGCAAGTTATATTACATCCTTTTATAGCAGGTAATAATTTTTATTTCTTGGCTGTGACATGTGTATAGCATCTATGAAGGAAAGTTACAATTTAAAAAATGTAGGGTACTGTAAACTTTTTTGTCTTTCTCAAGATAGGAATCCTCCACATATCAGCTATAACATTGATCATCCTATCAGTAAACCAAAACCCACACATCACGAAAACACGCCTATATAATTTTGACCCCCTTAAACCCCACCTTTATATAGTAAAACTGGGGTTTACAGGGGTATACATTATTTTTCTTATTTCTGCTCAAAAACATATATTGTGGTACTCGTTAGAACCGCCTCGCCGAGGCGGTTCTAACGAGTACCCACAATCTATGTTTTGAGCAGAAATAAGAAAAATATCAGAGATTTTTTATCTGAAAATTTTCAGTTTTTGGAGGTGAAATTTTCTATATATTTGAATAGGCGTGTTTTCGTAATGCATTGTTCTGCGACGTTTCACAGTTGGTGAGCACATGTGGCTTGATTAATAGGTTTAGGGACGGTTGAAGGCTGTATTATATACATTAATATTTCATTAATATTTCATACACAGAATTATATACTTATATTCTTGGTCAACTTCTGTATTATACATCATAATCCAGTTTTACTCGCGCGACACCTTGCTCTTAATTCTGATGCAGCTCCAAATTATAAATGCAGTCGAACCTCAATAGCTCGAACACCGATGGCTCGTTTACTATGGCTAATTCGAACTCGTTTTGGAGTCCCTACGAAATTTTCCGACAGATTAAGTAAATAAATATTTAGGAAAATTTTCGTATTATATCATGAAATTGTATGTTGTGTGTACTGATTAGAATCGCCTCATCGAGGCGATTCTAATGAGTACACTCAACATACAATTATTCTGTAGAAAATGGAAAAGATTTAACAAAAATAATGCTGTTTGCTTCCTGACCTGGAGCCATAATTAACCCTCAGTGGCTCGAACTACCAATTTCTCAAACAAATTCCCATAGTCCCAAAGATGTTCGAGTCATTGAGGTTTGATTGTATATTTTTGGTCTGAATATGGGGTCCTCTATCTCAGCTGTGAAACAATCACAGTTAAACACATATAATCAAAACCACAGTTTTGAAACAAAGCAATGGGCTCAATGGCAATCTGAATCCAGAACAAGAAAAAACAAACAGGACCTTATTTTCCGAACGCTCATAGAGAAGTTTCAGCCTAGTATGTATACCATATGCATACCGATCCGAATCATTGTTGTTCGACAGATGAGTTCTTCAGTGACTTTATAATGTACAAATGAGCCAGTACGTGAGAAATGAAAAGTACATTCGGATAAGTGCGCCTGGCAAAGATTCAGATCAGTCAGTGCATTTGCACAGTCTGATTAGAATCTTCACAGTCGCATTTTGAATAGCCAAGGAAGTTTCTGAGACTCTGATCGAACTGCGGCTTATTTTACGCTACAGTACATGTAGCTGGTGTTGTGCCGTGTGGCGGCCGTAAAAAGTCTCCTCGTACATCATCCTAAGGCAGGTTATATTATATTTCCTTTGAGATCAATGAGCCCATCCTGGTTATTTTGAAAATCGTATGCAGCCGCGCAAACTACAGTGTTGCATCAGTAGAGACTCAATCAAACCGAGTATCCGATTTTCGTGATTTTGTGTTCGTTTCCAAAGGCAATCCTTTTGGACTTTTATTTGAGCTTTTGTTGGACGCATATGTCAGAAGGTATGTTTTCTTACGATATGGCTCGAATAAAGTTGTTAACCAAGCCCATACTATAAGCATGCGGATCACGCGGCTATTTCTGTATGAGAAAATGTTGCTTTTCTATAGTCAGTGCCTTTGGACATTGTATGACATAGCGATCAAATTAATAAAGCTCATTTGAGTGAGATATTTGATTAAGCGGTCGCATGCTGATTTGCCATTCTGACACCAAATTAGAAGGGACGTGTACTTTTCAAATTATAATCGGTGATATCTCATTTATCAATAAGTCGGATTACAGCGAACCTGCCGTATATAAACCGTGTTTTCTTTCACATAATATAGGAAACCTGTAAGAGACTTTCAACTGCTTGCATCCCATTTCCTTTATCTGTATTTCCTATTTCAATCGTTACAAACAGATAGGTTATAACATAAATATCATGCGGAAAACTGCATGCATAGGTCTTGGCCAAGTTATGGAAAATAGTTGCTTCTCTCTTTATTTGAATGACGGTGATTCGTACCTTCCTCAATATCTGAATCACAAAAACACGCCTATATAATTTTGAACCCTTAAAATCCCACTTTTATACAGTAAAACTGGGGTTTACAAGGGTATACATTATTCTTCTTATTTTGCTAAAACATAGATTGTGGGGGCTTCGTTAGAATCATCTCGCCGAGACAGTTCTAACGAGTACCACAATCTATGTTTTGAGCAGAAAATTGAAAAATATCAGAATTTTTATCTGAAAACTTTCAGTTTTTGGTGGTGAAATTTTCAATATATTCGAATAGGCGTGTTTTCGTAATGGTTTCAGAAGGTTGGCGCCTCACTATTGCTGTAAGTTGTCGGAGCCATCGCGGTTCAATTTGTGCTTTTCTTTTGCAGCTTCTCATTATTTTGTTTCATTACGAAAACATGTCTATTGAAATATACTGAAAAATTTTCCTCCAAAAAAATGAAAATTTTCAGAGACGAGATTTCACGTCAGGTATTTAGTTGTACATTGAACAAGTGTGGATAAAAGTTTTCTTATATTTTCAACTAAGGCGTAAAAATAGCTGTTTCCACTAACATGTTGACAACAAATTTGGTCGGTAAGTAGGAGAACATATGTTTTTATTTTTCTATTTTTCCTCCAGAAAAGAACAGGGTCGGGCCTGTAATTGTATGAGAATACAGGTATTTTGTTGAGGGTCGGTGCTTTACTTCTTTATTTTGCATTTTTACTGATAACAAAAAAGCTGAGTCGGATGTTTGAAACAGGTCGGGTCAGGCTATTGGAAACAGTTATTGTTTTTTTGTGCCTAAACAGAGAAAATATAGTTAATACCGACGTTCTATTTCTGGAAGTACATTTATCACTGCCTTACAGTAAATGAAACAACCTTGCTTTTGACAGAATAAATTCCCGTCTTTAGAGGGTGACGTCTTGCGTGCTGAGTCCTATACGTCTCTTTTTTTCTAGAGCATGTAGTCATTTTACTGACTTTAACAATCATAATATACTTTTATTTGCTAAACTTCTCAACAATATCGGCATGATAACGTACATGTATAAACATTCTCCTAAATTTTATCGTCAACAATATAATTTACCTTTTAATATATAATTTTGGCTTGCAATACTTCCACAAGGGTTATCCCCAGTCAGCATTCTACGTAAATCTATATCGGGCCGTCATCGGCCCGTCAGGGTAGCTGACGGGCCGATGACGGCCCGATGTAGATTTACGTAGAATGCTAGCTGGGTCGTGCCCTGAATGTTATATTGACTTATTTTATAAGCTCGGGAGAGTTCTTGATAGGTCTGGTTTTTCAGAACAATTACAAACGATTATCCATCGGGAAAAAAACAGTATGTCATTACGAAAACACGCCTATTCAAATATATTGAAAAGTTTATCTCCAAAAACTGAAAATTTTCAGATAAAAAACCTCTGATATTTTTCATATTTCTGCTGAAAACATAGATTGTGGGTACTCGTTAGAACCGCCTCGGCGAGGCGGTTCTAACGAGTACCCACAGTCTATGTTTTTGAGCAGAAGTAAGTAAAATAATGTATACCCCTGTAAACCCCAGTTTTACTATATAAAAGTGGGGCTTAAGGGGGTCGAAACTATATAGGCGTGTTTTCGTGATGGGATGTTATGCGATTAAGTAAAGTGGTGACTTAGGTTAATATCGTAGCAGTTCTCTTTCGCTTAACACTGATTGATCGGGCCGTACACTCAATGACGGTTCGGACCAAATCTTTATCGAGCCTCAAACGTTGGAAGACATACCTTCCGATATATGCGTCCAACGAAGACTCAAATCTGCGTGCGTATCCGCACAGTCTGATCAGAATCTTCGTTGTCCGCTTGAAGAAACTTTACATCCTTGGCTATCAAAAATGTGCCAAATAAAGAATCTGATCAGACTGCGCGAATGCGCAGGCTGATCTGAACCATTGCTGGGTGGACATGTCGATGGTACGTTTTCTGACGCTGAAGCACATCATCAGCTTAGGCGTCTTTAACCGGCCTCAGCATGTCTTCACTTTCAGGGAGAAACAAATTGAAATTACTATATTTTTTACTAGCTACGACAGATAACCCTTTCAGCCCCGCAGACCAAAACAAATTTTGTGGAAACAGTGTAGATCCTGATGAGACGGCTCATAATGAGCCGTCTCATCAGGATCTACACTGTTTGTCTGTCTGTTTTGATTTTGACTGAGACCCCTGTTTGGAATAATCGTTTCGACAAGATTCAAAGACGGAAAAGTCCGGAAACGGTAACCTTATATAATAGCGTCCTAAGTCAATTACGCCGGCCTCGGTGGCTCAGTTGGTTGCGCGTCCGACAGTTGATTAGGAGGTTGCGGGTTCGACACCCGCCGGGTCGGCAACATTCTTTCGTGGAGATTTGATCATGAACTATTTTCTACGGTCATTCTCTCCCTTCCGCTGATTCAAGAAAGGAAGTTGTCTGTTGCTGGGGAAAGAATGTGCACATTACTGTTTAACGGATTAGAAGACTAAGCCTGCCCAGTAAAAGTGTGGTTAGGTACATGTAAACTGACCGCGCTCGACATGACCCAGTTGGGTTGACTAGGCCGTAAAACCTCAACACAAACAAACAAGACAATTACTGTTGTTAGTACTTATCACCCGTACCCTATAAATATACACGTTAAATATACGAGTATATGGATTTGTTTAGCCGATGGGTATAGTGTGACACTGCTGCAGAATGCATCTAAAATGAAATATCCTGACACTGCACGCACGCATACGGCATTAGGGCACATTTTCCTGCGTTATTCATTATATCATTTACAATAATAATAGAAATTGACGGGTCATATTACAATAATAATTCCAGAAATAACTACAGTCTCCGATTGCTTCAACATTCGTAATACAACTTTTATTTCATATTACATGTTTCCTTGTCAGAAACATTGCCTATTTTCTTAAAGGTCTATTGACCTTATCATAAGTCATTTTAACATTTTGCATGCTGAGTAAAATTTCAGCGAACGATATTTTGAAATTCTATTTTTTTTTTCATATTTTTGCTCAAAACATAGATTGTGGGACACATTAGAACCGCCTCGACGAGGTTCTAACGAGTGCCTAGAATCTACATTTTTGAGCAGAAATAAGATAAATAATGTACACCCCTGGAAACTCAAGTTTTACTATATAAAAGTGGGGTTTAAGGGGGTCAACATTTTTAGGCATGTTTTCGTGATGGGTAATGGTTACATTGAGTAGAATTTGTATTTTATCGGCCTTTTGAGTGAAAAGCCAACATACCATATTTATCCTAAATATTGACATACCACAACTCTTACAGTTCTTATCCTAAATTTTGACAAAATCGATTTTACTATCTTTGGATGTGCCTAACACTGTTAAATGAGTTGAAAACAGTGTTCCGTGACGTCTCATCTACGTCTGCCTAATAAGCATTCTTTATAAATCTATAGCGGGCCGTTATCGGCCCGTCAGGGTAGTTGACGGGCCGATAACGGCCCGCTATAGATTCATAGAGAATGCTAGCTGGGTGCATTGTTTATTAAGGACTGTCTGTAAATACGGTATAACTCGATGAATGTTTACTGACCATAACGTAGCATTGGATCCCCATGTTTTGCATTGAAATTTCAGTATTCCCAATGTGAGGTAATGGTTAGTAAAACATTCATCTGTATATAACTGTGAGGAAACATAAGGAATTGATTTTCCGTCAAAGCAGACGCATTGGTCCAGCCTTTATTGTACATTTACAGATTTAATATTTTGATTTTAGAATATAGCCACAGAATGTGTGTGAGCTTATAAACTACACTAAACGTTAGGTTTAAGTAGGCCAAGGTTAGCTGAGGTCAACTTGAGGATCATAGCTATACAAAATACCTATATCAGTAATATTTATAGACTGATAGGGTACGAATAAGTGGCGGACTGATTCTTAAGGTGCTCCGTTTGACGTACATCCAAACACAAAAGAATGAAGGCTTTGATCAGCCTGTGCCCCCGCCATAGGAGCAGGAAACTCACTGTTAAATGTTGTAGATACTATCATTCCTACTCACAGACAAAACAAGATTGGCCAAATACGAAGAAATTAGCTGATCTGGGCATTCATCTTACGTATATGGGCCGCCCACAGCGAAAACGTGTCTTCGGGGAGATGCGGACAGTGAAGGCCTGGGTCAACCTGCGCATCTGCGCAGTCTGATCAGTCTTCACTGTCCGCTAACAATCATTGGATACTACAGAATGTATAAATGGAGAGCAAAGACCAGGGTGATACATTGCACATGGGCAGGATGATCTAAATCAGTGCATTTGGACATGTTCGAAGACACGTTTTCGCTGGACACGGCCCAATTACATATAGAACACTTAATAATATATTTTACTGGATTTACCGTGTATGAAGTTGGCTTGGAGTTTGAAGTACGGAGCTTGGTATTCGATTTATTCATAGTAAAGTAAGGGTTATGGTTGGGCAAAATCGATATTCCAAATTGCGAATCCCAAGCCAATTTCACACGCTCCTGAATTTACTCAAAGTATTCTAACTCTTCAACTATTTACGGTACTTGTCATAAAATAAGAATAAATTCATTTTACATTGTAATACCACTGTTGTGCCTAAAAAAACTACTGTAGACCATGATAAAAAATACGTGTCTGATCTGGGACTACACTGTCTGCTGAGGCCTGCCAGTTCGAATACTTGGGTGAATACAGTACGTATCTCGTAAAAAATATTGCTCGCTGAAAAACTGTAAACTACGGAAATAGACGACAACTGAGATAAGAAGATCTGATGAGAAATTAATTTTCTTCTATTATAAATAATAGGCAATTACCAGCAAGCCTAACTACAGTTATAAGCTTGATTATCTCTCACGCTGTGTCGTTTCGAATTAATGTGACGTCATAACCATTTCACAAAACTGTATAACGCTACCGTATTTACTCCATGTATTCGGACAGAAAGGTCTGAGCAAACGCGGCGTCTGATCAGGATCTACACTGTTTGCCACACATCCAGAAATTTAAAGCACATAAACAGGAAGTGAAATGATCCTGTTGAAAATTTTGGACACGTTTGGTAGGGACTTAAGGTGTTAGAATAGTTAGGGTTAGTCCCTGTCTAGACTGTAAATATGTGCAAGCTGATTGATACATTTACTCTTCGTATAATAATGAGCTTAAGCGACCTGCGAAGCAGGTGTAAAAGCTTAAGCTCGTACTATAGGTATAGTGAGTCTCTCACATACTGTGCAGAAGAGTTCGCATCCGGCGGTTGACTGGTTTCCCATATCTACAGCGGAGTGTATCGGCTTAATGTTGAACCCGAAATCCAACGCTAATAAGGCCAGAGCCATTGGCCTGGTTTCCGAAAAATATGATGATCAGATACGCTCCGCTGCAAACATAGAAAACCAGTCAGCCGCCGCAAGCGGTCTCATTGGCTGTAAAAAATCGTATAGCCAATGAACTAGAAGGATATATGTTTACGTCATTGACACGGAAGACTGCAAGACTGATCTGCGTTTTAGCCGCCATTTTTAATCTGAGATTTCTCACGCATTAAACAACAGTTTCGTGTATTCAAGGGTAAATACTGAAGTATTGATGTAAAAATGGATTACATTCCTACAGCACATAACAAGAATTATGCATAGGAAAGAATTTATCGCTGACAACATGATAAATATAGGATATGCGGTGATTTCAGCTGACAGGCGATCAGCTGATCGTTCGTACTTTAGCGACTTTCGTCTGTACACACATGCTGCACAATGATTTGCTTGTCAAATTGTGTCGTAGCTCGTGTTACTGATAAACATCATAAGCATCCATAAAGTTAATACCTAGAAACCGAGATACATTGTATGGCATATTTGATAGCAGTAACGATGCCGTGGAGAGTACTATGCCCCACCCCCAAGCCCAAAACCAAAGCAGACTGATCGACACGGACGCACCGGTTGCATGCCATTTTGTAAACGCCTATCAAATTAATGGTGTTTAGGACATGCTTCCATTGTACCCCGAAGGCATCAAATTTAGATATCAAGGATGGTAGATTTTAGACGATTCAGACTGGGTAATATACTTATATTTAGTATCAAGTCAACCTCTTTTCACTTGCTTTATTTTTAAATATGTAAAAAAAAAATCAAATACAGTAGAGCGATGTTTCCTAGGAAACTCTGGTTAAATTGATGTACATGTAAGCATAATATTCGATGTTGTGCACGTTGTCTCGGACTTCTACTAATTTCAGAATTCATTAGACTTTCATTATAACACTGCATCTAGAAGAAAGCCCCTTGACATGACAGGTGATTGGTTGTTTGTATTAAATGACACACAGCTTTTGACTTTTTTAGCATTATTTTTGTCAAGACAGAAGAGATCCTGAAGTTTGAATGACAGCTTTATCAAATAAGTGAGCAATATTTGGGTTCATTTTCTTTCTTGTGGTCACTGACATATGAAAATGATTCTGATAGGTTTATGTAATACCTGAAATGGATATTTACATCCAGTCAATGATGTAAAGTGTTGATTTTGACAACCAATTGTCAACTTTAAAATGTTGCAAAATGTTAAAAGTCTAACCAATTCTGAAATTAGTAATATTTAAACAGGTTTTGTCTGGTCCGCGACTTTGCGTACCTGGTGAAAATAAGAAAAACAAAAACAAAATGCACAAAATGCTTAAGCTCATTTCATAGGTAACACCTATTATTTCATGTGAGGGAAAACCTGTTTTCTAACAGCTATTTGAACCAAGTCACGTTACATTTTGACAGGCCTGTGTAATGGGTACTCGAATGTTCGCATATGATATTTATTAGTGAAAACAGTGCTATTTTAAATGGGCAGATTTTGAATTAGCTTTCGGTCCACTTATGATTTCCTGAAAACGCTGCTCGGTCAGACGGTTGAGCGCTCTTATTTCCAAATAGTTTTACTGTTAACTGTTCCAATGCGGTATTTCTGGGCTCACTTGTTCAAAACTGAACGAAGTTGTTAATTTATTAGATGTTAAGTTTTTTTATCTTTAAATATGGCAACCACATTGAAATCTCAGCTAGCATTTTTTTTCATAAATCTGTAGCGGGCCGTAATCGGCCCGTCAGCTACCCTGACGAGTCGATAACGGTCCGCTATAGATTTATAAAGAATGCTTACTGGGATTTTAGTACATCTGAGTAGCATTGCAAAAGCTACTCACATATTTGCAGAAAAAGTATGAATATATTTGAAAATACCTTAGTTACAACAGTTAACGAGTTTTTCATTAACGAGCTCGTTAAGCTGATTATGCTTTGAACAAATGGACCCTGTTGTATGCCTCTTCGTTTTGTTTGATCGTGTTGTTCAGTGATAAACTTTCGCGTCATTTTTTTTTTTATCTTTTGTACTGCATACTGTTTTAATGTCTTTGTTTGACAAACTCTTCCTTATTTATCATCTTATATGGTAAAAATGCCATGACTTGCATAATTCAACATCAGTATTTTCTTATTTCTATGTAGTGATATTCATTTGAAGAACATTTGTTTGTTTTGTGCAGCATAAGAAATTATCAATGCTTGTTTTAAAAAATTTGCTCATCTAAGTCAATGACTAAGAAGTATAAATCATCTGGCACGCGCATAGATTCAGATTCATCCCTCGCATGCGCAAATTGTCATACGGTCATACGGGCATTTGCTTTTGATATATATTAGTGTCCAATAATTCTGTTAGCGGATAGCAAAGGCAGATCTGCGCCTTCGCTGTCCACATATTCCCGAAGACACAGGTGTATATATGTGTATAAACTTAATATTATCGTGCATGTACATGCAAATAGCAGAGCGTACCTAATCTGGTATTGTTCTTGTGAAGTTCTGTCATTCTGCTGTTTGGTTGATGTTCACATTTTCAAACTGTCTTGATGAATTCAACTCAAACTAATTTCATTGATAACTTACGACACCGCATTGCAATCAATGGACTTGTTAATGTTCTTCAGATACAACATAACTAGTAACCGTTGAATTTTGTTATGCGTGAGGGGAATTGATAAAAGTTCAAGGGAGATCACTGTGCCAAAATTGCTTTGGCTCAATTCTGAAAAGGAGTCTACTCTAAAAGAAAAGAATTTGCTCTCATAGGGAGCAATCCTTTTCTTTTTGAGTAGGTACCTTTTTTCAGAAAGGAAAGCAAAGCAAACAGAAAGTACCAAAAATCTGTCCATCCGGATACCTTAAGGGTTCGAATCTGAAAAAAGTACTCCAGTTCGCGCCCATCCAATGACACCTTGTTTAGTGTCACACATAATAGTTATAGTTCTTTAACTGGAAGTGTACCTAAATATTGATATTATTAAACTACAAACAATGAGTGACAGACAATGGAACGCGCCCTTTGACCCTTCAAATTCGCAAAGGCTGACAGGAGATTAAAATAAGAGTGGTAGAATTTAGAACATAAAACATTCATGACATATGTTATTTTTTATTTTTAATACAAAAGAAAAGCCCAGTAAAGTCAAGAAATAATTATATTCTTTAGTTAGTTTTTCGAATGTGAGCGAGATTTTTGGCGTATCGCCGTACCTCTAATGTTGGGCTTTACCGAAAGTAGTGCAGACTTCGCAAGCAGCGTATAAGATGTTTCTGTTTCATCGGGAAATGAATGAAATGACTCCACCATCAGAAAGCAGAAAAGCGCTTAAATAAAATGTATGACTACACCGACACTAGCATTGCTCTTTCTGTTATGGCAATGAATAAACTGTACTAGCCACACCATATGCTCTGTGACATTTTGTTGGCAGATCACATACAACCAGATGCACAAATAAATCCTGAGAAACATTGATCCTTGGAAAACAAAGAACACATTATTAAAAGACAACGGAATTAACAGCTTTGGTTTTATTGAATCTAAAGCCCTTGATACAATGACAGTACATTGTAAATAAATGGTTTTCATATATTTCCTAGCTAGCATTCTTTATAAATCTACAGCGGGCCGTTATAGATTTATAAAGAATGCTTACTGGGTTACTTGTCGTCAGTCATGTGTAAACATTACGAAAACACACCTATTCAAATATACGGAAAATTTAACCACCTAAAAATGAAAATTTTCAGATAAAAAATTCTGATATTTTTCATATTTCTGCTTAAAACATAGATTGTGTGTACTCGTTAGAACCGCCTCGGCGAGGCAGTTCTAACGAGTAGCCACGTTCTACGTTTAGAGCAGAAATAAGAAAAAAATAATGTATACCCCTGTAAACCCCAGTTTTACTATATAAAAGTGGGGTTTAAGGGGGTCAACATTATATAGGTATGTTTTCGTGATGAAAATTTATACGCTATGTATTATATCCCTTTTCATAAAGGGATTGGGGCATAGTACAACAAACAGGAAGTCAAACAAATTATCTTCCTTGTCAATAAACGGTGGAAAAGTCTCAAGTGTACTCAGTCGCCTTAATAAAAGACAAACGTTCACGATGCCAGTAGATATGTCTAGCTTTGTATTATGCAATTCTGCATTTGAGACATAATTTAATAGGTACCGGTAAAGTAATAAAAGTGGAAATAGCTTGAGAAAACCTTATTATCATTGTTTGTAGGATTAATAACATGCGAAGAGACATACATCCGTCACTATGGTCTCAACTATATAACGTTTGTATAGGCTAAATTCATTTTTAATCTTTTTGGGCGTGGATAGGATAGTCTTTGGAGAACAAAGTTGTTCAGTGAACATATCCTGATAAATATATAATCAAGGTATAATCCAACTCCAAATTACAGCAGACGACTTTCAATATTTTGTTTTAATCTTATCTTCTTTAACAAAACTGCTGCAGTTATGATGAGCACTTTAAGAGTTAACCTGCTATTAGGAATGTCTACCCGCTTATATTGCAAACATATTTAAATATTCATCACGAAAACATGCCTATATAATTTTGACCCCCTTAAACCCCACTTTTATATAGTAAAACTGGGGTTTACAGGGGTATACATTATTGGTCTTATTTCTGCTCAAAAACATTGATTGTGGGTATTCGTTAGAACCGCGGTGAGGCGGTTCTAACGAGTACCCACAATCTATGTTTTGAGCAGATATATGAAAAAAAAATCTGAATTTTTATCCGAAAATTTTCATTTTTTTGGTGGTAAATTTTTCAGTATATTTGAATAGGCTTGTTTTCGTAATGACTTTTACACTGAGACGCTACATAGTCATAATCCTTACAGTGATATTGAGACATCAAAGTTAATGATTCCCACTCAACAGGAACAGAATTATTTAACACAATTTGACTGGCCGGAAGCAATTTGAAAATGGAACTTTATTTTCGATGAATGCAATGAGCAGAAATCCCGGTACTGTTTTCCTCACATAAACTTCTAAAATTACCTGTTTTACCCATATTTTCAACATAAATATGGCCTATTTGGAATTATAAGAAATGAAATCCCTAAAAAATGAAATTTGTACTTTAGGGCAGGGAAAGAGAGCGATATGAATAAGCGTGGGATGACAATGTTGCCTTCTCACTTTCTGTTTGCCAACTTAAAAAAAGTGTGGTTCGGGAAAAAAAAACGTATACAAAGAATACTTCAGGAGAATACTTTGAAGGGAGACAGCTTTATCAAAATTGCTTTACTCCCTTCTGAAAAGGGATTTTCTCGAAAACAAAAGAGTTTGTTCCCACACGGTAGACCAGTTTCAGAAGGGCTTGATGTGGAGGAAAGCAAACAGCTTCAAAATTCGTTGTGAGCCTTTGCCTCCCATTGGTCAGAAGAGTGATCATGGCATCGTGTTACTTGATACTGCTCATCAGCTACTAAATGCCAGATCCGAGAAAAAGGATATTCCTTTGGAGGTAGACAGATATAGAAAATATCAAGCAGCACCTGAAAGATCTCAGCTAATGATTCTTGAAAGAAGCTACTCGGTGTGTCGAATGTTTGCGGGCATTATTCAAGTCTGCCGTCTCATCATAACTGGAAAAGCATGTCCCAACGAAAATGTTCAGCACAAGACAAACATTAGCCTGCATAGGGGTAAACAAACATTAGCCTGCATAGAGTTATGAGGCACAAGCAGAGAGCTCATTGGAGGGCAAAAACAAAATAAATAAATAAATAAATAAATAAATAGAAAAATAAAAAAAAATAAAATAAATAAAAAGACCAGAAAACACAAATACTGACTCCGTTACAAGAAGTTTGGCATTTGTCCAGAGAATGACTCGTGTAACAGAAAAGACCTACATGTAAGAAGCTCTAAATGGTGATCTCAAGCAGAACCCGAAGCGGTTTTAATCTTATATAAAGAGTAAAAGAATTGGAAGGAGTATCCTCGCTCACCGACAAGAATAGCTTCCTTCAGAGTGAGAGTACCAAAAAGAGCTAAAGTAATCAGCCTACACTCACGATGACACAAATATATTTCTCATAAAGGACCTAGCTAGCCCCTATCCGTGCAGAAGATCAAAGCAAACCCAAGCGGAGTCGCAAAGCTTCTATGTGATTTTAAACCGCATAAAGTTTCCGGACCTGACAGTATCACGAAATTCATCCTTAAAGTGGCAGCCAATGAAATTTCTTCAGTTCTTTACTCGTACAAGATATTTCAGACACCCCTAGATACGGGGGAAGTACCATCAGTCTGGAAAAGGACCCAAACTCCTACTTTCTGACCTCTGATGACCCCCAGACATACCCCCTGGGCAAAATTTTTGCACTACTGTATTCTACTCTTCATTACCTTTGATTTGATATACAACATGACAACGTTTGTACAAAATGGATTTGGACCCTTTGGGGCCACACCCTCTGGCCCTGCCCCCAGTGGTTACATCAAAATTCTAAATTTGTTCGTCCAGTCCTCATCCACAGGGCTATTGCCTGTAAAAATTTCGAGAGTCTAGCTTAAATGGTCTTGGAGCAAAAATGTGACATTACAGACGGACGAATGGACGGACGGACGAGGGTAGTTCAATATCCCCGCTTGTTCTTCGAAAAGCGCGGAGATATGTATGTTTGCTGAAAAAATGTGAGTAGCTTTTGCTGCTCACATTTGTTTTCCAGCAAAAGTAGCAGCATTTTGCCATATTTAATGATCAAAATTTTAACAATACGATTAAGACATCATTAGTTTTGAACAACTGGGCCCTCTTCGTTATCTTATTGTTGTTTCTGATTGATCCTATCTAGCATTTTGTGATCGCCACTTAAAAATATTGTTCCAAGCCCATCTTGTGCATTTGGTGAATTTGAAAGCTGTTATCATTTTTTCTCCACTGTCCTAGATACTCCAGCATCAGATATACTTACCTTTCTGGCTATTTGCACACGCATTCTGTACAGGAACTGCTTCACGGCAAAGTAACAGCTCCGATGAAGATGATGAAACCATGTTTTGTCACGTTCAAGTATTCATAGTCAAGTCGAAGCGTTTCTTATGATATAAAGGTACTTACGCAACCTTGATGTAAATCATATTAAAAGAATCGTTATGGAGTCATGGAACATCTCTCTCTCTCTCTCTTTCTCTCTCTCTCTCTGCATGTTTGATGTACATGTGGGTGCACGCATGTGCATGCATGCGTTTTTGTACGTGCCTGAATGCGGGCGTGTATGTATGTATTTATATGTACGTACCTACGCACCCACATACATACGTGCGTACGTATGTACGTATGTATGTATATATGTTACGGTTTACACACGTGCATATAAGTAATTAAGCTTTTGGTTTAGTTGTTTACGATCGAACATGTCAAAAGGCTCAGCCACTCATAACATCAGTGAAAACTATATGCCCTTTTTGCCAGAAAATGACTTTCAGACAAGCTAAGTCTTACAGTCAGATCCTGGAAAATATTGTATTGTTGTAAATTATATTGTATTTGAAGCAACCAAAATAAAGTTTAAACCAAGATGGGACTGATTAGTTTGCTTTCCTTTGGTTTGTATTATGTGTACTTTATGTGTCATGGTACTGACATGGACGTCTTATATACTATTTTTGTTGAAGATTTAATACAAGTATGATAAGAATTCAAGGAGTCTTAATATTTAGTACTATACGGTATTACAAAGTACATACTTTTTTCTCGAAAGGAGTTTCATACACGTTTCTTGAGGTGCGGTTCATTATCATTTGTTCTATACCAGATAGACGGCGTTGGCGTTTTTCATGTAATCATGTTTATCAATCGGAGATCTAATTAGTTTAGGACAGTGCATTGCGGACAATCGGTCAGAGGATCGGAAGAAGAAAAGACTACTGTAAAGAAACAGCATCGCTCACCTACTCAGCTAAGCTATAGGCCGTTGACGGGGGAAAAAAATAAGACGTTTCAAAAACATTTCATACTACGGCGAAGAACATGGCTGATTCCAATGGAATTCAGCATCAAACCAAGTTGTAATGGTGGCAAATGCTGCCAAAATGTTACGAAGTAAAACTCTCAGTACTGGGTACAGTTGAGATGTGCATCAATCAAAAATTTAAAACTGAATGGCAAATGTGGTAGATATTGATGAGCTGTCACATGAGAATATATCATTACGAAAACACGCCTATTCAAATATATAGAAAATTTCACCTCCAAAACCTGAAAATTTTCAGATAAAAAACTCTGATATTTTTCACATTTCTGCTCAAAACATAGATTGTGGGTACTCGTTAGAACTGCCTCGTCGAGGCAGTTCTAACGAGTACCCACAATCTATGTTTTTGGGCAGAAATAAGAACAATAATGTATACCCCTTTAAACCCCAGTTTTACTATATAAAAGTGGGGTTTAAGGGGGTAAAAATTATATAGGCGAGTTTTCGTGCTGCACTGTTTGTCATTCAGGTTTTTGATGTTTGATTGACACACTTGTTTACAATAAACATCAAATAGATTGCCTTTGGCAACAAATAACACACTACGGATAAGAAAATGGGAGTCTCGGCCCCACTGAGACTCTTCATGAGCAGTAATGAAGTATGCAAAACTGTTTACGCCCTCTAGCGTATACATGACTAGAACTCCATTTTCAAATATGCCACAATAGGCCCAATGATCCCAAAGGAAATAAAATATAATCTGCGCTTTGATGATGTACGGGGAGATGTTCTACCGCCGCCACACGGCACGAATACCAGCTGCAGTATAGAAAAATAAAAGTAAAAAAGATTACCTTTGAAAACAAAGAACACACTATGGATTAGAAAATGGATAACAACAATGGATATATCAAACAACCAAATATGGAAGATCAGTTTAAGTTAAATGGATACATCTGGAGGTTTACTTGGCATTTGTTACACATAAAACACCTTTTGTGACTTCCTGTTTGTTTTTTTTGCAGAACAATCCGCGCCTGAAAACGGATCTGCTAATTAAGGGAAGAACTTTGCTACCACAGGTATTGTTTCTTCATAGAGTACAGCTGTTGATAGATTTCAGAAGGTGACAAAACAATTTTACAGGGTTACCTCTCCTAAAGTGTATCCATTGTCTTAAGTATCTCAGAAATTCATAAAGCTGTGGCATATTTTCCCCTGCGATTTATACTCTTTGCAAGACCCTGAACAGATGTAACTGTAATTTTAATTTGCTTAAGTAATGGCTAACAGTGCATAAGTAAATCGTTCACTTAGTTAGAATTATGTCTCTATGAACAATTTGAAAATGTGACTAATTTGTTGTTAGCTGATTGGCCTACACTGTGCTACAGTTTCAAATATACTTGGCACGTAGATGAGACGTGCAAATCAGTCATCGACTCTGTTTTCTTGACCAATTCATTCCTGATGCCATGCGTGGTATTGTAGATTGTAAAGACTTTAGGGATTGAGACACTGTCTCGAATTTCGCACAGTTTACACTCTCGCCATCAACAGTGCAAATGTTGCGATTGTGGGGATAAATAACATATTTCCTAATATTTTTAGGTCAAATGTTGGTTAATTTGATGAGTGCCATGGAGTAAATTATTTTATCCGCCATTGCTATTTATAGAGTTCACAGAGTTCAGTTCAAGGAAATGTTGCGGTAGGGCAGAAGCTTGGAAAATACCCGATGCAAAAGAAGAAATGCAGGAGTTAAACGAGAATTGTACGAGAATTTGTTTCATACTATGCCAGCCATACCGGCTTAAATTCCAGGTCAGGTCATGCGCATCATCACAAATAAACGTCATGAGAGACACACTAGAACACGCTCCACGGACACACTCTTGAAGGTGTTGACAGCGGTAAATATATCGGCCATCTTCAAAAGTACCAACCTTAAGCTTGCCCACGGACAAACAGCCCGTTTCATCCATGGATTTTGCTCTATAAGACTCCTGGCGGTGTAACCTGAATGATTAATGATCTTAGCGTGGTGATTATCATATGACTGTTTAGTCACCTGATGTATGAATATATGAATATGGCAACAAATCACGTTTAAGTTTATTCTACTTGATCATCGTTATCTATTTCAGAGCTATAAGTGAACTGGAAACGGTGTAATTCGAAAACTGACAAAATACTCTGGGAATTCTTCCTGAGACATATTTCCCTCACAATACCTTCTGTAAACGCACTCGTTGTTCCTGCTGCAACTCCATTACGATCATGTGACCGAGTGAAACTTGATTCCCGTCATTCCCCGTAACGATTATCGTAATTAATTAGCGCTTAAGGCAAGGAAAACGGTGACACTTGTCATATTTTCCACAACAGTAAATAGATTCTAAAAGAAATGACCTTTTCGAGCAATGAACACGCAAGCGCACAAGTTCAAACAAAGTTTAAATAATTGGAAATTAAAGATTTTTAAGATTATGGATGAACGTGTGTTATTTTACTCTAATAATCTTGATCTTCTCTCTTCTAAGCCTAAATTATCTTTCCGATATTTGAAACAAGGTATCCATAAGGTAATAATGTTGTTGTTGTGTGACGACTTCATTATATCAATACTCTAATACAATAACTTGGTAGTACCAAAACTCATGAACGGATTTCTACTGATGAGAGATCTATTGTTAATACCCATTCAAGACAAACTTCCTACGTTATATTGGTTACCGAAACTTCATAAACGACCTTATAAAGCGCGTTTCATTGCAACTTCTAGTTCATGTACGACTACTATTTTGTCCAATCTGCTAACTTCATGTCTTACTGTTGTCAAAACAACAGCATTAGATACTATAATACTGTTTACGAAAGGGACCGAATTAACTATTTTTGGTCAATTAAAAATTCCAATGAAATTTTCAAAATAAAAATTTAAATATAAAACTTTAAGGCTTCTAAATTGTCTACATATGATTTTTCTACACTGTATACTACGTTTCCTCATCATCTTATAAAGGTTAAACTTATTGATTTAATTAACCGAACGTTTATTTGGGAGAATACCCAATATTTTGCTTGCAACGAAGAATGTGCTTTTTTCACTTCTGATGTATACAAGAATTACAATTTATAGTCTTGTCAAAAAGTCTGTGATGCCCTTGTTTATACTTTGGGTAATATTTTTATTAGATTTGGAACTAAACTTTAAAGTCAAGCTATTGGTATTCCGATGTGATTGTGCTCCTCTTGTTGCAGATTTGTTTTGTTTTTGTTATGAAAGAGATTTTATGGAGTCTCTCTCACAGGAAAATCATTATTGACATTATTGAGGCTTCATTGAGCCCATCCTGGTTATTTTGAAAATCGAATACCGCTTAGGCCGGTGCTAGGGGGCGTATGCAGCCTCGCAAACTACAGTTTGCGAATGAAGACACTCAGTCAATCGTGATTTTGTATGTTCTTTGTTTGCAAAGGCAATCCTTTTTGACTTTCATTTTACTCTACTGTAGCTGGTGTTGTGCCGTGTGGCGGCCGTAAAAAATCTCCCCGTACATCATCATAGTGCAGGTTATATTTTATTTCCTTTGGGACCATTGAACCCATCCTGGTTATTTTGAAAATCGAATACCGTTTAAACCGACGCTAGGGGCGTATGCAGCCTCTCATACTACAGTGTTGCATATAAAGAGACTCAATCAAACCGTGTCTCCGATTTTCGTGATTTTGTGTGTTCTTTTTTTTCCAAAGGCAATCCATTTTTACTTTTATTTCAATTCCACTTCAAGACACCTTGATGGACAATATTTTGCTTTGACTTAATGGTGGCCCGCATATACCCCACTGCACTTCAATTAAATAAAGCCAATTCTTCCAATACCGAGGCACCTTTTTGGATTTGAATCTATGTATATCTAATGGTACAGTTTCCACCAAAATTTATGATAAACAGGACGATTTTGATTTTGATATAGTCAATTTTCTTTTTCAGGATGGCGATGTCCCCCGGCGTACCTCATATGGGGTATACATATCTCAACTTATTAAATTCGCCAGAGCTTCTTCAAATCTTAGTGACTTTAACTGCTGTAATAAAGCTCTGACTGCCAAACTTCTTAGGCAGGGCTATCGTTATTTTAAACTTCGTAAGGCGTTTTCGAAATTTTATTGCAGACACAGTGCCACAGTAGAGAAATAAAACGTCAGTCTGAAAACACTTCTGCAACAAGATATATCGGAACCAGAATTTTACGGTAACTTAGTGTACAGATTTAGAAAAATTGTGGGAAAATCTAACTGTTCGGAGCAATTCGAAAAACTAATTAACTGTTATAAAAGAACTGGCTATAGCCTGGATATTATGCGGCAGACTGCATGCCTAGTTATCAACCCAATCATTGTTGTTGGCTATGCTTCACTATTTAATTGCACGACGGTGGTTCGGGCCTCAGACTCAGTGACGGTATGTCATTGGCTTGGCTCGTCGCGGTTCAACTATTGGTTTTCATTTACTTTGGCACACAGTAGAATTAGCCATGAGTACTCGTCTGTTTATCATTGTGATTAATTTGATTTTTATATTTTTGCTGTGATGCATTGACTGAGTTGGGAGCCTTTATGCGAACCGATTTTTTTATGAGTTGCATCAGGACACAGGGTGAAGTTAGCCGGCTATAAAAGTGCTTTAAATCCACCGGTAATTTTTTCTATTGATAGTTCTAAGGCGGTTGTCCTGGTTTGTTCTTACTCTTTGTAGCTTTGTGGTTCCCGCATTTCTTTCTGTTTTTTTTTTCTATATATGTTGTGATGCTAGCAGTTTGGTCACCTTCAACAGCTGCCCATTTCGCTTTCTGTTTTACTAGTTGTGATTAACATTGGCATCGGAACCAAGGGTGAAGTTAGTCGGCTGTAAATGTACTTTAACCCCCGCATCCACCCGGTGATTCATTCTACTGACCGGTCTAAGGCGGTGGTCCCGGTGTTAGTCTTACTCTTTGTTGCTTTGCGGTTTATTCTGAGAGGCGATTTGTTTTAGGCCTTGCCTTGTGTTATTTTGTTCTTGCGTTTTTCAGTCCTTTTAGCATTGCGATTACCTCGTTCGGGGAAGAGAGCTAATCTTAGTGCTTTTCATTCATTTGTTTGATTTGTAATTGTTTGGTTTTGTCTACTTCCTCTTCCTCTTGGTGTCTGGGAAGGGCTGCGGCTTCTTCAAATCTTAATGACTTTTGCTACCGTAATAAAGCCCTTACTGCCAAACTTCTTAGGCAGGGCTATCGTTATTTTAAACTTCGTAAGGCGTTTTCGAAATTTTATCGCAGACACAGTGCCTTGTTAGAAAAATATAGCGTCAGTCTGAAAACACTTCTGCAACAAGGTATATCGGAACCCGAAATTTACGGTGACAGTGTACAGATTTAGAAAACTTGTAGGTAATCTAACTTTCCGGAGCAATTCAGAAAACTTATTAACCGTTATAAAAGAATTGGCTATAGCCTGGATATTATGCGGCAGACTGCATGCCTAGTTGTCAACCCAATCATTGTTAATGGCTATGCTTCACTCTTTAATTGCACGACGGCGGTTCGGGCCTCAGACTCAATGACGGCCTCTTCGTAAAACTTTAACCAGTGGGTTCGGGCTTGACGATATGCCTTTGGCTTGGCCCGCCGTGGTTCAACTATTGGTTTTCATTTACTCTGGCATACAGTAGAATTAGCCATGAGTACTCGTCTTTGTTTATTATAGTGATTAATTTGATTTTTATGTTTTCGCTTTGATGCATTGACTGAGTTGGGAACCTTTATGCGAACCGGATTTTTATGTATTTCTGTATTAAGAGTAGCATCGGGACCCAGGGTGAAGTTAGGTAGCTATGAAAGTGCTTTAAACCCCCCGGTGGTTTGCTCTACCGACCGTTCTAAGGCGGTGGTCCCGGTGTTAGTCTTACTCTTTGTTGCTTTGTGGTTTATTCTACGAGGCAATTTGCTGTATATCTTTCCGTGTGTCATTTTGTTCTTGTGTTTTTCAGTCCTTTTAGTATTTCGATTACCTCGCTTGGGGAAGAGAGAGCTAATCTTAGTGCTTTTCGTACGTTTGTTCGGTTTGTGCTTGTTTAGATTTGTCGGTTTCCTCTTCCTCTTGGGGTCTGGGAAGGGCTGCGGTTTGTGAATGTGGCACTCCCTGGACTTTTCTCTTACCCTTTTTGTGATTGAGGCACTCCCTGGACTTTTCTATTACCTTATTAAGTGTCGAATTTTTTTGGGCCATTTTAAACTAGTTTCGTCAAATTAGGTCTCATCGGTGACCTTAATATCAATTTTCAAGAATTCGGGAATTAGCCTAATGATCCCAATGGACCATACAATATGTATTACACTATGATGAAGTTCGAGGAAGCGTATTAAGGTCGCCACATGACACTAACATCCACTGTAATGAAGCAAAAGATATTCTGAAAGCAATGCCTCTTAAGAACAATGAACACTAACGCGAAATGACAACAACTTAAGTGTAGAAGTTTCCTGGGCTCGACTTAGCTAGTTCCGGCCAATAAAGTCAGTGACTTTCATATAATTGTTTCAAGGTTTCGGAACTGAGCTCAATAAATACAATGAACCTGTATAACTCGTTTATATATGTAATGTACATGTGCCGTAAACCAATCTTTCCCCTGTTGAATAATGTAAGTATTGCAGTTATTGCGAATGCAAGATAAGTATAATGACTATTAAACCTGATCTGACCTAGTTTGAATATATTTTATTTCAACACTTAAGTCTATACATACAACAAATAACAAATTGTATAGCATTAGAACGAAAGCAGTCTGCTTGTTTGGTTTTTCTCCCTGATGAGTTGCGTACAGCGATTAAAATGGCTATAATGTTCAAGATGAACAAAGGGCATATTATTAAACCGCGGAAAACTTATGTATAATGCCACTACAATAAAAGCATTGGCAAAAACTCGATAGTGCGGCACAGAAAATATGGCTATTTCAGATATGTTCAGTTCTGTAGGTCTTCATAGCTCGCAAGGATCATTTCATTTAAAATCTACCGGAAAGTGTATTTTAAGAGGCAACTGGTTTACCCTTTAGCAATGTTGCAAAATAGGAAAATCAATGTAAGGCGGATAGGAAGAAGAATATTCAAAATGAAACCGTTCCCGGGTAGCCGTCAACATCTGTGTCGGAAAAGGTTGTTGCTGCTAAAACGGTACTAGTAGAGGACAATATCCAATAAAAGTAATGATGTTTGTCTAACACACCTGGATTAAATTCGTCTGCTAAATTTGCAATATTAAATAAAGGCTTAGATTCATGAAGAGTATCCCAATTACTATCGCCAAAGCAGAAGCACCGGGTACAGAAAGCCTCACTTCTTTTCACTGGGTTTAAAGGCAGATACCCGAATTGTCACAGGTAATGAAAAATGGTTATATTTTTATGAACCTAAGATTAAAGAAAACAACAAAATATGGTTTGGTGTAAATGATGAGAAACTTCACATTACACTTAAAAGTTGAACTGCCAAGTGTGATTCGTACGCAATGGAATATTGGCGCATATCACTGTGCATGAGCAGACCAGTTTTACCAGAATAGCTAATATAAGTCTCAACCCAATCAAAAACATGCTCTAACCACTGACACAAAGAGCCGACTCCCGGACGCAGTTGTCAGAGATTAAATATATACCTACAAGCTATGCATAATCTACCAAGACTGATAATCGAAGGCAGGAGTATTAGGCCGGAATACTCCCCCTCTTCAAGGAAACTATCATAAATGACAACTGCGTCAGGGAGTCGACTCTTTGACTCAGTGTTTAGAGCAATACGTTTTTATCCGGGCAGAATGGGTTCGAATCCCACGAGTAGGCAGGATTTTTTTATAGCTATGCTTCATCTCTTTGTTACGACTCTCAAGTCATAAGATGGAGGCTCGTCCGGGATTTGAACCGGGACCTCTCGCACCCAGTGTGGGAATCATAATAAAAGTAAAAAAGGATTGCCCCTGGCAACAAAGAACACACAAAATATCCCTAGACACCAGTCTCTTCGGAGGCGTGCGTTCGAATTCCATCGCTGCCACCAGTCTTGTTTTGTATTTCTAATTCTTTCATTCTTAAATAAAGTTGTCTCTCTCTTCCTTTTTCTTCTGTATCAAATTTTAGTTTTTCCTTTCTATCTGATTATGTCTTTCTTTTTTTCTCTCTCTCTTCCTTCCATTTTCATTTTTAGCCTTTCTTGCTTTAATCTCAATTTTTCAGACTCAAAGCTTCTGAATTTCACCTGCCTGTGTACCGAGACAAAGAGACACAAGAATCAAGTATTACCTCATCAACCAGAAATTGAACCAAAATAGTTTTTACTTCCTGTTTAGCATGAACTTGTTGATGGTAGTCAATACATAGTGAGCCAATTAATAGTGAGCAGCAATGTCAAACAAATCTGACTTTTTGGCCAAATTTAACAGCTTCTGTGAATGCGCAGCTATAAAAGCATGAAGGTCAAATGAGATGATTGCTTTTTGCTGGTTCTATTAACTTAGTTTATCATACTAAGATTTATTTATATCTATTTTTAAAATCGTTTTTTTAGTTCAAACTTGCTTAAGCACAAGAAAATATTCGATCCTGGACGAGCCTTTATCTTACGACATGAAAGTCGTAACAAAGTAATGAAGCATAGCTGAAAAACAATCCGCCTATCGTGGGATTCGAACCCGGTGTGCCAGGATAAAAATCCAATAATCTAACCACGGAGCCAAATAGTCAACCCTGACGCAGTTGTTAGAGATTGAATATATAACAACAAACTATGCGTAATCTGCCAAGGAAGATGATTGAAGGCATGAGTGTAAGGCCGTTACACTCCCATCTTCAAGGAAGTAATCAATTATGATGTCGCAAAGCCATTTCGGCGACCTTTAGTCCGATCACGGACGAGCTCCCATCTTACGACATGAAAGTCGTACCAATGGAATGACTGAAAACAAAATCCCGCCTATCGTCGCATTTGAATCCGGTCTCTCCTGATAAAAATCCAATGCTTTAACCACTGAGCCGAAAAGTCGACTACCTGACGCAATTTTCAGAGATTAAATATAAACCTACAAGCTATGCGTAATCTACCAAGGCAGGTAATCGAAGGCAGGAGTGTTAGGCCGTAACAACATGGGGAAGTTATAAAGCACTACGTAACAAATTTCTCAGGTGTGCACGGAAGGCATCTATTACAAGAAAAATGCACCAGCTTATCGTTCAGTCGTAGTAATTGAATTGTTAAATTTCCCTTACACCCTTCTATATAGTCCTGATCTTTGTCCCTCAGACCTTTGGAAAATCCCTGTATTAAAGACTATATCAGCGATCGTCGTTTTTAGTCATGTAATGCAGTAGGTAATGCTCTTTCCAGTGTTTAGACAGTTTACTTAATGAAACATTATAGACAGCTTACTTAATGAAACGATTGTTAAAACAGTTTCGGTCTGGACAAAACTATCCGTGAAGGAACACGCAATAAGTATATTAATCTGTTCGCTGTGTCTCGTCTCTGTCGCAAAGAGACATATAGGCCCGTTACTGTTGGTACATTTAAATTGAAATAATATCATCGCATTAGTGTACTTTTGTCTGACACGGTAATTCTATGGGACTATTTTAATCATGCAGCGTAAAATCACTTCATATTGCAAAAAAAAAAAAAAAAATGTTTCAGTTAACAGGTTCTAAATAAATAAAGTGACAGAGGGGCAGAAAATTGATGTCGGCTTTACTTTTACTATTTCAAAGTATTCCGAAGTGGAGATAATTTGGAAAAGATATACAAAAGACTTGAGTCTATTCATGAAGAACAATGGAACTTAATTCCTACCTTATTCGTAAAAAGCCCTTCTTGTAGCTGTGGAGAATTTGAAAGTGCCAAACATTTCCTTTTCACGTGTGTTAACTACTCAGTTGCCATAGAAAGATACCTACCACGCGATCGACACAGTTATACAATAAATGACCTGTTGCATGGGAAAAACAACCTTTCATTGTGTGAGAATGAAATACTCACCTTACAAGTTCAAGACTTCATTATCAAATCGGGAAGATTGTTTAAGATTTTCTAGCATATAATGTAAATTGCTCTGATACATGTCTACCCTTTTATTTGTCTGAATAAATCAGGCGTAGGGGTCAGTCAAATCTCTCTCTCGTCTCTTTCTCTCTCTCTATCTCTCTCTCTCTCTCTCTCTCTCTCTGTTTTCTCATGGTCTAAGTCAATATTTCAGTCATGCTACTCAATTCTCTCTCTCTCTCTCTCTCTGTCGTTTGTTTCCTCATATTCAATTCATCTCAATATTTTGTCATGCTACTCAATAATGTTGTACACTACATTGTTTTAGGAGATTACGTTTATAAGCCAAGTGGCTTACTCAGATCCTTTTGCCAGATCTTATTCATATGTTGTAAGTGTATACTAGCTTGAAATAAAATATTGTTTGCGCCAAGAATAATTGAAATAATCATTATCCCTCATCCCTCATGCTTTTGAGCAGAACTCCAGTGTAACATATAATATACAAGATGAAATATTTATACGTAAACGTCTAAGTACCGGCGCAAATTTTGTTCATGTTTATCTAGAGGTATGGGACAAGGGTATACTAAAGTTTAATAAGCTTGCAATGTAACAGGTAAAAAAGAACAACAATGTGACTCTTTAATGTATGTTTTATTAAGGTTTATTAATGAGAATAAATTACACATTAATCTGACAAGTTTATAATAAAGCCAAACCATTTCACGTGGAAACACTAAAAAGCGCGAGCATGCAAAAGAAAAGACCTGTGTGGGCTGTACTGTATTTTATAAGGTATATGATGCCAAGAAACTTATCGTAAAAAAAACACACTAAAAAAAACAACAACAAAAAAAAAAAAAAAAAAAAAAAAAAAAAAAAAAAAAAATAAATAAAAACGTGAGCGTGCAAAATAAAGAACATACGGGGACTGTACTGTATTTTTTTTAAGTCTGGAGATGATTAATGTTGTTTGAAATGTATTATAATACGCTCAATGCATGATTCTTGTAATTAATGTCTGCAACGTGTCAAACTCAAACTGATAGAAAAACCGACCGGTCATTGAAAACAGCTATGCAAATGTGAACACGACTGAGCACAGCACTATGTGAAATTATCATGGCAACAACAAGGGTGGACCTTGCACCTGAAGAACACTTTTAGTTTATTTATAAAACATAGGTGACCATGCACCTGAATGAAGATGGCATGTACATACACATGTTCTAAATATGAGTGCTTTTTTGACGACTGACTGTCGAGATATACGCATTTAAAAACTTAACCGCAGCATAAGAACACTTTACAGAAGTGTCCCAGATTTTGACCTCTAGCCCCATCCTGAGACTTGAACTCAGAGTCCATTCCTATAGAATCGCAGAAGACCCTCCCATGTACACATGCTCCAAATATGAATGCTTTCTGTTACGTGACTGTTGAGGTATGAAAAATTTACAAAAAAAAAAAAAAAAAAAAAAAAAAAAAACCTTATCGCAGTGTGACGCACACTTACACGAACAGAAATAACAAAATTGATAAATGCAACTAATAAAGCCAGTTTTACTTTATAAAATTGGGTTTTGATGGAATCTTCATTGCATAGGCTTGTTAACCTGATGAAAGGTGATTATTATGCCTATGCTCAGAAAATTAAATATAATATGAGTAGGATAGACATCTTTATGACATTTGTAACTTTGCACTCCATATATCCCATTTGTAGCTTTGCATGCCATTTTACACATAATACAGGTAAATAATCATGCACATCTAATGAAAAATACACGTTGTAGACCAACATAAAAATGTCAACATGAAGAGACGTATTGAATTTGAAAAAAAAAAAACAGAAATCGGTCACTGCGTGATTCGAACTCACGCCCGTCCGCGTGAAAGCCGAAGCTGCTAACCATTACGCCACAAATACGATGTAACTTTATATTGCAAAATTATGGTACTTATCAATATCTACGATGCGGTTTAAAACTCCTTTGAGAGCTAATCGAACACACTCCCATATGTAAAAATCCAAAGCTATTAAGAGACTGGCGCGATTCACGCGCCGGTCAATGAGCTCAGTAGTTCTAAAGGACCAACGACCAATGAAATAAGTACTTAACGCCGTCTACTGCGAGCACAAAATAGTAGGGATTGCTTGGAAATAATAATAATAATAATAATAATAATAATAATAATAATAATAATAATGCAAGTCATGTATCTCATTGAATGCCTAGTGATGATTGTACCAAAAAGTTACGGTATGTATCAATGAACTTGTATAAAAAATAGTTACATGTTGTTGGCTTTTGTTATACTTTTATGACAGGGTTCTATGTACCTACTTGTCAATCTGCCTTCTCGTTATGATAACCGATATAGGTACTGCTTTTCTCTATAGGTACATCTACCTTTACAAACTGCATTGTAACTCAAATAGTCTAAAACTCATACTTTCTCCCCTCCAGTCAAATTTTGTACAGATTTCACATTTCATTGACATTTCATTCACAATTCTTTGTTATCCTTTGTTAATCTTATTCCTTTAAAACTTTGAATAGTTATCTTTATTTTAAACTATATGGAGCTTCTATGGTGTATGTTTTTCAAAAAGTACCTCAGGATTGGAAACGAGCTGGTCTGACCGAGAAAAGGCTGTTTTCAATTATGTGTGTGATCCCTGCTCTCAAAGCCATTCCGTTAACAATCTGTTTTCCCCTTAAGTTCCATATACTTAGAAAATATAAGACATCGTATAAAAGACAGGATGCATCCATAATTTCTAATTGTAATGTTAAGATGTGTAAATGTTGTAAACATTTACGCTGTAATTCTACTTTCACAGCTACTGTAAAAGGTAAACAGTTTTTGTTATCGCCACGCCTGATCGGACTGAAATACCTCTGATGTTATTTAGATGTTAGGAACTGCAGAATGCAATATGTTGGACAGACTGGCCGAGATCGTAAGATCAGATTTGGTGAACACAATTGTTGAATGGAATCCTCCTCTTACCCACCTAGTAAAACTGTGTTTCAGCCAGTGTTGCAAATTATATTTTAAAGATTATTCAGGTTCTAGATTCAAAATTATTCTTATACATGTATAAGAGTTGCAATGTATTGAGGCATTACAAACACCTTATCCAGTATGTTTTAATATTAATATACAGTCGACTCTCGTTATCTCGAATTCCAAAGGACTGAAATACTTCGGGATATCCGTACTTCGATATATCAGATTTGTAGAATTGAGGAAAAATAATTCGAACAACTACATTTAACAAATATATATGTAATTGGACTCATGAAGTTAGAGATATATTGAAAATATTGTGGAAAAGAGGAGAAATTGCTCCTTAGTGCTCTTTTCCACAATATTTTTCACCTTTTGTTAGATCTTCATGTTTAGGCAGGGACCAGATTTTCACTTCGACATGAGCGGTTATTCAAGATAAGCGAGTTCGAGATAACGAGAGTTAACTGTATATCAAAAAAAAGTAATAATTCTAAATTGCAAGATTTCCTTGTTTATATTCATATATAGCTGAAAAAAAAACCCGCAAAAATGGCAACAGTCGTACTAGCATCATCAATATTACGCTCCAGATAATAAAAAATTAAATAGATTACAACGAATAACTTTGTTTTATTTGGTTGGAACAAGTAACGGGACACTTGGTTTTCTTGAAATAAATTGAAACAAATCTTACTGATTTATCTTCCAATATTCTGGGTAAATCGATAAATTCTGATGTGATTATTTTCAGAATCAATGCAAAGTCAAACAGCAAGTTCAGTATAACATTTTGTGTGAAGAGCTGCAATGAAAAGTGGATGACCATTGTCATAGAATTTATCCAACTTACCGAGAGAAGAAATCGAAAGTTAAACCAAATGTGAAAGTATCCGAAATGTACATTTACATATAAAATCAATGACGCAAGGACGATGGCAAACTGCCTCGGAACGGACTGTAAAAGTATTTGGGGCTGTGGAGGAGACTAAAAACAATTTTACTTGCATGAAACATTGCCCTTAACTCTGATGCAGCTCCGAATTCCATACATATATTCGGTTGGCATAGGGGTATTCCAGTTCATCAGTGTAACACAAATAATCACATACACTATGATGAAAGCAAAGGGTTCAATGGCGATCTGAAGCTAGAAAACAAAAGTATCACAAAAAGGATCGCAATCGGTCCGATGACAGACGTTGATAGTCAGACACAAACATCCTTAAAAAGTGTTAAGATTAAGGGACTCTTCAGTTAGTCTGACGACCGATTACCTGTCGTGAAATTAAAGAGGGAAGCAAATGTATCAACCATAGATGGGTTAGCAACCATGCATTCAGGTTTGTGCAGAATATACATGTTTTAGAGAGTGACAAAGCTTTTTAATTGATCCTCGGTTTTTGCCAAAAATCTTTCTGAATGTATGAATTAAAAAACGTCACTACAAAATTCAAGTTCCGTTTATTTTCTTTGTCTAGTTGTTTCATTGTTGCTTGCCCACATATAGCATTGGTTTGAAAACGCTCCTGCGTGAAGGAGTATTGGAACCAAAGTTTACGGTGCTGGTATGCATTTAGAAATATTGATAGTAAATCTAATATTTAAAAAAACAATAAAAACAAATATTAGTACTCGCTATACAAGAATGGGATATAACATATATGTCATGTGACAGACTGACGCTTAGCTTTTAGACCTGTCATTACTGACAGTCATGCTTTCCTTTTTAACTGCACGACAGTGGACCAGGTTTCAGACTCTATTTCGGTGGTGCCTCACCTTTTCAGCAGAGAATTGTTTCCTGATATTATGTCTTTGCACCCAACGTGGTTTAACTAGTGGTTTTCTGTGTCGTTTCTTGTCAGTGTCTGGGACTTTTGCCATGAGCCCCTTTCCTTTTTTTCTTCACATTAATTTAATTTGATTTAAGAGCTGCATCAGAATTAAAGGTGAGGTTTCGCGTGAGCAAACTAGTTTAGGCCTAGCCACCCTCACACCCCAAGTAGTGTGTCTTTGGATTCATATATGACGTTTGTTTTATCTTTATTTGTTCTCTCCTTCTTTTGGTGCCTCGGGAGGGCTATACGTTGTGATTGTGGCATTTCCTGGTTATCTTCACTTATAATTTTTCTGTTTTTCTGCTGTGGTTCACTGATTTAGTTAGGATGTTCAAGACAAGCCGAACATATTGTTTACATTTGAACGTAGTGTGATGCCAGTGAAATCGATTATAAGCCTCCTCCCGGGTAGTTTGTACCACTGAATAGTCTAAGGCGGCGATTCTAATGTTGTCCGTTCCTTCTGGGATTCGTGTGGCTGCTCGCACCGCAGCTTATTTCCCTGTTTGTTGTCTAATTGTAAGTTGTGTTTAGCGGGTGTGGGGGGTCCTATCTGCTATTGTTGTGATGATAATGTTGGGAAAAGGGAGACTGGGTGCTTTTTTCGGTGTTTTTATTAGCTCATCTGGGTCAGCTTATGCAATGGCCTGTTGTCCGTCGTCCGTCAGTCGTTCGTCGTTAGCTGTTCACATTTTTGACATCTCCTCCAGAACCATAAGTTGAATTGAGCTGAAACTTAATAGGAGGCATTGCTGCAGCATGGAGATTCAGAATTGCTAAAATCGTTCCGTTCCGATATCCAAGATGGCCGCCATTTTGAAATTCTTCAAACGACATCTCCGCCTAAACCCTGTCCGATTGAGCTGAAACTTGATGGGAGGCATCGCAGTGACACAGAGATTCAAAATTGCTAAACTCGTTCCATTCCGGTATCTAAGATGGCCGCCAGGGCGGCCATCTTGAAATTCTTCAAACGACATCTCCTCCTAAACCCTAAGTTCGATTGAGCTGAAAATTAATGGGAGGCATCACAGTGACACAGATATTCAAAATTGCTAAAATCGTGTCGTTCCGATATCCAAGATCTTGAAAGTCTTCAAACGACATCCCCTCCTAAACCCTAAGTCCGATTGAGCTGAAACTTGATGGGAGGCATCACAGTGACACAGAGATTCAAAATTGCTAAAATCGTTCCATTGCGTAGAAATTCTTCAAACGACACCTCCTCCTAATCCCTAAGTCCGAATTGAGCTGAAACTTGACGGGAGGCATCACAGTGTCACAGAAATTCAAAATTGCTAAAATCGTTTATTTCTGATATCCAAGTTGGCCGCCACGGCGGCCATCTTGAAATTCTTCAAACGTCAGATTCAGCCGAAACTTGATGGGAGGCATCGGGGTGAAATGGAGATTCAGAGTTGCTGAATCATTCAGTTCAAATATCCAAGATGACGGCCATGGTAGCAATCTTGAAAGTCTTCAAACAACATCAGTTTCTGAATTGCTAAAGGCAATCTGATCTGATAGCCAAGATGACCACTGATCACAATCTAACATATCATGATCAGCCTAATCCAGTTGAGCGATTTCTGGCCCACTTGGGCCTCTAGTTGTGCAGTCCGCCATATTTTGTCTATTTTGTCCTCTAAATTCATTAGCTGGTCGTGTTCTTTGATTGTGGCTCCTCCTGGACGTCTTCTCTACTGATTCGACTAGACTTGTTCTTGGGGAGTACTTAACAAAACTGTAGCATCCCTCACGTCCACTAGTATGTCTGAGCGTTTTTTTTTTTTTTTTTTTTTTTTTTTGTTTTTTTTTTTTGTTTTGTTTTTTTACATCTAACATATGGGTTCAATAGACCCAAAAGACCAGCTGGGCCCAGTTGCTCAAAGCTAACGACATCGTTAGTTAACGATTCGTTACAATTTACATCGAGTGATACGCAAATATGTTGAAATTTTTTGCTGAAAAAATGTGAGTAGCTTTTGCAGTGCAAAAGCTACTCACATTTTTAAAGCAAAAATATCAGAATACTATATATTGAATCTGCTAAAACAGTTAACGAAATGACCTTTAACGAGCTCGTTAAGCTAACGACGCTTTGAACAACTGGGCCCAGAAACTCAGATATATCAACAACCGTTTTTTTCTAGGGTTCACCTGTTTTGTTATTCGGTTTTCATATTTTCCTATTGTGGAAATTAGTTAAGATGTGAAACTGTGTAATCGGAATAGATAGAATAATGGCGCTTATTGCTCTTTAACATTTCAAAGAATCTGGTAAATGAGCAGGCGCACGACAAAACCTACAATAAGACTTGTGCGACAGGCGAAACTCAGATCAGCCTGCGCAGTCTGATCAAACTCTTCGCTGAATGCATGTGCCTTCTGCAGCCTCCGGGCTATCCAAAGAGGGACAAACGAGACCTTTGTCATACTGGGTGGATGTACAGGCTTATCTGAGTCTTTGCTGGTCACATAGATATTATTGTAGGTGATGACGTGCGCTGGCTCAAATAACAAGAGGCTCATGGGCCACAATTTGTTCATTGATAACAAAAACAGCTATTGCATATCTGCAAATACCATACAACTTCTTCCAGTGTTGCCACAGCAACTAGGACACATATTTGACCATACCTTACAAAGCTCAAAAGTCACCCTAGTATCATCATTTGAATAAATTCAGTAGACTTTGAGTCCCCCATTGCTGCATACCAAGATTCAGTCTCCGAGCTTTCTTTCTTAGCTCTGGAGAAGTGTTTTACCATATATGGGCATGGCAGCAATCTTGTTCAATTGTTGACCGAATTGTCAGGACCCTTTCGCCAGAAGACCCCATGTGGAATCTAATGATAATTGTCCAAGAGGTTTCAAAGAAGAAGACGTCTAAAGGTTTCACAATTTTATAGATTTCTATTGCCCAGGGGCAAGCGAAGATAACCCCAAACTTTTGAAGTTTTACTTCTTTAATCATACATTGTAAGTTTCAGCTATTAATCTTTAATACATACTAAGAAAAATGATTTTTCAACATTTTCCCAATACATATGTATGAGAGCGCCAGTTAGGTCAACCTAAAACCATCATTTGAACAAACTTGGTAGATCCTGAGTCCCCGATGCATTATACCAAGATTCAGTCTCTAAGTTTTCTTGGTTCTGGAGAAGATAAGTGATTTACCATATATAGGCATGGCAGCCATCTTGTTCAATGGCGCGAAACCATTAAAACACATTTTCAGCATCCTTTCGACAAAAGACTCCATGAGAAATCTGGTGAAAGTTGCTCAAGCAGTTTCAGAGAAGAAGACATTTAAAAATTACACAATTTTATACATCTTTATGACCAAGGGTTTTTTTTTTAGAAAATGACTTTTCAACATTTTCCCATATAAATGTTTAGGGATGCAAATTTGATCTTGCCGTAAAAAGGTCAAATGTCAACCTACGGTCATCGTTTGAACAAACTTGGTAGACCTTGAGTCCACGATGCCAGATACCAAGATTCAGTCTCCAAGTTTTCTTGGTTCTAGAAAAACTTTCAAGTGCTTTTACCATATATGGGCATGGCGGCCTTCTTGATTAACGGACCGTGACCATTTGTACAAATTTTCAATTCCCCTTTGAGAGAAGGCTCCACATTTGTAGAAAATTGGCCCAGGGGTTTCAGAGGAGGTCGTTCAAAGGTGTGGATGGACGACGGACGGCAAGTTATCACAGTAGATGAGCTAAAAACAGGATTTTTTGTGAATATTTATTATATTTACCGGCATGCCAAATTGGACATTATAATAAATTATCAAGATTATATTGCATCATTACTGTTATCCTATTGAATCCTAACAGATTAAATGAACAGCAACGTCAGAAAACGTGCCTTCGGATATTAGCGCAGTCTGATCAGAATAGTCACTGGCCGCATTTCAGATAGCCACAGATGCAAAGTTTCTTCATGAGGTCAACGAAAAATGCGGTCAAGCTGCTCGTATGCGCAAGTTGATTTTATATGACAAAAACACGCCTATTCAAATTTATAAACCTCCGAAACCTGAAAATTATCAGATAAAAAACTGATTATTTTCATATTTCTGCTTAAAAACATACATTGTGGGTACTCGTTAGAACCGCCTCGCCGAGGCGGTTTTAACGAGTTCCCACAATCTATGTTTTTGAGCAGAAATAAGAAAAATAATGTATACCCTGTAAATCCCAGTTTTACTATATAAAAGTGGGGTTTAAGGGGGTCAAAATTATATAAGCATGTTTTTGTGACACAGTCTTTGTTGGACGGGCATGCCAGAAGGTACGTTTTCTCATGTTGCGGCTCAAAAGGGACAATTTGTCGAACTACTGTATAGTCATAACTTACGTTTAGACTAGTATCAGCATGCATCCATAGATAACACAAACGGAAAATAGAAGCTTAGTTACTTTATTTGTCACACATATACATATATTAACCCAATAATAACTACCATGTTTACCCATTTTTATATTCCGTACTTATCCTAAAATTTAGACAATTTCAATTGGCAACCTGGTGATGTGCTAAAATGTAGTGACAGAATGGTAGTGCAGATCGTGATCAAATCGTGCCTTTTGGTCTACATTGCTAGCTCAGGCATGACCGACCAAATAACCAAATATTTAGGGTATATACGGTAATGTCCCGGAAAGTAGGCTGCTTTACTAGACAGTGTAGATGCACGGCAGACGCTCCGGATCACGACATCTAGCGAGAATCTACACGGTTTGCTGTTACACTACATGCAATACAACTGAATTATAATGAATACATATCAGGAGACTTTCAATAGAACTCAAGTCCACCAAATGTTCTCTGTAACCTACGTGTTCTTTACCGATGCTCACCGGAACCGGAAATAGCTGACATTTGTAAAGGTCACGCGAAGATACATTTTCGCATGGCGCAGTCCATGTATTTGGATGGTCCAAATTAACCCATTTATGCCTACGCTCCCATAAAAGGGACATTGGCAACAGTGTAGACCCAGATCAGACGCCGAAAAACGCGGTGTCTGATCAGGGTCTGCAATGTTTGCATTAAGCAAAGGAATATCTAATAAAGATGGTTATAGTAAAACTAATCGGACACCCCTTCACTTGGAAATGGATCTATCCAAAGAGTTTAGACAGAAGAGTCCACAAGAGTCAGTATAAATGGGTTAATATATATGGTTTCACGAGACCATGCGTATGCACAGCAGAATGTTTTGAATCTGTACATTTCACATGAGCTCATAGGAAGCGACCCACCTTTATGATTTTTGCAGTTAACTTCCTTGTACTGTATTACTTGTACAGTGTTTTGGGCGTACGAACAGATTATTAAAGTGGCCGCGCCAATTCAAAGAGGTGTCTTCGATGAATTATTAAATATATAGTTTTAGATCATCTTTTGTATCCCACAGTCTTATACCCTTTGTATGTTCTACCGTTTCCATGGATTCTGTAAGTGGACAGCGCATGCACAGGCTGATCAAGGCCTTCGCTGTCTACATATGCCACAAAGACGTTTTAAATGTGTGTTATCCAAATATTAAAAATTGTCACTCACAAGCTTTTTCGTCCGTCAAATGCAAATACGGCATACAGTATTTAACCAACGCAAACAAGAATATCCAGGCCGTCTTATTAGGTCTTCACTGTGCAACCGGAGGAACCCTGTGTACTTCCGAATCTACAGGCGTATAGTTAAGACCCTAATCAGACTGTCCAGGCCTGACCTTGGTCTCTTTTGTTGCATGTACGAGCAAATGAAGAGTGTAAGAGTCTTTTTAACAGATACGGATAATAAAATGTTGTACAATATAATGCGCAACACACGAAAAGGGCCCTTATGCAATTTGCGGACAATGCAGGTCCGCGCATTATGCGCATGCTGATCAGAGCCTTCGTTGTCCGCTTATAGAATCAATGATGCTGTAGCTTATATCGACCAAAAGAGAATGTCCAGATCAGACTTGGCAGGTGTGCACGCTCATTTCCACCTATGGTGTTCGGATATGACATAAGGACCCTTTTCCCTTGTTCCGCATCATACATTACGAAAACACGTCTATTCAAATATATAGAAAATTTCACCTCCAAAAACTGAAAATGTTCAGATAAAAAGCTTTGATATTTTTCATACTTCTGCTCAAAACATAGATTGTGGGTACTCGTTAGAACCGCCTCGGAGAGGCGGTTCTAACGAGTACCCACAATCTATGTTTTTGAGCAGAAATAAAAAAATAATGTATACCCCTGTAAACCCCAGTTTTACTATATAAAAGTGGGGTTGAAGGGGGTCAAAATTATATAGGTATGTTTTCGTGATGTAAGAAAATGACCATTTTTGCTTATGCCTACAGTGTAGGAACCCATGAGCATACGCATCCAGACTGATCACTGGTCTTCACAATCTACCGCGATATTCTATAGTATGTACATATTGTGTATTAAGCAGGCGAGAGGTCCCCTATGAGACTGAGATGACTGACAAATTAATCTGAGTATTCGATTTCAGTTTATGCGACAAGAGCCTTTTCCCAAGCTGTTCACTAATAAGTACACTGCGTTACAATAAGTGTGAAACAGTTGATTAATATTTGTTGTTATTTCCTTATAAAACGAGTCAATGAGTTGTCTCGTCTGGTGATTGTCCCCTAAGTATTCGGACAGACAGGCCAGGCCTCTGTAAGGACGGCAGGAGAGAGAGACCACCATGTATTGGGATACAGCATACGAAAAGCGTGGCCAATAAGTTCCTGTTAGTGTTTTAACCTTCCCTGAAGGGTACCCATTCACCGCTGGGTGAACAAAAGTGTTTCAGCTGGTAGTCTGAGCTGAGCTAGAATCCGCAACCTTCAGCGCCGGTCGAAGGCTTATACCACTAGACTACGCCGCAAGGATTTGAGGCACCTTTACCTATTTTTTGCGCTGAGATTATTTGTTTGTGCAGGCGTAAACTATCATGTATAATGTATATAATAACGTGATGCTCGTGTTAGACAATGTGACAAAGCATCTTATATTTTTTTTATATGTGATACAAATCAGACACCGCATGAACGCAAATAATTTGTCACAGGTTCTGTGTTGTATTGAATGTGGCACAGAGACTTTATTTTTCGCATGAACATGGCTTTTGGGAACCGGATACACGTGGAAGATTTTCCGCCATTTTTAAAAGGGAGACAACTTTTGAGATTTTCGACTAGCTTTCCTACACCCAATTCTTTTCTTAAAATGGGTCTACTCTAAAAGGAAAGAATTTGCCTTGGGAGCAAATTCTTTCCTTTTAGAGTATAACCCTTTTCAGAAGGGAGCGAAAATTATGAATTTTTACATAAATGTCTGTCTTGAAAGTGTATTGTTTCCCCTTCCGTTATGCTTAGCTTAGGTATTCCCAAGCAGGGCCCAGTTGTTCAAAGCATCTTTAGCTTAACGAGCTCGTTAGTGGTCAAAATGTCAACTGTTCTGGTAAATACAATATCTAATTCACAGGTTATTTTTGCTAAAAAATGTGAGTAGCTTTATATATGCCTCAGATATATACTAATATTTTTGCTGAAAAAAGTGCCAGTGCATTTCCAAAAACTACTCATATTTTTTCAGCAAAAAATCAGAATATATGCCATATTATGATAAAAAATTAACGATACGTTCCCAGCTAGCATTCTACGTAAATCTACATCGGGCCGTCATCGGCCCGTCAGCTACCCTGACGGGCCGATGACGGCCCGATATAGATTTACGTAGAATGCTGACTGGGTTAACTAACGACATCGTTAGTTTTGAACAACTGGCATAAAATACTTTTATGTCTGGCGGATTCTTCCATCTAAGTACATGTGCTTGGTCATTTATTAAGTGGGTATTCTACAATACTGTGGTTTTCGTTTAGGTCAGTGGCAAACAATGCAGACTGACCAGAGTTTGGATATACGGCGTCTGGCCTGGGCGTACACTGTTTGCCAAAAACCTACCTAAATCGGCACCACTATCTGGGCTAATTTAGAAGACAACAAATTGATGACATTTTTCTTATTTTTCAAAAAAACAAAAAAAAAACAACAACAAATAGTCCTCGATTAAAAAAAGACGTTTGCATGAAATGCCAACGCCTACAGAAAAAAAAAAAAAAAAGATTTTTTATGAGACAGTTTGTATTTAATGTCAAATCCTATTGTCTTGGGAATAAAAAAAATATTTCAAAATGTCTGCTGAAAGTTTTTTCCTAGCATGTTAAACGTCAAGGGACATTAAGCATCGACAGCGTATAGCGATGTCAGCCGAGTGATGTATCTACTTTAACTCTCGTGTTACAGCGTCAGTCACATCTGCAGCTAATAACGACATAATTCTTTTCTTTTTTTTTTCTTTTTTTTTTTTTTTTTTTTTTATCTTTGCTCTTTTTTTGTATTTTTCAAAGTAACTCAAAAGTCCCGAATTTTAAAGACTGTCGGCACATTAAAGGCAAACACATTAAGAAAACATACCTATTCAAATATACTGAAACATTTACCACCAAAAAATGAAACATTTCAGAAACCAATTCTGATGTTTTTCATATTTCTTCTCAAAAACACAGATTGTAAGTACACGATAGAACCGCCTCGACGAGGCGGTTCTAACGAGTACCCACAATCTATGTTTTTGAGCAGAAAAAGAAAAATAGTGTATACCCTATAAACCCCAGTTTTACTATATAAAAGTGGGGTTTAAGGGGGTCAAATTTCTATAGGCGTGTTTTCGTGATTGTTTTTTTTTCTTTCAAGATAATGCAATGTGCATTCAATCTAAGCAACAGAAAAAAAAATACTACGGTCACGCATCACAACTGTGGTTAAAAGTCAGAAAAGACCTAAACATATTTCACATGAATCGTCTGCCTAGCGATTACCATGTAATGCCAACTCCTATTTTCGCGGAAAAAGAATGATGATAAAATCATGTAACGTCGTCTGCTATAATTTTGCTTTGGGTTTTAAGCGTTAAGGCATGCAGAATATGCCGGCCTTGATCAGAATGCGCTGATGGAAAGTAGTTTCTATATGCCACAAGGGATCTTTTTTTTATACAGCTGCTCCTGTTGTACAGTTGCATGATTTCATTAGACACGCCATTTGAAATGTGCTTCGGAGTATGTACGAACAGCGAAAGCCCGGATCAACATGTGCATCCTTCGCTGTCCGCATACTGAATCACTGGCAAATGAACAATACAGATATAAACATACATGGAGTGTTCATCTAAGTTGAATGAAAATATCTTTAATACATTAAAATCACCACTAAAGCCGGCTATCAGCAGTGATTTTGCGCTGCTTACAAACGACTTCTGGTGGCGATTGATTTTATCGCACTAACTGTTCATATATGACCTCGCGATACCTTCTCATGGCACGGCTTACTCACGTATCCATTGTCTTGTAGCCATACTTTCAGATAAGGCGCTTTTTATAGAAAGTCCTTTATTTAATGCAAACAGTGTAGACTCTGATCAGACGCCGCGTTTTGCGGCGTCTGATCTGGGTCTACACTGTTTGCTGATGTCCATTTTATGAGACGCTAGGCTTAAATGGGTTAATGAATAAAATTCCAACACATTGACTACCCATGAAACAAAATATAAATTGTAGATTTATAGTCAGTCATGTCCTTACTATATAATACTCGTACATGTATCTAAATTTTTGGCCAATCACGAGTGATCAAATAAGGTCCACTACCTACACAGCCTTATCAGATACTGAACTAACTGGTGTTAAGCCAGCACCATGTAGTCAAATACAGTAAAATTCCGCTTTTAAGACCACTTTTGAGACTGTCTAAAAGTGTAATTATAAGTGGGGTGGTGTTAATACTGAAAAAGAATTGGTAAATGTCTTAAAAGCTCGAACAATTTGTCCCATACACTTTTGGCCTAAATTTTGCTTTCATGCATTTATTTCGTAAAATACTTAATGGGATGGCAAATAGTGTAGACCCGGATCGGACTGCTCCTAAACGAGCAGTCTGATCTGAATCAACACTGTTTGCATATGCCATTTTGTCAGAAACACACATTTGGCACTGCCAAAAGCTAGTCTTAACAGTGGGGTAGTCTTTATTTTCAAATGGTTTTAATAGCGGATTTTTACTGTGGTCCAACGCGCGAAACTGTACCTTCGTAATCTTTGCAACCCATGAAGGCGCAGATCAGCATGGACTTCCGCGCAGTGAAATACAGTCGAACTTCAATGGCTCGAACATCTTTGGGACCACAGAAAATTGTTCGAGACATGGGTGGTTCTAGCCACTGAGGGTTAATTATGGTGCCAAGTCAGGAAGCAAATGGCGATAATTTAGGGATTTGTTTTCGATGTTCTACACAATCATTGTATGTTGAGTGAACTCATTAGAATCGCCTCGATGAGGCGATTCTAATGAGTACACACAACATACAATTTCACGATAAAATGAGAATATTTCCCTAAATATTTGTTTTCTTGAGCTATCGGAAGAATTTCCTTGGGACTAAAATACGAGTTCGAATTAGCCGTTGTAAATGAGAATAGGTGTTCGAGCCATTGACTGTAACAGTTTGTCTGATCTGCTGAAAAAAAATTGAATCTTTGGTTGTCTTAAGAGCGACAATTGCAGATTCTGGTCGAACTTTGCAGATCCGGGCGCTGATCTGAGTCTTTGCTGAGCGCACATGATCAAATGTACCTGTTGAAAGTTTAGAAGAAGTACGGTAAGAAATTAATGTGCTCGAATATTTAGGATTAATTTACTGTAATAAACACATAATTGTGCCAAAAGTGGAAATCCTAGCCGAAAAAACGACGTAGACCCTGAGATTTTGATGAATCAGGTAAGGAGCCAAGGCCCCGAGGTTATAACACTTTTTTCATGCTCATTTCAGCTGAGCATGAAATTTTCTCTGCTAATAAACACGAAAATGTCAACCATAACGAAAACACGCCTATTCAAATATATTGAGAATTTTACCACCAAAAACTGAAAACTTTCAGATGAAATATTCTGGTAGTTTTTATGTTTCTTCTCAAAACATAAATTGTGTGTATTTGTTAGAACCATACTTAGCAAGGCGGTTCTAACGAGTACCCACAATCTATGTTTTTGAGCAGAAATAAGAAAGTTAATGTATACCCCTGTAAATCCCAGTTTTATTGTATAAAAGGGGGTTTATGGGGTCAAAACTATATAGGCGTGTTTTCGAAATGAAAAGTTGGCACTAACATATTTATTAGCAGAGAAATTTTCATGCTCAGCTATGTTTAGCAAGAAATAATTTGCAACTGTTAGTAATTTGAGATTTATTATCAGAGCAAACTTCATGCTCAGCTGAGTTGAGCATGAAAAATGTTTTATAACCTCGGGGCAAGGTGTCCGACTAAGTAAAGAAGATACGCATTTCGAATAGTGTTTCCTTTTATCAGCATCTTTGACAATCTGTACTGATTCTAGATGTGGGCAGCAAAGGCCCTGACGTTAGCGTAGCTGGATTGCTTAGCAAACTTGAAAAGCACAACCGGCTACGCTTTAAGGGGAAAAACACGATCAGGGGAGGTATCTGTAAGTAGTTTTGTCCCCTTTCTGAAAGGGGATCAGCTCTAAACGAAAAGAATGTGCTCTCAAGCCCCAGTCGGAATACTTTTTCCTTTTAGAGTAGAATCATTTTCCAGAAGGGGATTGATGTTCATGAAACCAGATCTGAAGCCACAAAAGCTGTCTCCGTTGTGAAATATGACGAGAAATTTACTAGAGGTGGCAAGCCTCCTTCAGAAAACAAAAATGTCAGCTTCTATCATAGTTTCGTTTCTATTCACTTTAACTGGCATCGCCACAATATCAGTGAACAACTTCTTTAATAATATTCTGTGATTGAATATTGTTTATCATAGATTTTTATTACACTCTTATTTCTGCGGTGACAATTTTAATTTAGCGGATTAATTTATTAATTTTCTGACTGACACCACATCAAATTATAAAGCTAACATAAAAATGTAAAGAGTCGCTTCAGGAATAATTCAGTCGGGTTTTTGATATTCGACTTTCACTTATGGCACACAGTTTTTGTTTAAAACAGCCTGAAAATGATTTGCTTTAGAAAATATTATTATGAAACGAACGATCATCTTCCTCCTGGGCCAAATCTAACTCCTGTCGATCTTCCGGAATATGCGATATCGTTACTTCCATATAAGGCAATGAGACGTCGGATGAGACGGTTGAGATCACTCCGCTTTTGAGCTGAAAGAAAAACCAAAACAACAGCTATTAAACAGCAACGTCAGATAATGTACCTTCTGACATATGCGCCCCAAAACAGCCCAAATAAGTCTGTGCTTGAAGAGACGTTGCATCATTGGCTATCTTAAATACGCCCAGTGAATATTCTGATCAGATTGCGCGAATGCTCAAGCTGATCTAAACCTTCTCTGGGCGCAGTTACGTTTTCTTACATTGTGGCGCATTGGTGACACACTTAAGAAGAAAACAAAATGTCTTACACGTTAAAAAAGTGCCTTTGGGCCAATAATAACAAAGGACCTGATAAGACTGCACATAAACGAAGACATGCAGGGCATTTGCTGTCCGCTTACTGGTTCACTTGTTGCTGAAGAACATACAGACGGGCAACAAAGGCACTTACCGAATTGTGCTGTTTCACTTCGCAGGATCTTTACTATTCATGTATACCCCGAAGACACATTTCAGGGTAGAACCTAGGATGATTTCTGAGAGGGTTCGATTTGATAAAATTAGCGTTCTTAGACAAGTCTGAGCAAGCAGTGTAGACATAGATTAGACGCCGCAATATGCGGCGTCTGATAAGGGTCTACACTGTTTGTCACTCATCCAGAAACTTTATAAACGTTTATAGATATGAAAACTGGCTTGTTGAAGAGAAATGTTAGGTAAAAAGTAACGGGTGTGAATATACTGGGTAAATACAGTGTCCCAAATTTATCAAATCCGTCTAAAATTTCCTATGAAAATGAAATTTTGAGAAAGGGGGTTTCAATTGAACGAGCCCTCTCTGAATCCGCCCCTGCGTTTTCTCTTAAAGATCCCCTACAGTATTCGGTCAAACATGCCTGAAAAACACAACAACAATGTAGACACAGACCAATCTGTGCCGAAGGTCTCTAATTAGGATCTGTACTATTTGATACTCAAACAACAAATTACCTTAATACGGTATTTGACGCGAAACAGCTTTTCTTTACTCAAACTTGACCGTAGGTAAGAATTCTGCGTAGAAGTACGAGAACAGATGAGTCGCACTTGGACAAAAGATAGCTTACATACCTACTGACATCAAAGCCCAACAAAGACTCAATTGGCCTGCGCAGCCGTGCAGTCTGATAAGACGTTTTTGTTGCCCGCATGAAGAAACTTTGCATCCTTGGCTATCCGAAATCCGAAGTGGAGATTCTGATCTGACTGTACGAATGCGCAGGCTGTTTTAAATCTTCGCTGGGTGCACGTCCGGAGGTAAATTTACGTTTTCTGCGTCACGGCTCATTCAATCTCTTTCATGCGGCCGTATCGTCTATAATTGTCTTTAGGGCAAGTCAATAAGTGCGACATTGAGTGCATCAAGAAAACATGCTTTTATAATTTTGACCCCCTTAAACCCCACTTTTATATAGTACAACTGGGGTTTACAGCGGTATACACTATTTTTCTTATTTTTTCTCGAAAACATAGATTGTGGGTACCCGTTAGAACCGCCTCGCCGAGGCGGTTCTAACGAGTACCCACAATCTATGTTTAAGCTGAAATATGAAAACAATCAGAGGTTCTTATCTGAAAATTTTCAGTTTCTGGAGGTGAAATTTTCCATATATTTGAATAGGCGTGTTTTCGTAATGGTAAAAATACCTTTCTTGAGACTAATTAAAATCTTACGTGCGATGGTATAATCTCTGACTATGCTCAGCCTGTTACCTCTGTAGCAATACAATAAGGAAACTGTATACAGTTTGTAAGTATTCGACCAAATTTTACATGGGTGATAATTTTATGACTTCCTTTGCCCAGCTGTTCAAAACTACCGATGTCGTTAGTTAAGATATCGTTAAAACTTTGATCATTAAATATGGCATATATGCTAATCGTTTTGCTGAAAAAAAAAAAGTGAGTAGCTTTGCATTTGCAAAAGCTACTCACATTTTTTCAGCAAAAATACCTGTGAATTAGATGTTGTGTTTACTAGAACAGTTAACATTTTGACCATTAACGAGCTCGATAAGCTAACGATGCTTTGAACAACTGGGCCCTGTTTGCTTTCCTGTACACCATGACCTCTCTGAAACGGAATCTACTCTAAAAGGTAAGAATGTGGCTAATTGCTGTAGACTTGGGAGTACGTTCATTCTGTTTCATTACGAAAACACTCCTATTCAAATATATAGAACATTTCACCTCCAAAAACTGAAAATTTTCTGATAAAAAGTCTGATATTTTTCATATTTCTGCTCAAAACATAGAGTGTGGGTACTCGTTAGAACCGCCTCGCCGAGGCGGATCTAACGAGTACCCAAAATCTGTGTTTTTGAGCAAAAGTAAGAAAAATAATGTATACCCCTGTAAACCCCAGTTTTACAATATAAAAGTGGGGTTTAAGGGGGTCAAAATTATATAGGTATGTTTTCGTGATGTAGAGTAGACTTCTTTTCAGAAGGGATGCGACACAATTTTGAAAGTGTTTTTATTTTATTGTTAGCGGTGAAATCAGTGTATATCTGGTGAAAATAAAAGTGATATCAATCACTTGTGAATTGATATCGTATCATTTCACTTGTGACTGATACGATTTATATTTTCACTGCTCACTTTGGACCACGTTGGTTTTCTTCCTATTTCAGAAGTGGATGTTACCGCCACTTCAGATTTTTGAACACCTCAAACTTCTTTGTTTCTGAACAAAAACTATCAAGTGTTGGTATGCATTTTCTTAGTTAGAATGTAAGGAACAATTTGGTATCAGTATTACTTTGATTTGCCGAAATTTTTATGTTTGTTTCTCCAGCGTTTCACATTTTCAGCACTGAACGTCAACGCCATGACGTTCATGCTTTGTTTGATGACGTTATATATGATGTCAGAAACGCGCATTGGCATGTAAACAATAAAATAAAACGAAAATTTACTCTTTTTCAGTGAATACCATAACAATTTTCATCTCGTGTAATGAAAACATTCAAATTTTTACTCGTGCTTCGCACTCGTGAAAATACTGATGTTTTCAATACACTCGATGATAATATTTATGGTATTCACAGCAAAAGAGTAAATATCCTTTATATCCTCTAAAAGTGTATCAATTTCTCATAAATGAAACATTGCATTTAATGATTCAGTCGATGGATGTGTTAAAATTGTCGTTTCTGTGTGGATGTGCTAAAATTGTTGACGTTTCTGTGAGACATCCAGTAAAGTATTCCGTGTAATAATAGAACTCCTGTTTATGTCCAGTTTATATCCTCTAAAAGTGTATCAATTTCTCATAAATGAAACATTGCATTTAATGATTCAGTCGATGGATGTGTTAAAATTGTCGTTTCTGTGTGGATGTGCTAAAATTGTTGACGTTTCTGTGAGACATCCAGTAAAGTATTCCGTGTAATAATAGAACTCCTGTTTATGTCCAGTTATTGTCATAGCAGCAAGGCAACAATGAGCTCTTTTCAGTGCATGACTGTAACAGCAACATTCGCAGGCCATGATACAATGCCTGTGCCAGTTCAGATAGTTATCATTTCAGCAATACAACTAATGAAATCTTACACTATCATCTATCTCTGGCTATGATCTGGCTGGTCCACATACAAAAATGACAGAGAAGCAAGACAAAAAAAAAAAAAAAAAAAAAAAAAAAAAAAAAAAAAAAAAAAACAGAATAAAAGCACAACTGATCGAACTTACCCAGGAAAGGCGACAATCACAGAAAAAGAAGAGATGAGTGAAACATAATGATAAGACTCAACAACACAGTTGCATTAACAGACATACAAAACAAGAATGGCAATAGAAGAGTCATTTTGAGACGGTCAACAGGAACAGCTAGTGTCTGCATCTCTGTGTGTATGTTAAAACATAAAATTAAGCCGCAATCTCATCCTTAATTTTGATGCAGCTAAAATACAGAATAGAGCCAGCGCACGATAAAACCTACAATAAGACCTGTATAACCAGCAAAGACTCAAGTCAGCCTGTACATCTACCCAAGTATGGCAAGGGCTCTCGTTTATCCGTCTTTGAATAGGCTGGAGGCCATACGATCAGTGAAGATTATGATCAGACTGCGCAGAAGCGCAGGCTGAGCTGAGTCTTCGCTGGTCGCACAAGTCTTCCAGTAGGTTTTGTCGTGCGCTCGTTCAAATATGTGTTCTAGCTCATCAGTTAAACATCACAATAAAGCACAAATAATCACAAAATGGCAATGAAACAAAGAAGAGTACTCAATATTAATCTGATATCAGAGCAAAAGAAAACCAGCAGTTGGATCACGGTTGACCCGACAACAGACAGATATAGTTAGGAGATAACCTTCTGAAACATATTGAGGTAGGAGCTATCATTCAGTCTCAGACCCTACGCATCGTTTTTTTTTTTTTTTTTTTTTTTTTTTTGGGGGGGGGGGGGGGGTGGGGGTGGGGAGGGGGGTTGTAATCATTTTAAATTCTTCCAAATAATCAGACGTCTCATTGCCTTATATGGAAGTGACGATATCGCATATTCCGGAAGATCGACAGGAGTTAGATTTGGCCCAGGAGGAAGATGATCGTTCGTTTCATAATAATATTTTCTAAAGCAAATCATTTTCAGGCTGTTTTAAACAAAAACTGTGTGCCATAAGTGAAAGTCGAATATCAAAAACCCGACTGAATTATTCTTGAAGCGACTCTTTACATTTTTATGTTAGTGACACAATTAACAAAATTTCATATGCACCCAGCAAAGACTCAGATCGGCCTGTGCATCCGCCAAGTCTGATCAGGGACTTCGCTGTCAGTATGAATAAAGCTTGGGTTCTTAGCTACCCATTGAGTGCACAGCAAAGACTCTGATCAGACTGGGCGGCTGTCCATGCTGATCTGAGTCTTCGCTGCATGCACATGCCATTTTGTTGGTTTGGTCATGAGGGGGCTCACATACATTACGAAAACACCTATGCAAATATGTAGAAAATTTCACCTCCAAAAACAGAAAAAAAGATAGTAACCTCTGATATTTTTCATATATCTGCTAAAAACATAGATTGTGGGTACTCGTTAGAACCGCCTCGCCGAGGCGGTTCTAACGGGTACCCACAATCTATGTTTTTGAGAAGAAATAAGAAAAAATAATGTATACCCCTGTAAACCCCAGTTTTACTGTATAAAAGTGGGGTTTAAGGGAGTCAAATTGTATAGGCATGTTTTCGTGATGTAAGTAAAGCTATAAAAAATTCCACAATTACTAAATGCAAAACCCTCCAAACCTTTCAAGACGGCTTTGTTGTGTAGAAAGGCAAGCACTAAGTCGTAAAAGTTGTCTCGCTTGTACAAAATGGCGGACCAAGTGTATCAAGTTTATTTACAACAATTTCTGTGGAATGCATGGGAAACCCGTTTGTCGTACCGACCTGCCTTAGGTCAGGTTTTGCGCGAGTAAAAAAAAAAAGTTTGTTTAAGCCTCATCCCCACAAACTCACACAAATACACATACATAGATTAACACACACACACACTCACACACACACACACACACACACACACACACACACACACACACACACACACACACGTCATTTGTTATTAATATTTTCTGATCGTTCCAAAAATGGCTCTTCTAATACTTTTATTTCATGTTTCAATGTTGGCAGTTGCAACTGTGCTGTTTAGTCGTGTGCATTACGAAAACACGCCTATTCAAATATACTGAAAATTTCACCACCAAAAAATGAAAAATTTCAGATAAAAAATTCTGATATTCTTCATATTTCTGCTCAAATCATAGATTGTGGGTACTCGTTAGAACCGCATCGGCGAGCGGTTCTAACGAGTACCCACAATCTGTGTTTTGAGCGGAAATAAAAAAAACTAATGTATACCCCTGTAAACCCCAGTTTTACTATATAAAAGTGGGGTTTAAGGGGGTCAAAATTATATAGTCGTGTTTTCATGATGGATACTTTGTACCACATCGCTTCTTCTTTTGGTGCCTTGGGAAGTCTGTGTTTTGTGACGGTGACCTTTCATCGGTATCTTTACTTATACGTTTTTACATGTCACATTCATTTTCTTTGAGTTAAATGCAAATGAATAGTTCTATTTTTGTCTATTTTTCCCCGTTGCAAAAGGTAAAGGATCACACCGAAATCATTAGAGAATGTAGCTTGGAGGCAGATTTCTAATCAAACTTATTTGAAATTGGTGAAAGTTTCGTAATGGTTATTTGTAGTCCCAATAAATAAGAATCAGCTTGCGAAAGCAAAGATTAATATAGCTTTTAGCTGCAGCATAGCAACTGTTTAGAGCTGATCAAAAGAAATGATGAGGTAACACGCAAAAGACGGTCAGTAGTAGATAAGGTATCCTATAGTGAAAACAATGTGTCTACATAGCCAAACACAACATGCGCCTACTTATATGTATGTAGTAGAACACAACATGTAAAATATCTTTTTTCGCTTCTGACGTAAATGGGTACACTTGTCCACCTGTTTCCTGGTAGAGTGTTTTCTGTGAAACATTACTTAATAGTTTAATGAAAATAGATAACAGTCTCAGCGTAAATAAAATGCGAGTTCTTATCAAATACTTGCAGGACAATTGGGATCGGTAGAATGAGGCATCGGTTCTGTTTTTATTCTGCTTGTCTTTATATTTCATTAATTTCCTTTTTAGCGTCTCATCATGGTATACTCCAAATAACACTTAAAATTTACATAATAAAACTGTAAAATGTAATATATCCCAGCAGGCACACAACGTCGAAACAATGTCGATTCAACGTTGATTCAACGTTTTGATGTTGAATCAACATTGGATCGACGTTTTTTAACGTTCTGTGACAATTCAACGTTTTGAAGTTGGCTCAACATCAAATCGACGTAGTTTCAACGTTGTGTGCTCGCTGGGTATTCTCAAGCCAGTCTTTACAGTAAAGCTATAATAAAATGAGTCGCAACGTGAGAAAGCGTACTTTTAACACGCGCCCCACCCAACGAAGACTCAAATCAACATGCACATTGTATAGCCGCACAGTCTGATCAGAATTTCAATTTCCGCATGAAGATACTTCATCGTTGGCTATACTGCAGCGTCGGCTATCCAAAATGCGCCCAGTAAAGAGTGATTAGACTGCGCGAATGCATTAGTTTATCTAAATCGTGCTGGTCGCACATGTAAGAAGGTACATGTTCTGACGTTGCGGCTCAAATCAATATTGCCGAAGCAATAGTACAGTAGCAACTATTCCATTGAGTCGAACGTGTTGAGAGAAAGCAACATACTGATTAATTGTTAACAAACTGTTGATAATCGTTTATAATATATCTATAAGTGAGCATACTGCTTTCAGACAAACTGTTAAAAAACCCTTGTCCTGCTGAACCTACCTTTGCAGACAGTGTAGGTCCAGATCAGCTGGCTTCTGAAGAAGCCAACTGATCTGGATCTGCACTGTTTGCCATTAAGTATGAGAATTTATATCAACAAACCGGATCAAGTAATCTGATTGGCTGAAAATTAGAAAAGGGCATGACATCTTAATTTGTTCAGCGGACAAGGGTTTTCCTTTTAGATACCTCGATCTCTACCGTATTGAGTACACACTGTTCATCGTAATCGTTTTGCAAGGGTATCTTCTCATGTAAATGATTTTAAAAATCGGAATACTCCTGATTGCTAACCTCCTTACACAAGTCTGTTGGTATCATAAGGTCATTTAAGCTTCGTCAAAATTATATCATCGGCACTGTACTGACTGATTAATATAAAGTTAGCTAGGAAAAAAACAAAAACAAAAAAACAACAACAAAAACTTCTGCAGCAAGGCATTTTGGATCCAAAGAGTTATGGTGAACTAGGTTATAAAATTAGGAACATTGCTGTGAAATCCAGTTGTTAAGAATTCAAAAAGAAATATTACCTTAAATAAATGATGGGATATAATATTTTTGACAGACTTAGTGCTTTGTTTTAAGCCAATCATGAATTATAGGTATGCTTTACTTGCTCGACGGTGGATCAGGTCTCAGACACTATGGTGAGAACAAGATGAAGCGGCATTGCGTAACGCTCCTGTCTTTTACTGCAATAAGCAGCCATTCAGGACAAATTACAATAAACAGATATAAAACATGTTTGAATATATAAAATTATGTAATCCTTAAAGCGCATGTAGCAGTACCGTACATCCAATATGAATACAGACATAACACAAATATATGAATTAAAAGAAAAGCGGGTAGCTGAACGAAGTGACCATAGCGCTAGCCTAGAAACATGTCAAACGTACAGTGTAAAGAGGGACTCTGCATTACTGCCTTAAGAAGCTTGAAACCGCATCAGGTGCCCCCCTTGAACCGGACAGTAGACTGAACTCCTGGGGAGAAGGGGGCGCGGGGTAGAACTATCAATGGCCACCCGAACACAGAGCGAAAGAACACCACTAGTTGGATCACGATGGACCGGACCATAGACAGAAACAGTCAGCCGCCGAACTTTCTGAAACAGATTGCGGAAGTCGCCGTCATTCAGTCTGTTGCCCGATCCACCGTCATGCAATTAAACACAGAAGCAGTTATTGGGTTAACCACAATATATGCAGTATGTCGCTTTACGTGCGCGCTGTAACCTATATTTGCAATGACTGACAATCGTTTTTGAACTGCTACGAACAATCAGCATTACAACAATGTTTGGGAGTTTATAAACTCAACAACGGAACACAGCCCTTTGCTACCAAGTCACTGAGTAGAGTCTCGTACAATGACCTGAACAACACAAAACAGCACCTCAAACAAAACTGAATTAACAAGCAAATTCCATAGGGAATTTATGTCCCCCGCCTTACTTTTATTTGAGCTGTTAAAAATGAGTAAGTTAACTAGAGGACGATTGGTCCTATATCACTTACCTAAGTATTGAAGCAGGAAAAAAATGAAGCTAAAAATGTGGAAAAAAAAAAAAAAAAAAGAAAAAACATAATTAGAAGATTCCAAGAGCACATGTATATCCTCAGACCACAAGCAAAATGCCTGTAAAGTTTCAAAAGCGGTTGCTTAAAGCTGTGGGAGGAATTGTGCTCTCAAGGTACCTACTATTATATGCACTTTCATAGTATTGAAGCATGCAAAAAGTCTATGTTCAAAGTTAAAAATGTGAAAAATATTGAAGCTAAAAATGTGGAAAAAAGAAAACAAAAAAAACAAAAAAAAAAAAAAACAAAACAAAAAAAAAAAAACAACATAATTTCAAGATACCAAAAGCACATGTATATCCTCAGACCACAAGCAAAATGCCTGTAAAGTTTCAAAAGCATTTGCTTAAAGCTGTGGGAGGAGCTGTGCTCACAAGGTACCTACTACTATATGTACTTTCGATGTACTGAAGCATGCAAAAAGTCTATGTTAAAAGATAAAAATGTGAAAAAAGTAAAAAACAAAGTAATTTAAAGATTCTGTAAAAAACATATGCATGTCTTCAGACTATAGTTAAAACATCTGTATAGTTTCATTGGGAACGGTATAAAACTGTAGGAGGAGTTGCACTCACAAGGTACCTACTACATATACACTTCCATAGTATTGAAGCATGAAAAAAGTCTAAGTTAAAATGTGAAACATTTGAAAAAAAAAAAAATTTCAAGAATCTGTAAAAAAGCACATACATATTTTCAGAGCATGATTAAGATACCTGTGGTTTCAGAAGGATCGGCATAAAGTAATTAATTCTTATAAGATGAAAACATAAAAGGAATTTTTCATTGATCATTAGGGCCGCGCCATCCGAAGACGTGTCTTTTGACATGTGCAGACAGCGAAGGCCCAGATCAGCCTGCGCATCCGCGCAATCTGATCAGGGCCTTCGCTGCACGCAAACAGAACTGTTGGACACCCGAATGAGACTGCGCATGAGCGGTATGAGTCTAAATTTGTGCATTTTGCACATGTTCGAAGACACTTTTTTGCTTGGCGCGGCCCATATGGTATCTGGTTTATTATTATTATTATCTCCCCCAAATTCACACATATTGTAGTGTTTGATAATAAATAAATATTCGTCATCACGAAAACATACCTTTAAAATTTTGACTCCCTTAAACCCCCACTTTTATATAGTAAAACTGGGGTTTACAAGGGTATACATTATTTTTCATATTTCTGCTCAAAAACATAGATTGTGGTACTCTAACGAGTACCCTCAATCTATGTTTTGAGCAGAAATATGAAAAATATCAGAATCTTTATCTGAAAACTTCCAGTTTTTGGTGGTGAAATTTTCAGTATATTTGAATAGACGTATTTTCGTAATGTGTCGGTAATCTGTAAAAAAATGCAAGGAAATGAGAACAGATGTGCCGTTGATTTCATTTGTTTAGCCCTAATCTAGAGCTATAATGTATTATATCTATGTTGATGATGATGATGATTACCATTAAAAAGTTTGAATAGATTATTTTCCCTTCTAATTTAAAAACTTTACTCAGATTTTATATCAAATTAAAACTAAGATAACATTATTTTTCTGTCTTAGTTTGTTTTAATTGATCTCTTCTGGTGCAGCTTAAAATTACAAATATGCTGTGTTTGGTCCGCCTAGGATCCTCTAACACATGAGTGAAACCTCACAGTTAAACACAAATAATCACAGAACTGTAGTGAACAAAGTAAAGGCTCAAAGGCACCAGATCAACAAAACACCACAAGAAGGACGCCATGCCTCATTCCCTTAGTTTTCCGGATTCTATACTTAAACGTTAGCTTGTCGTTAGAACATTACAGAAAATATTAAAAAGACATGTATATTTTAGTAGCAGTTCCTGTGGTAGATACGCGTCTGACAACAAATCCCAGCTAGGCCACATAACTTACGTGAAGATAGATTATGAAATCACTTGTCAGTTACTGGCAAACGTATGAGCACAATTACTGTTTAGCCGCTTTGAGAACTAAGCCTTTCCAGGAAAAGAGAGTGAATAGATTCACTGACCGGCTGAAGATGACCTTAACATTGCTGACTGAGCCGTAAACTCCAGTTCGAACTCCTGAGGCAGATACATTTTGCTCATCATGAAACAGAATCATCATATATTACCAATGTATTTATACAGATTTTATTTGGTAATATAAGAACGAAAACCGCAGTCTCATTAAGACATATTCACTTATGGATCGGTGACATAAATACTGATACTGATATATATCTGGCTGTCAGATACTGTATTTCTCTCCACATAATAAATGGATACAATCAGGACAAAATGTACTTTCTTGCAAATAATTTGTTTTATGGAAACGATTATAGAAGGATCCTACTCCTGTGGGATGATCATAGTCATGGGTTTCGACGGTACTTCTGTTATATCTGCATTCGTGCATATATTGATAAAACATATTTTCTAAGGTTATTCATTCTGTACAATTAGTGTCGCTCTTCTCTAATAAACAGCTTCCGTGCAGTAGGAAAAAGACACTCGAGCAAAGCAGAAAAACTACATCGTTCGAGTAAGATTAGTCATTTGTTATTAGCCCGCACTACACTCATTCAACACATTTCAGACACATCAATGAGTAGTAAAATGGACTGATGTGGATCTGATTGTATCGACTCATGCTTTCACTTATTTACTTTGTTCAAAGAATATCGAAGAGTTAAAGGAATTGGATATGCCTGATAGGTAATTCAACCCTTTTTAAGAATTTAATTTTAACATTGTGACGTTTTGTTGGGTTTCCTGCACAATATGCTCATTTGAACTAGGGCAAATACTAAAGGGAAAGAATTTGCTCCATGGGGGAAGGGGTGGGAGAGGGGGGGGGGGGAATTCTCTCCTTTTAGACCTTTTCAAAACGGAGGCAAAAACAATTCTGACAGTTGTCTCTCTTCAAAGTGTAGTTCTTTCTCCTAAAAGTCGGAATGTTTCGGTTAAAAACGAAGATTCCAATTTGTTAAAAATGCACTTTGATCTGCCTAAGCTATGCTCTAAAGAAATTGTACTCCACAAATACCTACATGTAGATATAAAGATACAAAGAACTATAAAGTTGTTCAGATGGAAAGTGAATTACGGTAACTGCTGAATGAGTGAATACACTGCACGTGGTACATGTAATTTTGTTTTTTTTCCATATCTGGATTCAGTTCAATATGATCTATATGACGGTTTTGTGTGCTGTGCTTTGTAGAAGTATATGGAGTTCGTTGTAAATCGCCTTTTACTAATGTCAAATAAAACATGAAAGCAGACAAGTTGCCGACATGATTCACACTCCAAACAAAACTCGTAGGCTAAATAATTGGATTATAGGAGCTTAATGTTACGTTAATAATGTCGCCCAGACTTTTTCTATGATTAATCATAGTCTTGCCTTTTAGTTTTAGTGGCCTTGTATATATTTTCTAAACCCTATTATTTACCAAATATCGAAGATATTGTAATTGTAAAATTAAGACATCAACCTAGAATTAGGACAAGCCTTTTTGACTACTTTCGATGTCTCTTAATTGTGCGGAATGAAACGCAAACAGTACATACCCGATTAAACTGTTATTTTAGGTCCAGGCTGATCTTGATCTACAACTTTTATTCACGTATGTCTGATCTACAACTTTTATTCACGTGTGTCTGTCGATTATTACCGTATTTTCCTATGTTACTGGGTTATAATGCTTGAGCCAACCGTGTAGTTCCAGACGCCACAGAACGCGGGGGTTTATCAGGGATGTATTAAGGTCTACATTTGTAAAATAATGGGTTTCCCTGCTTGTTATTTTTCAACGCAATACCAGGTTTTAGGGTGGAGCTTGGTATTTACGACTGATATGATATTTTACTGTAACTAATGTTTATCAATGTGCAAATTGTGCAATAATGATTGTCAAAACTAATTACATGTACTTATCTGCAAGTGATTGATTTCAACTATTTATCATTTAGACATTTTGATAGATGTTATTTAATGTTGGATTATTGCACAAGAAACATGAGTAGTTAAGAGTAATTTTGACATTGATTTATCTGTTTTGGCAAGCATCCAAGTAATTGGCGCCTGGGAATTACGTTGTTCATATAATCATATATCGTAGTAATTATAATCACCAATGCGAACGGGCCAAAATGACTCATTTCTTTTTGTGTTCTTATTGATGATTATAATTAGTACCTTACGCATTAGGCGGCGTTGTAGTAAAATTCCCGAACTTAGATTGGATACCAAATTATGTAATCCGATGACGGTTACTATCATGTGAGAAATGTGTATATATAGAGAGGATGAGAGAAAGAGAATTCAGTCTGGTTGAAATTAAGTTGTAAGTTGGAGTTTCGATTACATTTTGGATTTGATTAAGACGATTCTAACGGATTTGATTTATATGTTTCGAACCAACGGTAGGTTGGTCTAGAGACAAAATGATCGGTCCCTCCTCAATCTATTTCAGATGGTCGGTACTTGACTATCAATATCTGTGGTCGCTCGGACTCATCGTGGTCCTGTTTGTGATTTTCTTGTGTATTGGTTTCAGGTCGCCGTTACTCAAAATAAAGTGCAAGTTTTAAACTAGTTAAAGCCCCCAAGCGTTCCTACTGACCGTGCCAAAGTGGTTACTCTGTTGCAGCTCTTCTTTTTTGTGAGTTCGTGTGTGGCATTTGTGGTGTCCTTAATTGTTCTTTATCTCTCCTTCCTTTGTTGCCTCGGGAGTGCTGTGCATCTTGATTGTTGCATTTTCTGAGTATCTTCACTTCTATTTTTTTCACATTGTCATTGCGCCCTTCGCTTTGTTTCATCAAATTGTTTTTGATTAAATGTGTATCGCTGTGACGTTTCACAGATGGGGTAGAGGACTCCTAGGCGGACCAAACATATTTGTACTTGGAGCTGCATCAGAATTAAGGGTGACGTTTCGTGCAAATAACACTGGTTTAAAATTCTTCGATATAAAAAGATTGGGTACAACATAAATGTTATACGACAGACTGCATGCATGGTTGTTAACCCAATCACGGTTAATAACTTTGCTTCCCTCTTTAGTTGCACGCCGGCGGGTTAGGCCTCAGATTCTATGATGGTTCCAGCGCAAAGGCTTACTTGAAATTTAATTTTCGGTAATATTGGTTGGTACTAGATGCTCTATCTTTGGTCGGGCCCACCGGAGTCTAACTGTTGGTTTTCTTTTGCTCCAGCATTTCAGTTGTTTCGTGCTGTCGAGTCCTTGTCGTTGTTGGATTTCTGCAATTAGTTGCTTTTTTGTATTCACGGAGATGTAGCACTGATAAGTTAGGAAGCCTTCATGCGGACTGAACAAATTATGTGTCTAAACCGCGGAAGAAGTAAGGGCGAGGATTGTGGCCGCGTAAAATCGATTTAAGCCCCCCAGTGAAATACTTTTCACTGACCGTTTCAAGGCGATTCTTCTGTCATTGTTTTTTTTGTTATAGTTCGTCTTTGAATGTGTGTGTCGCTTACATATTTTTGTTTTGGATAGCCATTTGGCCACTTTGTGGGAAAGTAATTGTCCGTTTGGCTTTCAGCTAGCAATGTTTCCATTAGAGTCTAGTTATTTCGTGTTTGTGTTTGTTTCCCTTTGATGTCTCTGATGGGAGGTGTGGGATAATTGTATCGGTTCCTGGTCATTGCCTTCCCTTCTATTTAACCCCCTCCCCAGTAGTGTTCCTACTGACTGTTCCAAGGCGGTCCTTCTGTTACATGTCTTCTTTGATTGTGCGCCTGTAGTTTCATATGTGGCGTTTGTCTTGTCCTTATTTGCTGCACATCTCTCCTTCGTTTGGTGCCTTGGGAGGGCTGTGCTTCGTGCTTGTGACATTTCCTGGGTATCTTCATTTATATTTTCCAAGATGCCAGAATGGTCTTAATGATCCCAAGCAGAATAAAAATAAAATGTAAATAAAACTTGCACTATGATGAGGTCATTTACCGCCGCCACTCGGCAATTAAAACCAGCAGCAGTAAAGTCAAGTAACAAGAGGTCCATGATCCACGATTCGTTCATCTCAATTAATAGATAGGAAGGCAATGATGATGAATCAATACAATTACCTAACACCTTCCTACCCCAGACACCAAAGGGAAAGAAGGACGTACTTAAAGTAACGGCACCGCAATCAAAACACTACAAACAGGAAGCCAAAAGGACAGTTTCTTCCCAGAAAATGGCCAAACGGCTATCCAAAATAGAAGTTTCACCAAGACATACATGCAAAGACATACAGTGACAGATAAAGTAAACCACAGTAAAATTACCGCCTTGGAACGGTCAGTAAAATATTACTTTAATTTATTTTACGTGGCCACAACCCTCGCCCTTAGGTCATGGTACCAAAGCCATAATCCAAACTCATAAATCCGCCGTCAACGAATGACAAATCAGAATGTTCATACCAACAGACATGGACCCCAGAATAAGGATGTAAACAGGCTAGTCCGCGTAAAGGGTTCCCAACTCATCAGTGCAACATCTCCGAGAACATAAAAATTAAACAAATACAGAAATGAAACAACGATGAGGACTCGACAGCAAGAAATAACTGAATTGCTGAAGTGAAAGCAAGCCAACAGTTGGACTCGCCCAGAACCAGAGTATCAGGCACAAACCGACTTACTTAAAGTCTTTAGGCCGGAGCCGCCATAGACTCTGAGGTCTGACCCATCGGCGTTCAACCAAAAGAGGAAGCAAAGTTATTAACCATGATTGGGTACCTTCTTGGTTCCGGAGAAGAAGATTTTAAGTTTTACCAGTTTTGGGCATGGCGGCAATCTTGTTAAATGGTGCAGAACCATTGAACAGTAAAAATATAAGTAAAGTAAGCAATGTTTTAATTTTCTTACCTTTTCTTCCAGCTCTTTTATTTACCATATCTGTGTATGCACTATATGGCGTATAATATATAAGTGGATCTGAAACAAGAACAAGAATTAAGATGAGTTCCTTCTCCAGTTTGTATTTAGATTTTCAAGAGCTTTATGAGAGCTACCCATCCGTCAAGTTCACTTTAAATTAATTCCCCACGGTTGGTATAACGGTTATAGAAATATGCATATAAGTGCCGCATTGCAAGAATATTCCAAGGTGAATATATCCGCTGAATAGTTTATTATAGGGATAAAACATGTTTTTTCATTCATTAACATTTGCCATGTCCCGTGGGAGGTGTTGAAAACCGAGGCCGGAGGCCGCGGTTTTCAACACCTTCCAAGGAACCTGGCAAATGTTAATGCATTGATAAACAATGTTCGATTGCTATTATTGCATAAAAACTGAAAACATTTGCTACATTTCGCGATATAATAATAATAATAATAATAATAATAATAATAATCGACTTTATTTATAGAGGGTTACACATTTAGTAATCTAGTACTAATCTTCCATGTGGCCCTCTTTTTTCTTGGGTAGAAACCAGTACTAAGCAATGTGGATAAAGTCTCTTGCTCAAGGAAACAACACTTGCTGTTAGTGGGGATCGAACCCGGTACCTCTCGATCTCGAGTCCGACGCTTTACCACTGCACCACAGCGCTCCACATTTCTTGCACTATTTTTTTCGCCTTTTCGCCGATGTCTCGAGAACGCAATTTCCACAGACTATGCTCGTTCTAAGGCCAGGCAATACACATCTCGTAACGGCAGCAAATCTGTGGCCACGGTACGATCATATTGAAAATTGCGTAGCCGTGCATTAACAGCGCGTGAATATCCTTGTTAATACACGGCTTTTCGTTGATTAATGCACGCTCTTAATAACGTGCTACACTGCAATAATATTCATTAAACTGGCACAGATATTATTCTTGAAGAGATTAAAAAAATATTTGTCTGTCAGACACATATGACATTATGTACTTAGTGTGTTAACGACACAGAAACAGTATTTCAGTTATTTACTAGGTACAATGGTAAGATTGAAACATACTAAACATATATGTGAAGATACCCAGGAAATGCCACAAACTCGAAACACAGACTTCACGAGGCACTAACAGAGGGAAAGAGGGTTTAATTGTTGATTGGAATAATTATGTATGATATGAAAGAAGTGCGCATGAGCACGATCTGTCCATATAAAATTACCAGATGAGCCTTGATAGGCATTAACCGCTGTTGTGATTGTAATAACTAGTTGATTTACATTTGTAGAGAGTCACCCTTAGCATGTTGTAACAGAACTTTTGCTTTAGTGCAATTTCTTATCTGTTAGATCACTGATCTCATGTGGATAAATTTGAATGAGGCTCAACCATGGACGAATAATTACATTACTGTTTATCAACGGATTCAATAAATCGTGATAAAGCACACTCGTCCCAAACATGGTGATCAGACTGCTTGATAGGGTCCAGTAACCACAACTATCGGACAACGAACAGGACAAAATACGAAAAAAGTCCCGCATGAGTAGCCACAAGGCCATAAAAGCCATACAACATAAGAATCACCACCTTAGAACGGCTAGTAGTAAAACCTACCGTATGTGTGTGTGTGTGTCGGGGGGGGGGGGGGGGGGCGGGGGGGTCGTAAATCGATTTTCGACGTACCAAATCTCAATGGGTTCAAAGGTTTATAAATAATAAAAAAAATAAAACGCTCGGCTTAATATACCAGATCTCTCTGAAGGCTGTTGATCTGGAAAAAATATTGCTGCATGAGCAGCAAACAATTTGGACCCTGATGAGATGCCGCACAACGCGGCCTTTGATCTGGGTCTACACTGTCTGCTTTGTCCTATCTGTACGAATACTTAGGTAAATACGGTAATCCAAGGTCTGTCCTTGCTACTTCATTTTAATTTGTCTGATGGTTTTTGGTAGAAATTCTATTTTGGGCAAAAATGATTATCTTTAGTGGTGCAGACATGATTAATCTTTAGTCCGCCCCAAGCGAATCAACAGAAGACATTTTAAAGTCATTTTGGGGGCAAAAAGGTTCTCATTTATTTGAAATATTTTTTTATAGAATTATCAAATAGCTAGGTCATTCATTTGAATTATGTAATAATTCAGGCGATTAAATTTAACCCTGTGGCGTCATTTTCAAACTGTCGCGGACTATTTAAGATAAAGCCAATAGATACATTTTACATGAACAGAACAGGACGGTGAACTGCATATGTTCAGCCGGTTAAATCTAACTGGAACGTGTTTGATTGCCGAAACTACTTCTGCCCTGGTGTTGCGTATACATTCCCATTAAGCGGTATCTGCAATGCGCGTCCCATCATCTAGCAAACTTGCTGAATAATCATTTCCACAGAATAGCTTGAGTGTTATGTTTAATTAGCTTGTTACGTGGATTGAACCAATATGAATCCACATAATGTTGATCGGGTCTTGATGGCTCCAGTCGGTGTAGTATTTGTAACACCACAGCACGTTGGACTTTGTATCTCGAAATAAGATCATTAAGGAGAAATAATCCTCTGTAAAGTCCTCTACTTTAAGCCCTTTTTTGCACAAATCATTTGAACCCAGTAGCAAAACCACAATAAAAGGCTAAATATCTTGTATTATTTCTGGCTGTTCTTGACGGAAAGTTGCCAAGGACCCTACTCGTCTGCCGGAAAAATAGAACTTCCTTCGGGACAAGGCACAAAGAGGAATTTATTTCTTTGCACAGATTGCTCTGAATGTAAGATTTTAAATTTGCAATGGATGAGTGGCCAACAATTAACACTTTGATAACCATTGTGATCTATGACGCATTTGTGGTTTAGCAGGAATCGCTAAGTCACGGTGCAGGGCAACAAAAACGTTTCTGGAGCCAAACATGCATCGATTTGATCATTTATCTTACCCAATTAGATGTTATCTATTACTTAATAATAAGTAAATAAGCAAAATTTTGTCATAAATTTGAAAATCTGTGCGTTCATTTTGCAACGTTTTCAGCTAAGAGACCGACAATTGACAAATGGGCCGCATTTAATTTGCAATGATTCCACTGAACGCCGAGCTGGGGGCGCTTATCCCATAAACTTATTTATGTACGATAAATTACTTTTAAATAAAATCTACCCGATCTCATATATTAAAACTTCGGACCATGTTGCCATATACCTTAATTCTTAGGAATGAATGTGGGACTGGTAATGACAAGTAAGGTAAGAAGTTAAGGTATCGACTTTGCGGGATAAACACGATATAATGCTCGTACTATATCAAGTACACTGACTGTTGCATTTCGAGTCAATTTATCCGCGTAACAGAGAACTTTCTTCTGTTCTACTTTGAATCTGCGCATTTTACATCGGCTGTACACAATCACACGTCATGTGTCTTGTTTCCCCGGATATGGATAACGTTTGCTGGGTTTGAAATATGTAACAACTATGTTAACCAAAACTAAATAGTTTTCTTTTAATGGCTGGCATTTTCAACAAACTGATAGTAGTTACGAATCTATGCAACAGATGTATGTCGAATAAACGTAAATGGAATACATGTAAACTCGTCAGTCCGCAATATGTTTTCCTACTTCATGAAAAAAAATGCTGATAAAAATTATCAGGGCCCAGTGGTTCAAAACTAACGATGTCGTTAGTTAACGCATCGTTAACACTTTTATCATTAAATATGGCTAATACGCTAATATGTTTGCATTTGCAAAAGCTACTCACACTTTCAGCAAAAATACCTGTGAATTAGATATTGTACTTACTAGAACAGTTAGCATTTTGACCACTAACGAGCTCGTTTTGCTAACGACGCTTAGAACAACTGGGCCCTGGTATCCGAAAGAAACCAGATTTATCTTTTTAGACTTTAATGCCTAGCACTCTGTTTCTTATTTTTTCTAGAAAATACGTTTTGACATTTCATGCAAATTGTGTCCTGTTTTCTGGGAAAAAAGAAAACAAATATCACCAGTTTCGGCGTCTGCTGAAATAGCCAAGAGAGTGGTAAAGTTAAATGGCATTTTAAAATCAAAGCCAAACATAATCGTCAAGGTTTTGGACCAACGACTTAACCCTTGCCTTGCTGAATAAATTAAATTGCCACGCCCACTTCTAATTTCCAGCCTTTCAGATTACTTGATTCGGGTTTCTGATAGAAATTCACATACTTAATGACAAACAGTGCAGATCCAGATCAGTTGGCTTCTTCAGAATGAGAACATGTCCAGGATGAGAAGGGTTAATATACAAATGTGCTAACCCATAAATGCTGAGTAAAATTGTGATCTTTCTGTTTTCAGGGGAATTTAGACTTAGCATTTCGTCTGACTGGGCAAACGATCCGCATGGAATATCAAGGTTTATGTTCTCTGAAAAATCAAAAAAATCAAAATATGTCTACCGCAGTGATGATTAATACTGGTTGATAATATAGAAGACGTCCAGGAATAGTCGCAATATCAGATTATAGCATAACAATGACACTAATCATTACGAAAATACGCCTATTCAAATATATAGAAAATTTCACCTCAAAAACTGAAAATTTTCAGATAAAAAACTCTGATATTTTTCATATTTCTGCTCAAAACATAGTTTATGTGTACTCATTAGAACCGCCTCGCCGAGGTGGTTCTAACGAGTACCCACAATCTATGTATATGAGCAGAAATAAGAAAAATAATGTATACCCCTGTTAATCCAAGTTTTATTGTATCAAACTGGGGTTTAAGGGGGACACCATTATATAGGCATGTTTTCATGATGAAAAGCAAACAACCAAGATAGACAGCATACAAGCCACAAACCAAAGAAAAGTAAAGCAACCAGCTCCCTCTTCCCCAACTAGGTGAACACAATGATAGACATGATCCACTAAAACAACAATAAAATAACGAAAAGGATAAAACATGAACAAAGCCCCACAGCTCCAGCCACAAGGCCACAATCCTCCTCGATATTTTGAAAGAAAGCATAGCAAAAACGGTCTATGGAAGTATTGTGCAATAGCCTATTAACATTCATTTTCCTTAATTAATGTTGCCTTTGAAATATGTCAATAAAACTCGTCGTCCTAAATGTAATGTCATCAGTCAAATTCAGTACGTCACAGTTCTATTAAAGCCTAAATTAATGTGTGAATAATAACTCAAATAAATGTTTTACTGGCTATAAACCTCATGTGCTGGCATGTTGAATTAGCAGCGCCCATGGGCAATCGCTTACCGAGATATCAGAGCCATATTTCCATCGCCGCAATTTCAAAGAATTGAGAAAGTAAACTTTCAAATTTACTTAAAAATAGAGTTTAAAGGCTTTATCAAAGTATCTTTCCTGTGTGAAAAAAGGCATTGTTAGTTAAATAATTCAATCAACGTGGGCTATTGACTTCATTTCCCAACGTACTGGATGGTGGCATTGTTCTTTACATGTGAATTCTTTACAAAACTGGTGTGATGACCTCGTGGCTACTCGCTAGGGCAGTTTCGTGTTTTCTACTGTCCGTTGTCTTATTGATGTGTTTCAAAGTAATGAGAAAGTAAATTTTCAAATTTACATATAAATACATTCTTAAGGCTTAACCAAAGTACCTTTCCTGTGTGATAAAAGGCATTGTGAGTTAAATAATTTAAATAATGTGGGCTATTGAATTTGTCTTCATTTCTCAACCTACAGGATAGTGGCATTGTTTTCTTTACATGTGATGTCTTTACAAAACTGATGTGATGACCTTGTTGCTACTCGCTGGGACGGTTTCTTGTTTTCTACGATCCGTTGTCTTGTGGATGAATTTAGTGGATCCTTCCTAGCTGTGTGACGAGCTGGTTGGGGAAGAAGGAGCTAGTTTGTTTGCTTTCTTTGGTTTGCGACCTGTGTATTTCTGTGTTGGTTTGTTTGCATCCCCTCTTGTTGCCATTGATAGGCAGTTTTATGTGATTGTGGCTCATTCTGGTCACCTTCTATACCATTTGTTATGTAAGTTTATTTTAGCTGTTGGCGCCATTGTAAGTAGTACAGCCGGTGCACAATTCGCAAGCATACTCTTAAGGTCTGATATTTTATATACCCTTGAAGGAAACTGTCTAATGCAGGTCTTAATCGTCTATCATAGTTTACATCTACAGCTAGATGATGAAACCATGCTTTAGACCTGATCTTTATAACCGGTGACTTATGTGTTACCGTGACGAACCCTGGGGCAAAGAATGTGCTGTTTGGTTATTGGTTTCCGTTGTATGCTCTTTCGTTCACCGGATTTCGGTACGGTGTCTGTGTAGATGGCAAAGCGTGCGCAAAGTTGTGTGTGTGCTTAAAGCATATTGGTTGCTTATTCCATGTTTAATTGTCTCACATACATTAATCCTAACCTGAACGACATTGTGCATTTCTGTGTTTTATATAAAATGATTTTAAGCATTTGTAGAATTGGTGAGGCGTGAACAAACCATATCTATCTATCTATCTATCTTCGTATGCGTGACGGCACTCATGTATGTTGCATGGATCGCACCTGAAAAAAGAGTTATTAGGACATGTGTTGTGCATCGAAATATTCCTTAATGCCCATTAGATTAGCAAACGGACGAGTCCTCGATCGTACTGTGCGGCTTCACAGATCCTTCGATGTCCACATATTCGTTTCATATTCGTATTCAGGCCAGAGCCTGTGCAAATTATCAGGACTTCATGGAGCGTGGGAAAGTACTCACTACAAAGTTGTTGAGCCAGGGGTATCAAAAAACCAAACTGGTCGCAACACTTAAGAAGTTCTCTGGGAGACATCATGATCTGGTCAATCCCTACAATGTGGCAGTTTCCAGAATTGTTTCTTATGTTTTTGCCACTGACGCGCCATAAGTAGACTTCCCAAATCCCGGACTTACGCTTCTACCGATATTTCCTTCGATCAGGCCTATGGTCATGTTGGACGAAGCTTGCTTACCAAGTAATGCTTACTATCCGCGGACGCCTGATGACACCCTTTATTCTGGGGTCCATGTCTGTTGGTCTGAACAATCTGATTCGTCATTCGTTTATGGATTTATGAGTTTGGATTACGGCTTAGGTACCATGACCGCAACTACGAGTACTTTCATGCAACTAGTACGCACATAATTCTTTAGCAATTAGGAGTGTTCAGATTGCATTAGTTTAAAAGAGATACAACCTAAAAATTGACCATATTCTCATTTTGTTGATTCATGACATTTAATTAACTTTTTCAATTCAGACACAATAACTGCTGACATGCAATCACAGGAACTTGCTTTAATTTAACACCGCACAGGCATGTATTTTTCTCATTATTTATATGAACCAGTCAATGCTAAAAGAGTGTTTACTGTAGGTCTACATTAGCCTATGCATGTGCAGGCCGGATTGTACATTATCATTTAGGCATATGAGCAGCAACCATCACGAAAACACGCCTATATAATTTTGACCCCCTTAAACCCCACTTTTATACAGTAAAACTGGGGTTAACAGGGGTATACATTATTTTTTTAATTTCTGCTCAAAACATAGATTATGGGTACTCGTTAGAACCGAGGCGGTTCTAACGAGTACCCACAATCTATGTTTTGAGCATAAATATGACAAATATCAGAATTTTTTATCTGAAAATTTTCATTTTTTGGTGGTAAAATTTTCAGTATATTTGAATAGGCGTGTTTTCGTAATGGTTAGAAGAAGTATACCTTCGGATTTGTGCTACAAGCGAAGATTCAGATCAGCTTGCGCATTCGAGCATTCTGAGCAGAATCTTCATTGGGTACATTTTAGAGCCGCAAGAATGCAAATTTACTCCGTGCAGACAAAAAAATGGATCAGACTGCGCAGATGCACAGGCGTATCATAGTCCTCGTTGGGCACACATATCAGATGGTATGTTTTCTCATTTTGCTGTTCATATGTTAACGTTGACCATGACATGACTCTTTTATGACTTCTATTGATAAACACTATTCTTTTGTAAAGTAGCAATACCGATTTCAAATATACTATTATGTAATACCAAAATAAGCTTTTAAAACGTGCATGTTAATGTACCTTAGTTTGGTGGAATATGCTAGTTAGCATTCTTTACGAATCTACAGCGGGCTGTTATTGGCATATCAGCTACCGATAACGACCCGCTCTTTTATGTAGAATCCTTACTGGATACTGGAGGCACAGCATGACAAAATATTCATTTAACATGTAGTATACAGACCAGTCTGTGCATTTGGAAAGTATGATTACATGATTACAATTACTTCTGATATCCGCTATCAGACCCGCTGGGTGTTTTAAATGTAGTATTGATCGTCAGGTAGGAAAGGGTCTGATCAGATTTCGCGACTGGACCTAGCGAAAACAGAGATATGTAGGGCCTATAATATAGGAAGGATCTTCAGAATTTTATAGATTTAAAGCCAGTTTTTCGTTTTGCTTGTTACGTGTAATGTACTTTGTAGCAGCCATAGTATTCCATAAATCTATCTTTAAATGCTTAATATCAAAGTCGTTACTCCTTTCCCGTATTATATGATGAAAATGCCATGTACACTTTTTCTTGTTTCTCCACTAAATCATATGTTGTGGGTAATCATTAGAAGCCCCTCACCACTAAATAAGAAGCGCCTTCCCGGGGCGGGTGGAGGGGGGAGGGGGGGGGGGCGGAGGGGCTTCCAATGACTGCACACAACATACGATTTGAGGAGAAATTAGAAAAGTATATAATCTTTGGTTAAAACATTTATTATCTTGAGCTCTGACTATGACGTATACATCTTACATAGATCCACTAACCCATTAAAGACTGGAGACCCCTAAACAGGTAATTGGCAAACAGTGCAAACCCAGATCAGACGCCACAGAATATCAACATCATATTGCCTGGCATACCTAAAATCGAAAATGGATTCCAATTTATAGTGTGTAGGAGTTTATTCAGTTTTTAATGGGTTAAAGTAATAAGAGTCGAGCCAAGCGAAAATGTGTTTTCGAATACGAGGGTCGTGCAAAAAGTTTTGTCACTAACAGGCTTCCTTGGTTTTAAAATGATTCACTGCACTTGAATGGTGTGTTGAATAGCTAATGATGCCCCTTTATTTCGTGCAAATTGCTTTCCAACTGATCGAGTTATTCCAAAATGAAACAGATGCAATCGTATACACTGACCAATTTACTTGTTACATTGGAACATGGATCAGAAGACTGAAATTCTTAGCTCGTATATTAAATGCCGCATTAGGCTTAATATAGATTCAAAGCAGATATTTAATGAATTGTGTGGTATATATGTATCTCAGACCATTTCAATGCGCACAGTCTTTAGGTAGGTTAAAGCTTTTAAAGCTGGGAAATTTTCTGTTGAAGATGATACCGTCCTGGAAGGCCCTAAACCTATGTAACCAAGGCTAACATCGCTGCTGTAAAGACTGTGGTCGAACAGGATGCGCGATTGTCTGTCAAAGATATAACTAGTTGTACTGGCATATCAGAAGGCAGTGTGCAAACAGTTATGAAAAAGCGTTTGGACCTGAGAAAGGTTTGCGCTAGGTGGGTACCTCATTTGCTCACTGAGGAGCAAAAGACACAACGCCTTAAATGTGCCCGGGAAACTTTTGAAAACATGCTTACAGGTGATGAAACCTTGGTGCACATGTTTGAGCCACAAAGAAGGGCTGATAATAAGCAATGGAAGCGAAAAGATAAAAAAAAAACGCCCATGTATTGCCAAGAGAACCATAAGTTCAAAAAGATGTTGTACGCAATTTTCTTTAATTCAAGTGGGCCAGTCGTTCAAGTGCCTTGTCTATCTGGTCATACAGTCACTGGCCGATTTTACAAGAGATCTGTACTGAAGAAAGTGAAAGAGTTTACAATAAGAAACGACCAAGCAAAGGATGGTCAGGAGTCCACATTTTACATGACAACGCCTCCTCTCATGTGTGAGGTTGTTAAGTCTTTTTTGGTGTCTGAAAAGTGAAAGTTTTAAACCATCCACCTTATTCACCTGACCTGAATCCCTGTGACTTCTTTTTATTTCCAAGGCTTAAGAAAATGCTTTCCGGAAATAAGTATACGTCTAGAAGTTCTCTTTGCAGCTCTATTTATCAGTGTCTCCAACAGATACCAAAAGAAGACTATTTATCTGCTTTTTGCGACTGGGTAAAAAGGTTACAAAAATATGTTTCAGTAAAGGAGGAATACTTTGAAAATAAAAATATGTTTGATAAAAAGTAGCACTGAAATAATACGAACCCAATGACAAAACTTTTTGCAGGACCCTCATATGCGCAAAATGGTCAGATTCAAATTCATCCTGCGCATTTGCAAAGTCTCATCCGAGTTTTTACTCTCCATTATTACATTCTATATTGTCAAATTATTATGTTAGCGGACAGTGAAAGCCCTAATCAGACTGCGCAGATGCGCAGTTTGATCTGGGCCTTCGCTGTCCTCATATGTCCTAAGACAGGTATTCGCATGATGAGGTCCATCAGGTAGATTTGACCTTGCTGAAACCAAATTATGGGCTCTTTTATGCTCAGATCTTGTTTACTTACAGCAAACTGAATAAAAAAAAAATAAGATACCTGATGACACATGCGCCCAGCGTCGATTCATGTCGGCAGGCGCATCCGCGTAGTCAGATCAATGCTTTCTCTGTCCGCTGTTTTGCTTACCCGGCGAGTGCGTAGCGACGTTTAGCGGCGCACATGTCAAGGTACATTTTCTTACGTTACGGATCAATTATACAAGAACTATTTACCAATTATACAAATATTGTTTACTAATTAAAGTTATTTTTACGGAATCATTACAATCATTACTAAAGTAGCACCTGTGTATATTTGCTTAAATTCAGAATTCAGATACAATCAGTCACCGACGGTAACTATGACATGTGGCAAACGACATCTATTGACAGAAAACATCAAATCAGCCTGGTAATCCACGCAGTCTAATCAGATTTTTCTGTTTTTGTTTTTGTGATCAGGTTTAACAACAATGAGCTCCTCATTGCCCTGGCTACAAGCGGTATTTAGTATTATTTTAGTTATAAACATCATCCTGTAAATTTTAACTATTGTTATGTCAATAAATAGTAGCACTGCCATTGTCTCATATTATTTTGTGAAGAACGACTTGGCGTAATTGTATTTATTGGTATATTATACAGTAATTTCATCCCTGTTTGTGGAATAGTCAAAACTACTGCCTGAGGTTCCGTGGACAGCTCGATACATTATTGCCCGAGGACCCGGCCTCGGGCAATTGTACATCGAGCTGTCCACGGTACCGAGGTCAGTAGTTTTGACTATTCCACCGGAACAACCATGAAATAACTTTTATTTCCCAACTAATGCTAAAAAAATTATTTAGCCAATGAGCGCTGTTTTAATTTGCACGCGATGTCGACACGTCAACGTCATTCCCGTAAAAATGACGTCACCTACCGTGGATAGTCAAAACATTGCCCAGCGCTTTCGCATTGGGTATAAATGGGTGACGCATCAACTGTGGTATAGTCAAAACTATTAGACGGCTGTTTACGTCAAATTTGCGTGATTTCGTTGACGTAGCTCCAGCGCGCGCCAATTAAGTAATAAACAGTCTAAATATCCAAACTATTTCATTGAGCTGAATATAGTAGGTTGAGTAATAAATATCTATATTATGTGTGTGATATGTAAACCAAAATAAGACTATAATAAACTAAATAATCGGACAGATAGGAAAGCTCCATCATCTATTGTAAAGGGTGTTATACAGACTTTATGTTAAATTTATTTGTACGAGCGTAAGATGACAAAAGTAAAATGTGCGAATCAGTTAACGGGATTGATACACGGAATCAATGTGTAATACAAATGTTTTTATTGTATTTACCCTAAATATTCGGACACCTGAACTCTGCACCATACTTGACAAAACTGTCAAAATTTGAACAATAAAAACCTAAAAGATTGCCTTTGGAAACTGCACATTAAAGAAGGACAGTCGGAGACTCGGTTTCATTAAGTCTCGGCACAAGCGAAATCCGATTTTTTAAATAACCAGAATATGCTCTATGATCCCCCCCCCCCCCCCCCCCCAAAAAAAAAAAAAATAAAAACATATTCGGCACTATGGTCGAGTACGGGGAGACGTTTTACGGCCGCCACACGGCACTTAACACCAGCGGCAGTGAAGTAATATAAGAATCTAAACGGTTGCATTTAGAAACAAAGAACACACGAAAGAACGAAAATCAGAGGCTTGGTTTATTAAGTATCACATCACGAAAACACGTCTATATCATTTTGACCCCCTTAAACCCCACTTTTATATAGTAAAACTGGGGTTTACAGGGGTATAAATTATTTTTCTTATTTCTGCTCAAAAACATAGATTGTGGGTACTCGTTAGAACCGCCTCGTCGAGGCGGTTCTAACGAGTACCCACAATCTTTGTTTTGAGCAGAAATATGAAAAATATCAGAATATTTATCTGAAAATTTTTATGTTTTGGTGGCAAAATTTTCAGTATATTTGAATAGGCGTGTTTTCGTAATGTCAATTGCAGCAATGTAGTTTGCGAAGCTGCATACACCCCCGCACCACCCGACCCCTCCCCTAGCACCGGCTTAAGCGGTATTCTACTTTCAAAGTAACCAGAACGGGCTCAATGATCTTAAAGGAAATATATTCCGCACTATGGTGAAATACGGGGAGACGTTTTACGGACGCCACAGCTGTAACAGTTTGATAACGTTCATAATATTGCTGGAAGGGTAGCAAAGAATGTGGCGTCTGATCAGGGTCTTTATTGTTTGCATAGCCTTTTTGTTCCTATATTTAGGATTAATACGATGTAAGTAATATATCTCTCTCATGTGTCAGTTTTCTGTGCTTTCAGTGTGAAAATAGACTTTTATCAATTATGTTTGTAATAATCCATTAGTTGGAATGGTTCAATAACATCAGTACATCAGTATTCACGTTTCTGTATCTAGGAAAAGATGTCAAGGTTAATTAATCATTATGTAACCATTATTTTCTCTCACTGGCTATTGTCTATTACCTTGCCCTACCATCGAGCATACTATGAAAGAAAACCTGGCTTTGCTAACAAATAAACTGATGCGTTACTTTCTTGTGTCACTATTTATTCCTGTTCGTGTTAGACATTAATTTTTGTTGTTTACTGCCAATCATTTTATATCCCCACGCAAAGGGACTATTTATAAATCCGTCAAAATCACGTTTGTTGCAACAAACTAATGACCACTTTTCAAAACAAATTGTGCTTTATTTTGTCATTTTTGAAGTTTAAATTCACAACAATCAAGAAGGGAAAAGTTTCTTCTGACGCTGTTCCAGTGACGCAAATGCAAATGTTTGTGAAGGTGTGGGTATCTGAAACTACTATTAGCAATGCGAGGGATTGTCAGATATTATAGTGCCATATAAAACTCAAGCAAACTTAGTCACATCATAAAATGTACACTTTTGTCGTTAAATAATAGTCCATATCCATCAAGAAACCATGCCTATATAATTTTGACCCCCGTAAACCCCACTTTTATGTAGTAAAACTGGGGTTTACAGGGGTATATATTATTTTTCTTATTTCTGCACAAAACATAGATTGTGGGTACTCGTTAGAACCGCCTCGCAGAGGCGGTTCTAACGAGTACCCACAATCTATGTTTTGAGCAGAAATATGAAAAATATCAGCGTTTTTTCATCTGAAAATTTTCAGTTTTTGGAGGTGAAATTTTCTATATATTTGAATAGGCGTGTTTTTGTAATGCTGATCATAAAACAAAAATAAGAGAAAAGTCCAGGGAGTGCCACAATCACATGCCTCATACTTCCCAGACACCAAGAGGAAGAGGAAACAGACAAAAGCAAATGAGCGCAAATCGAACAAACGCACAAAAGCACTAAGAATAGCTTTCTGTTCTCCAAGCGACATAATCGCAATGCTAAAAGGACTGAAAAACACAAGAACGAAATATCACAAGGCAAGAATTAAAATAAATAGATTGCGAATAATCTACCAAGTGTATCAAGTCCCCTTAAGATTTAGCCCAGCAGGCACACAACGTTGAAACAACGTCAATTCAACGTTGATTCACCGTCAAGACGTTGAATCAACGTTGAATCGATGTTGTTTCAGCGGTGTTGAAACAACGTCGATTCAACTTTGATTCAACGTCAAGACGTTGAATCAACGTTGAATCGATGTTGTTTCAACGGTGTGTGCCTGCTGGCTAATCAAATGATTTTGCTCGTCTGCGACGTCGTGCATTAAGACCCAAGGTAAGACATTCTAGCTTTTTGTTTGCAACCTCATTATATAGTCCAGACAAACCAATGACGCTCTACCTCAACTTAAAACAAATTGCGACACAATTTTTATATATCTATATATATAGTATGAAATTCCATTTTTGTTTTCGCGTTTTGCAAAAACCAATTTCCATTTTTAACATGTATAAATTGCATGTAATAATCGAATTGTCAGCATGATTGTTGTATGGTTTATGTGTTAGAAACTCTAGCGACTGAATTAGAATTGTTTCTAAACGCCTAAAATGTTATATGAAACTTCTTCTTATTGAATATAATACGCTTAGAGTACATAAGTGGCATTACATAAACCTACCTCGTACTACAGTTTGCATTGGAATTTCAAATGCCATTTTGTAGGTCATAAACAACTCTACTGCAGCGAAGAGTATGTCATACTACTCATAATAAACATGCATAATAAATTCTGGCTCAAACCAAAATGGAATTAGGAAGGGTAAATTTCCTTGAGAAGGGGCCCACGAGAAGTCAGTATAAATTCTGTATTGCAAAAAAAAAGAAAAAAAAAAAAAAGAAAAGTACTGTATGTTCTACTTTACAGTTACCATCACGAAAACATACCTATATAATTTTGACCCCCTTAAACCCCACTTTTATATAGTAAAACTGGGGTTTACAGGGGTATACATTATTTTTCTTATTTCTCTTCAAAACATAGATTGTGGGTACTCGTTAGAACCGCCTCGCTGAGGCGGTTCTAACGAGTACCCACAATCTATGTTTTGAGCAGAAATATGAAAATATCAGAATTTTTCATCTCATTTTTTTTTCTTCATTTTTTGGTGGTAAAATTTTCAGTATATTTGAATAGGCTTGTTTTCGTAATGCTAATTCTGAAGACAGCCTCTGTTTTCCTTGAAATGATTTTGCTTATTAATTTGGACGGTACTCTGACTCAAACAAGAATTAGGGTACGAAGGGTAACTGTCTAGACAGAGGCCCATAAAGGGACAGTACATCTGCTTTACGGAAACGTCCCAGAGATTTTTTTTTCAATTACTATTTCTTCAGGCTCAGTCCATGTTTCCTAGAAAGGAAGTTTGGAAGGTACCCTAACGCAACGCGAAATTAAGGTAAGTAGGGAAACTTCCTCTTTTCAGGGCCCCATGAGGCTTCAGTTTTCCTCCATTACGGCAAAAATTCCAAAGCGTTTATAGGTTTCGTAGTTTTAGTTTTTATTTCCTGAGACGCTGCATCTTAATTCATTGATTTTATTATGATATTATCATGTGGAATGGTACCCTGACTCTGACCAATATTGGAGTAGGTAGGGTAGCTTTGCAAGTATTGTGTTTGTTCCTTACCGACCCTGGTAGCTCAATTGGTAGAGTGTCCTCTTCGGGGAGGAAGGTCACGGGTTCGGTTCCGGGTCGCGACATACCAAAGTTGTTAAAAATGGTACTAGTTGCTCTTCGCTTAGCACGGACACGCGGTATAGCTAGGACTGGTCGATCAACTGTCAGGATAATGTGACTGGGTGTGGTATCATGTCAGTGTCTGAGGCATAACACCACAATGAGGCAGCGATATAAAAGTGGACACGTAGCACCCTGTCGCAACCAGACATTGTCGTTATGTGACTGAAAAAATGTTGAAAGCGATGTTAGACACGAACAAACAACAACATATATCTTCCTTAAAGCGAAATACTGATGATTCTAATGCACTCGCGTATGTAACGCGACGTCTGATTGGATAACGTCAAAAATTTGCGACGGTATATTCTGCGATATACTGTCGCAAATCCGACGTCATCACGTAACGTCGCTTCTCATTGGCTGGCATTTGGTTTTACGCAGCTCACAGCACTTGTCGTTTTGTGCAAACAGTACATTTTTTCAATAGAAAAAAAAAATGAATAAATGCATTAGAATGGGGATAACTGCATCAAATTTGTCATTTGGGGAGGTAAATCGGCGGTTTTACGGTCGCAAATTACGTTTTACGGCTCCGCTGACGCGGAGCCGTAAAACGAAATTTCCGACCGTAAAACCGCCGATTTACCTCCCCAAATGCCAAATTTGAAAGCAGTTATCCCCTAATTTAATGCAGCCTATATTTAGTGTTTTAAGTTCTATAGACTGCTTTGAACAGTTATGCTTGCTTGTGTGAGAGATTCCCTGACTCAAACTAGACTTAGGGTAGATTTTGGAGTTTAAATTATGAAAGAGATCTATTAGTGGTCTATATGTCTTTATAATGGCAAACTTCTAATGTATTTACAACATGATACAACATGATATAAAACAACAAAAGCAGAACAGCAAGCGAAAGGATTTTACCCAGTAGATAGTTATCAGGCAGTACTGAATAAACTCAACAAAAAGTCAAAGACAAACAGAAAGTGGATTGGAAAGTTCATAGAAAAGCAAGCGGCCTTTTAGGGGTCTATATGACATACTACTGACACGTTTCCAATGTTTCTATAAGTTCTGTATTTTTTAATGACATCACTGGAAAATTAGTCTTTTAATTCATAGATTATGTTTGTTAATTCGAAAGCTACCCTGATTCAAACCAGAATAGGGGTAGGTAGGACAAGTAACCCTGAAAAAGGGCCAATTTTTATTGCATATGACAAAGCCCCCTGGTACTGAATATATCGCAACGTGAAAGACACATTGGGCGCTAATACATTCGACAAGCGAATTTCCTCCTGCTCATCCCCATTCTTGTTTAAGCCATGATACTTTCAAGTACCTAAGTATAGGAATTTCGAGGAAATAAGAGGCTATATCTATAAAAATAATAACAGAAATAGAAAGGGTATACAAAACTATGGTATTCTTTCATCTGAAAGACAAACTGACCCCATATGGGCCCCTTACTATGGATAGTTACACTTGCTGTTGCCATTTTGGTTTGAATCATATTTTCTTTAAACTAGTAAACGCCTTATTTAAGAAAGTCTCCATAAACACCCATTGAAAATAGAAAGAGGAATTTTGCCGAAACAAAATCGATGGTCTCTCATGGACATTTGGATACGTTAAATCATTCAGAATCCCACTCTTGATTGAGACAAGGTACATTTAAACTAATCTACATATAGTCGTTTAAGGAAATCAGACATAGAGTCTCTAGAAATACTAACTGAAATTAGAAACCCTAACACATGAGAATTTTAACATAAAGAAGTCATATTAGACCCTCAAGGGCGCCTTATTAGGTAACGTTACACTACCAAGCAATTTTTTTTTTTTAAACAGAGTACGTGCAAATTCCAAACTGCCTAGCGTGCATCATAACGAAAACGCGCCTATTCAACTGTACTCGGAAAATTTGACCACCAAAAAATGAAAATTTTTACATAAAAATTCTGATATTTTTCATATTTCTGCTCAAAACATAGATTGTGGGTACTCGTTACAACCGCCTCGCCGAGGCAGTTCTAACGAGTACCCACAAACTATGTTTTTGAGCAGAAATAAGAAAAATAATGTATACCCCTGTAAACGCCAGTTTTACTATATAAGGGGGGTTAAGGGGTCAACATTATATAGGCATGTTGTCGTGATGGTTTAAATGAAATCAGATGAAGAGCCTTCAGATATTGAACGTATATATGAAAACTTTGGGATTTGTTACAAGGAAGATACGTTGTCCCTTCATGAGCCCCATACTAGGAAAAGCTACCTTAGGGTACATACTAAACTAATAAGCTTGATCATTTAAAAAAAAGTAGAGACTTAGTCTCCAGAAATACTAAATGAATATGATACCTTTTAAATTGGAATTTTACTATAATTTCGACATATCGGCTCCTCATGGGCCCCTAGCAAGAGAATGTTACCCTACCTAACTTCGTTTTTGTTTGAATGAGGGTGCCTTTCAAACTGATAAGCATAATTATAATTAAAGAAATAGTAATTGAAACAAAAATCAGGAATGATCCAAAGGTCATATTAAAGGCATATTACCCTTCAATGACCTCTAACTCGGAAAATTTACTCTCATTACGAGAACAAGCCTATTCAAATATACTGAAAATTTTACCACCAGTTTTGGGTTCACTTATAGTTTGGCTGGATTAATAGCGTCTTATCCAAAGTGCAATTTGAACCTTGAGGATAGTACGAAGGTGGTTCAATAAGTTCGTAGAACTCGGTATTTTTCTATACAATTCAAGATTTCTGTTTTTTCATTTTTGTGCAGTGTAAACCTTTGTCAGTTGAATGATAACAGCCGTTCAGTCATTTTTTGCTCTTACTTTTTGTTTGAAAACCTATACCCATAGGCAAAAATGGAAAGTCAGAATATTGAGTTCAGAGCAGTCATAAAGTTCCTCACTAAGGAGGGTGCAAAGGCCAAAGAAATGCATTGGCGCATGGCTGATGTGTATGGTGATAGTAGCCCAAAGTATTCCACAGTGGCAAAGCGGTCAGCAGAATTTAAATGTGGGCGAGACTCCTTAGAAGAAGCCAGGAGATGATCGACCGTGTTGAGAGACTTGTGCTAAACAATCGCCGAATCAAAGTTGCCGAACTTGCTTCAGAATGTGGTATTTCTGAAGGAAGTGATTACACTATAATCCATGAACATTTAGGCATGTCAAAAGTATGTGCCAGGTAGGTACCCAGAAACCTGAACATGCAAGATCGTCAGCAAATGGTGGAGTCAAGTCAAGAACTTCTGGAAGTGTACAATGCCAATCCAGAAGACTTCCACGCTCGTCTTGTAAGAAGAGATGAAACTTGGCTTCACCACTGGGTGGGATCCAGATACTAAAAAAGAGTCCAATGGAAGTGCCCTGGCTCACCCCCACCTAAGAAATTTCGTACCCAACCATCGGCTAGCAAGGTAATGGCCACGGTATTTTGGGACTCCAAAGGGGTTATATTGATAAATCACAAGCCTGCTAGTACTTCAATTACAGGAGAATACTATGCCAATGTCATTAAACAATTAAGGATTGCTATTAAAGAAAAACGAAGGGTAAAGCTAGCTGCTAGTGTCCTTCTTTTGCATGATAATGCCCCTGTGCACAAGTCCAGAGTTGCACAAGCGCCTATTCGTGAGTGCAAGTTCGAGCAGTTAAATCACCCGCCATACAGTCCAGACCTGGCCCCAAGTGATTATTATCTGTTTCGAAATCTGAAGTCCCACTTGCATGGAACGAGATTTCGGGACAATGACGAGCTCAAGGCTGCTACAGAGGCTTGGTTTGAGGACCAAATAGACGACTTTTATTTCAACTTTTATCTTTCGACTTTTATTTTTAAAAGAAAAGGGGGCCAAATGCATTGAAGTAAAGGGGGATTATATTGAAAAATAATGTTGAAACCATCTTCCAATCTGTGAGTTAAACCCCGAGTTCTACGAACTTATTGAACTCCCCTCGTATGTACAATATGTACAATATTTTCGTTGGACAGGTCCTAAATGGATACGGAAGCGGTACAGTCGAACCTCAATAGCTCGAACACCGATGGCTCGTTTATCATGGCTAATTCGAACTCATTTTTGAGTCCCTACAAAATTCTTCCGCTAGCTCAAGAAAAATATTTAGAGAAATTTTCTTATTTTTTCATGAAATTGTATGTTGTGGTGTACTAATTAGAATCGCCTCATCGAGGCGATTCTAATGAGTACATTCAACATACAATTATTGTGTAGAAAATGGGAAAGATTTAACAAAAATAATACTGTTTGCTTCCTGACCTGGCGCCATTTGTATTGTCAAATTTGATCAGTTTTGAGGTTGAGGTTTTACGTCACAGTTAACCTATCAGGACCATGCCGAGCGCGGTCAGTTAGTAACTACACTTTACCTGGGAAGGCGGAGTATACCAAGCAGTTAACCAGTACTTGTACAAATTCATCCGCCAGAAACGTATTTGATCAGAAAATTTTCGCTTAAATCTAAATATAATCGTGACTTTGTTTGGAGTATAGGGTTTTGAACATCTTAAATTGTCTGGATACACTACTGCTAGATTAAGAGGAAATTTTATTATTCTAAAGGACGTTGCGTTTACTCTTCTGTTTGGAGATTATATGCATCAAGAATTCAGTGAAACATTATAACGGTGTTTTGCAGCACAAGCACAAATTTAACTTAAATTAAAAATTAATATGTTAACAACACTGTTTCCATTTCGTTAAACAGATCTTAAATGTTACACGGAAGGTGTAATTTTGTTCTTGATCTCTCAGAAGCATTCTCTCTGTCTACATACGTTTAAGACTTTGTTAAGAGTGTAAGTTTTGTCTAAAGACATAGTTAACATATGGGCCGTCGGCTAATAAAAAGGCCCTTAGGGCATACACGAATGGCGAAGCCCCAGACCAGTATCCACAGCAACGCGTGGAGTCAAGACCTTCGCTATTTATTCTATATAATCAACAAGTCCCTACCTTGTGTAGTCGAGCAGCGAAGATCCTGACCAGACTGCGCACATGCGCAGGCTGGTCTGGATCTTTGCTGTTCGCATATGTTAAACGTCCCTTTCCTCAATATATTAATGCATATGTTGATGCAGTCTAAAGACTTTAGCGCTTACGCACCTATTTGGAGAATATATGTGGTTAATCTCGGATCGCTTGTCAGAACAACATGGGTTATTGGTCCCCGATGAAAGTGTTACTTCCAGAGCTTAGTTTGGAGTATAACGCTGTTAATGGTCCTAATAATTTTAACAGCGATGTGTGATTTACGTTTTGTTTAACATTTCACAGTCTCTTGGCTAATTTAGCAGATTATAGTTTTGTTATCAACCGCTCCCCTGGCCTTCCATCCCGAAAATAGGATTTGACAGTTCAAGCAGTTTTAGGTCTAGTGCAGAATTCAGATGTGAAAGTGATAAACAAATAAAAAAAAAATAATAATAATAATAAGAAGAAGAAGAAGAAGAAGAAGTAGAAAGGAAAAAGAAAAATTAGAATAATGATAGTAAATGCACAATAAATAATTTGTTTTTCACTAAGCATTTTCACTTACTGTGACAGTTTCAACCCCTTGACATCCCGAGGACAAGGTCACAGTCTGTCACAGTAAGTGAAAGTTCTCCTTGCATAAGAAAAAAAATTCTTAAGATTAATTTGTTTTGGGTTCCAGATTCCTTGGCTTCTATATATCAGGAAATAAGTTTATATATAAACTGCAAAGAATGCATGCCAAACGCAACAAAAGTCAATAAGAGAACTCAGTAGCTGATATAATCAGATCCTAATCAAGCCGTTATCTGGAACTACACTGTTTATAAAAAAAAACTCTTATGAGCACCTGTGGCACCGACATAAGTAACAATGAGCTATAAATAACGGCAAATGACGTTAAAGAACAGGACCAAGTTGTTCAAAACTAACGATGTCGTTAGTTAACGTATCGTTTAAGCTTTGATCATTAGATATGGCATATACGATTATATTTTTGTTGAAAAAATGTGAGTAGCTTTTGCATTTGCAAAAGCTACTCACATTTTTTCAGCAAAAATATCTGTGAATTAGATTTTGTACTTACTAGACAGTTAACATTTTGACCACTAGCGAGCTCGTTAATCTAACGGCGCTTGTAACAACTGGGCCCAGGTTGTTTACTGTTTTAACAGAAAATTAGACTTAAAAGTTCATCTGTTTTATCTTTTATGGAGAAAATTTGAATTTATTGTCAAGCCTTAAGCCTTATTTTGTGTGAACAAATGAAGATAAATAGCACAAAATTGTTTGCTGATTTAGCCAACAGTGTTAACCATTAAGTATTCATGGGAAGGAACACGTAACGAATGTATAGTTTAAGGGGAAATTGATATACTCTCCGGGAAGCAACTCAGTCAAAATCGTTTATTTCCTTTCCGAGTATGTCTCTACTCTAAACAGAAAGAATTCGTTCCCCTTAGGAACAGATTCTTTCCTTTAGACTAGACGTTTTTTCAGAAGGGTTTGCTATGCGGGAAAAGGAAACAGAAAGCCACAAAGGTTGTTCCCCTCGTAAACATGGCAGAAAATCTATTTAGTGCACCCAGTGCTGTTAAAGCCTCTACAGTTTGCATGTTTGTTGATCAAGAGTAAAATTTATGGCCCTCTGTATGGTTTCGATGAAGAGACATGCAGCATATTTTCACAACTTTAAAGACCACTATATGTATTACAGCTTTGAAATTCTAAACAAAATATTTCAAGACTTTCGAAATAGTGATATAACAACTTTATATACATAGCCTTGTGGGCCGTACGGTCGTAATGAGGCAGAGCCCGCCGTGTCTTGAGCATATGAAAGGCAAGGGCACAGTCCTCGCCTTTCGCTGCCTTCAACCTACTCACAAAGGATAAAAATTCGCTGCTGGGGAAACACAGAGAGCTTTCCAGTCGATGTTCTCGAACCTTCTACCTACTGTCCCGAAGTAAAAAAGAATGAATCATTTGGATCATTTGGAATAAATAAATAAATAAATAAATAAATATTAAAAAGATAAAAAGATAAATACATTAAAATAAAATATAAATAAAATAAAATAGAATAAATGGCAGACTCGGTTTGACTGCGTCTGTTCGTTATCCGTTATGTAACATGCAATACTGCTGCTCAGGCCTCCTTTGGTCATTATGAAAACACGCCTGTTCAAATATATTGAAAATTTTACCACCAAAAAATGAAAACTTTCAGATGAAAAATTCTGGTTGTTTTCGTATTTCTGCTCAAAAACATAGATTGTGGGTACTCGTTAGAACCGCCTTGGCAAGGCGGTTCTAACGGGTACCCACAATTTATGTTTTAGCAGAAATAAGAAAATGTATGTACGTATACACCTGTAAACTCCCGTTTTACTGTATAAAAGTTTGGTTTAAGGGGGTCAAAACTATATAGGCCAAGTTTCCTTATGTTGAGCAATATTCTATTTTCAAATAAATCCAATGAACAAGGTGGTAAAATATCTGTGCGAGCCATTTTGGAAATAAATTGAAACATGAATCCAAAATGAAAAGCCGTTTCTGGTTTTGGACTTTTCAGAAAGACTGGGCGCTGTCAAGCAAGTATCATATTCACCATTTGAACTGAAAATAGACAACAGAGCTTTGCGGAAATGTATACAACAAATGGTAGTCTGTATTCTTTACTATCACAACAATATTAATATATAATTTTGACCCCCCTTAAACCCCATTTTTATATAGTAAATCTGGGGTTAACAGGGGTATACATTATTTGTTTTATTTCTGCCTCAATGAGGCGGTTCTAACTAGTATCCGTAATCTATGTTTTGAGCAAAAACATGAAAAATATCAGATTTTTTTTTATCTGAAAATTTTCATTTTTATGGTGGTAAAATTTTCAGTATATTTGAATGTTTTCGTAATGAATACATCTTAATCAAGTACTTTCTTGTGTGTGAAAATTTAAGTGAAGATACCCAGGAAATGCCACAATCACGAAGCACAGCCTTCCCTAGAATCCAAAGAAAGAGAGATGAGGAACAAATAAGGACACCACAATCGCCACATATGAAACCATTGACGCATAAAGAAGAGGGGAACCCCCTTGAAATGGTCAGTCGGAAAACTAATAAAGGTTTAAACTAGTTTTACCAGCCCTAAATTCTGATGCCATTCTCAAATTACAATGCTATTTTCGGACCACATAAGGATTGTCTATCTCTTCTGTGAAGGATTGTCACTGTTAAAGTAACCTTCTTTGTTATTCCTTCCAATCCGAGTTTCTGAAGTGGACTCTTCCGTGTATGAAATTCAGTATGGCCATTATCTCAATAAGGGATGTCGCGTAGACGCGGATCGAAAACAAAATGGCAAACAGAGTAGTGACGAAATAGAAACAAGAGGCCCACGGGCCACAACTCGCTCACCTGAGTGAAACCGCCACTGCAGATATGCAGATGGCATGCAACATTTTTCCAATACTCTTATGACAAGGCAATGGCTTAAACAGTTTTTGAAATATCTTGCTTACAAGGTAAAAATGCTGAAATTTTCTAAACGTTACAAGTAAAATAAGTCACCCCCAATGCCTCCTACCAACTTTTGAGACAACTGGCATTTCGGTGCAGTAGAAGAAGCAAAAAATAGATTTTCAAGATGGCTGCCATCTTGGATTTCCGATCAGAATGATTATAGCTATTTTCTGATCTAAAAGTCACCCTGATGCTTCCTACTAAGTTTCAAGTCAATTGACTTTTAGTTTTAAGAGAAGAAGCGAAAAATAGATTTTCAAGATGGCTGTCATGGAGGCCATCTTGGATTTCTAATTGGCACGATTTTAGCTATTTTTTATGTACAAGTCATCCCGATGCTTCCTAGCAAGTTTGGAGTCAATTGGCCTTTCGGTTCAGGAGAAGAAGCGAAAAATAGCTTTTCAAGATGGCTGCCATGGTGGCCATCTTGGATTTCTAATCAGCACAATTTTAGCTATTTTTGATTTATAAGTCACCCCAATGCTTCCTAACCAGTTTGGAGTCAACTGGCTTTTGGGTTTCGGAGTAGAAGCGAAAAATAGATTTTCAAGATGGCTGCCATGGTGGCCATCTTGGAATTTGGACCGACTCGATTTTAGCTATATTTGATCTACAAGTCACCCTGATGCTTCCTAGCAAGTTTGGAGTCAATTGGCTTTTCGGTTCAGGAGAAGAAGCGAAAAAGATTTTCAAGATGGCGGCCATGGCGGCCATCTTGGATTTCCGATCGGAACGATTTTAGCTATTTTTTTTATCTACATTTCACTCTGATGCTTCCTACCAAGTATCGAGTCAATTGGCCCTGGGGTGTAGGAAGAGTAGGCCTTTAAAGCAATTGTTCACGCCGCATGACCCATGATGGACGACGGACATTGACTGACCACAATAGCTCACCATGCGCACTTCATGCTCAGGTGAGCTAAAAATCTGAGCAAATTTGGCTCAGTGGCTTCAGAGAAGTCGTCAAATTCTCAACAATTTTCCCATATAAATGTTATGGGGCTCATACAAATGCATGGGGAAGCAAACTTGACCTTGCCGTAAAAAGGTCAAATGTCAACGTACGATAATCTTTTCAGCAATTTTGGTAGATCTCCTGTCCCTGATGATTTGTGCACAGATTTAGCCCAAAGGCATCCTCAGTTCTGAAGAAGAAGATTTTTAAAGGGTCTTACCATATATGGGCATGGTGGCCATCTTGGTCGACCTACCGCGACCATTTTAGCAATCTTTCGTTCCCCTGACTTAAGAAGGCACAATATGAAATGTGAGCAAATTTGGCTCAGTGGCTTCAGAGAAGAAGAAATTTAAAATTCTCAACAATTTTCCTATTCAAATGTATGGGGCTCATACAAATGCATAGGGAAGCAAACTTGATCCTGCCGTAAAAAGGTCAAATGTCAACGTACGACAATTCTTTTGGCAACTTTGGTAGACCTCTCCTTCCCGATGATTTGTGCAAAGATTCAGCCCCAAGGCGTTCTCGGTTCTGGAGAAGAAGATTTTTAAAGGTTTTTACCATATATGGGCATGGCGGCCATCTTGGTCAACGGACCGCGACAATTTTAGCAATCTTTTCTTTCCCCACACTAAGGTGGCTCCATATGAAATTTGAACAAAATTAGCTCAGAGGCTTCAGAGGATAAGTCGTTTGAAACTCTTAACAATTTTCCCATTCAAATGTATAGAGCTCATACAAATGCATAGGGAAGCGAACTCGACCTTGCCGTAAAAAGGTCAAACGTCAACGTACGACAATTCTTTTAGCACCTTTGGTTGACCTCTCGTCCCCGATGATTCATGCAAAGATTCAGCCCCAAGGCATCCTCGGTTATGGAGAAGAAGATTTTTAAAGGTTTTTACCATATATGGACATGGCGGCCATCTTGGTCAACGGACCATGACAATTTTAGCAATCTTTCGTTCCCCCACCCTAAGGTGGCTCCATATGAAATTTGAACAAAATTAGCTCAGAGGCTTCAGAGGAGAAGTCGTTTGAAACTCTTAACAATTTTCCCATTCAAATGTATAGAGCTCATACAAATGCATAGGGAAGCGAACTTGACCTTGCCGTAAAAAGGTAAAACGTCAACGTACTACAATTCTTTTAGCAACTTTGGTTGACCTCTTGTCCCCGATGATTCGTGCAAAGATTCAGCCCCAAGGCATCCTCGGTTATGGAGAAGAAGATTTTTAAAGGTTTTTACCATATATGGGCATGGCGGCCATCTTGGTCAACGGACCGCGACAATTTTAGCAATCTTTTGTTTCCCCACCCTAAGGTGGCTCCATATGAAATTTGAACAAAATTAGCTCAGAGGCTTCTGAGGAGAAGTCGTTTGAAACTCTTAACAATTTTCCCATTCAAATGTATAGAGCTCATATAAATGCATAGGAAAGCGAACTTGACCTTGCCGTAAAAAGGTCAAACGTCAACGTACGACAATTCTTTTAGCAACTTTGGTTGACCTCCCGTCCCCGATGATTCATGCAAAGATTCAGCCCCAAGGCATCCTCGGTTATGGAGAAGAAGATTTTTAAAGGTTTTTACCATATATGGGCATGGCGGCCATCTTAGTTGACGGACCGCGACCATTTTAGCAATCTTTCGTTCCCCCACCCTAAGGAGGCTCCATATGAAATTTGAGCAAAATTGGCTCTGCGGCTTCAGAGGAGAAGTCGTTTGAAAATGTTAACGGACGGACGGACGGACGGACGCACGGACGCACGGACGGACGGACGGACGGACGGACGACGGACGAAAAGTGATCACAATAGCTCATCCTGAGCAGAGCTCAGGTGAGCTAAAAAGCATACAGTGTAGATGAGCCGTCTCATCAGGAGCTACACTGTTTACAAAACTTTTTTGGGGTCTATGGAGTTGAAACGGTTAAGATAACTTGATAGATCTTCTATCAGTTTTACTAGGGAGACAACTCTTTTGACTTTTCCTCTGATTTATTGTTCACCGAAAGGAACATTGGTGAACAAGAAATCAGACAAGAAAAAGGGTCTACTCAACACTAAAAAAGTGGGAGCAAATTCTTGTCTTTAACTCTGTCACTGTCACGGGCGATAATAAGAGGCTCATGAGCCATCTCATCTGGATCTACGCTGTTTGACATTCAATCTTTCAATTTTACATATAAACTTCTTTCCAAGCGATAGTTATTTTTAAAGCAGATGACAAACGTCGTCTGAAAATTGGCACCGAAAGAGTTAAGAGTAGATTCCTTTACAGAAAGAAGCAAAACAATTTTGCCAGTGTTACCTCCTCTGAGAGTGTATCGCCCCTTACTTCAATATGCGTGTTAGAGAATTAGTCCTTAAAATGACAAGAAAACCTGCATCTGAAAATGTCGTCTATGTCGTCTGCTGAATATTCTTGCAAACTTTTCAAACCTGCTTTTGCATACAGGCAAACGTGGACTTTGATCAGCTGCTCCTAGAGGAGCAGTCTCATCTGGGTCCACACTGTTTGCAAAAATGATTTTTAAAATCACAAGCAGATGACAAAGCAGACGACATTTGTGATTGGCAGTTTAAGGGTTAATGCTATACTTGTTTGTAAAACAGTTTGTGTTATGTAAACTGTATATTATTGCAAGCAAGATTATCGATCTACAATCATCAGGCAATCTTCTGAAACTGATATCTTATTTTATTGGACCCAGTTTCATACGAAATATCACAGGTAGCAGACCTGCGAGAAATATTTAGACTAGGCAATATTACTTATTTCAACACGATTTCTACTCTTTTTTTTTTTTCATTTCCTTATGGACAATTTTACATAAAAGCAGTATTCAATCCCTTGAGGGAAACTATAGTCTGACTAAATAAACGCAATGGAGAAAAACTAGACGCTTTATCTTTATCTGAACCGCAACGTCAGGAAATGCTCCTTCGAACCTGTGCTTCCAGCGAAGATTCAGCTCTGTGCATTCGCGCAGTCCGATTGGAATGCGCAGTCTGATCGGAATATTCACTTGACGCGTTTGGATGCAGTCTCTTCGTGTGGACAACGAAGACTCTGATCAAGCTTGGAGGATGTGCAGGCTGATTTGAGACTTCATTGGGTGGACATGTCAGAAGGTGCATTTTCTCATGGTCTGGATTATCAAAGGCTTATTACTAAAATACCAGGGCCCAGTTGTTCAAAGTGTCGTTAGCTTAACGAGCTCGTTAAGGGTCATTTCATTAAGTGTTTTAGCGGATTCAATATAGAATATTCTGATATTCTTTGCTGAAAACATGTGAGTAGCTTTTGCACTACTCACATTTTTTCATAAAAAAATTTCAGCATATTTGCGTATCACGCCGCAATGTAAATTTTAACAAATCGTTAACTAACGATGTCGTTAGCTTTGAACAACTGGGACCTGAACATTGGAAAGTAATTATTAGAGACAATAGGAATGTGCAAATAACAAATTTGTTCAATGTTACCTGTAGCTTATACACCACATTTCTGATAAAAGATAAGAAGGGATGCGGAAGATTTTATGACATTATGGTTAGAGCATATGAAACGAATATAGAAAATAAGTGGGTAAGAGAAATAGGTGTATTAAACGAACATGATTTTGTGAATCATAATCGTTCATTGAAAGACCTAAAGAGGTAACATTGAAAGATTTTCAATTTAAAATAAACAACAAGATTTTGGTAACAAAATCTTTTTTATATCGCATAGGAAAAATTGATGAAATCAATGTTCATATTGTAATTCTGAGCTTGAATCTATCACTTATTTATGGAATGTGATAGAGTCAAACGTTTCTGGCAGGATCTCAGGCAGTGGTTACTTTCAGTAGCGAACATAACATTAATACTGGAGGAAAGAAGTATTTTATTTTCCTACCAAGGCAAAAATCAGCTTGTGAACTATATTCTCACATTAGCTAAACATTATATATATAAAACTAAGTTTTTTTGCCAGTGAGCTTGATGTAAATATACGTATTTATACGTAATCATTTTAAAAGACAAATTTCGTTGTGAGGAATGTCTTGCTTATCTGAATAATAAGCTAGCAAAGTTTTTTGTCAAAATGGAGTCCCTTATATAATACGTTTAGTTAATAAACTAAATATGCTGCGGCATTTTTATTTTTGCGAGATCTTCTCATAACAAACAATTAGTGAATTGAACAATCTTGATAGAACTTCGGATGGGGCATCGGTGACACATCACAGCAGACAGATCTGATCTGCAGCAAAGGACACACTTGTATTTTTTTTAATCTTCTCTCTTCCTTCTAGAGGTATGTAAAACCACTATGACCTCTCCTTAACACTGTTGGTAGGGTTCGAAACATGAACTAAATAAGTTAAACAACCGCTTTATATTTAAACAAAAGTGTGTAGATTGGATAGAAGAATGGCAATTTATGGCCAACTTTCTCAGTAAAGTATACATCTCTGGATCTATCATAAATTGGTTAGATAATAAGAAAACTATTATAACGAACAGTGTTATGTGGAGATTTATGTGTATTTGAGATGTATCATTTATGCAGGCATGCTCTTTATTATACTGCGAACAACTAGATAGAAATAACAATTCTGAATCAATACTCTTAGTCATAAATATATTTACGTATTTAGTTATTGAATGTATAATTTGTATGGTTTTGAAAATAAAATTATAAAAAAATTCTCACGTTGTGGCTCGTTTAAAGATAGTTTCTAATGTTATACTTATCACTTCATTAAGTATTTGAATAAACATTACGAAAACACGCATATTCAAAGCCGAGGCGGTTCTAACGAGTACCCACAATCTATGTTTTTGAGCAGAAATATGAAAAATAATGTATACCCTTGTAAACCCCAGTTTTACTATATAAAATTATATAGGCATGTTTTCGTGATGGTCACTGTCCTCATATGACGTGATCAACCTTATGTGGTGTTATTTTAATGCAAGCGGTGAAATAATGTATAGCCGAAATAAATAGAAATTTTATTTTCACAGGTGAAAGAAAATGATATTTTCACTAGTGAAAAATAGCAAGTCGATGTTATTTTCAGTACTTGTTTCGGATTACTTCGGTTGTCTTCATTGTTTCCCTAACAGGTGCCGATCCCATTTCGCTTTTTGAACTCCTCTAACTTCTCTCTGAGCAAAAGCATCAAGTGTTGGTGTACATATTCTTAGTTAGAATGTAAGAAATGTTTTAGCAAGAAGATTCTTTTCATTTGCCGAAACTGTTTTAATTTGTCTCTCCAGCGCTTCACATATAAAGCACTGAACGTTGACGCCATGACGTTCATGTTTTGTTTGATGACGTTAGTTATGACGAAAGAAGCGCACATTGGCATGTAAACAATAACATAAAAAATCAACTCTTTTTTCAGTGAATACCATAAAAATTTTCTTCTCGTGTAATGCTGTTGCTTTTCATTACATTCTATGAAAAAAAAAGGTATAGTATTCACAGCAAATGAGTAATTATCCTCTATTTATTCTAAAATAACAAAACGGCATCCGAAAAGTTGCAATGTCCAAAATGTCGTTTAAAACTATTTTTGCGATTGAGTGACCGTTGCCAGGAAAGTATCCAGGCATTAAAGGTGTATTCAAAATATCATTGTTTTGTTTTTAAGTGGTAAATTTGTTATATAATTTGGCTCAAGAACCTGCAATGCATGCCCACAAAAGCTTTGCAGTAGACATTAAAGCTACATAAATTGCTGACGAAAACAACAATAAGTGATTATACGATTGTACATAGCACAAGCGGACAACAACAGCCCAGACCATCATGAGAACACGCCTATATAATTTTGACCCCCTTAAGCCCCACTTTTATACAGTAAAACTGGGGTTTACAGGGGTATGCATTATTTTTCTTATTTCTGCTAAAAACATAGATCGTGTGTACTCGTTAGAACCGCCTCCTCGAGGCGGTTCTAACGAGTACCCACAATCTATGTTTCGAGCAGAAATAAGAAAAATATAAAAAAAATTTATCTGAAAATTTTCATTTTTTTTGGTGGTAAAATTTTCAATATATTTGAATAGGCATGTTTTCGTAATGACGTTCTCGGGGACTGATCAAGACCTTCATTACCCGCTTATGGAATTACTGGATACAGTATGACATATCGACGAATAGGAAGTGTTCTGATCAGGCTTCGGGGTTATAAAACTTTGTTTCATGCTCATCTCACCTCACCTGAGCATGAAATTTGTCCTGCAATTTATTATTCTAACACTCCTCGCCTATATAGCCAATGGTTAAACTCAGTGATATATTATGCAATAAATCACTGGGCGGAAACGCGCGCTCTATCTGGCGCCTTTCCGACGTCATTTCGACACGCTGCTGTCGTCAGTCTTAGTTTCTACGACGCTAGACTGTGTAACGTCGTTTTTCTCGCTTCAGCAACGTAAACGTCAGCGTTACAGACAAAACTTTTGGCGGGATTTCTTTATTCGATGGCGGAAAGTTTGAAAAATCTAAAGGATACAATTACATTTTCGTCGTTTTCTATGTGTTAGAATCGAAATAGATCAGCTCTTGTGCGTGATTTGTTGAGTAATAAATCACAGTTTGTCGGTACGTTGTAAGAAGATAAATCACTCGCGCTCCGCGCTCGTGATTTGATCTACTTTACAACTGACCTCCAAACAGTGATTTATTACTCAACAAATCACTGCTAGAGCTGATCTATTTCTTAAACAAATGCAATTTCTTTCTTGCTAAACATAGCTGAGCATGAAATTTTCTCTGCTAATAAATTATGTAATTGGCATTTTCATATTTATTAGCAGAGAAATTTTCATGCTCAGTTGAGTTGAGTATGAAAACGTTTTATAACCTCGGAGCCAGACTTCAAAGATGCGCAGACTAGCCTGGGGCTTCGCCTACGCATAACGATGTGCATTCTACAAACAAACTGTTTTGTATGGCACTTACGGAGATTTGTAATAGGGGAGGAAACTCTTTTAACCCTTAAGATGCCAAGAAAAACTTCACCTGAAAATGTCATCTGTTTATGTCGTCTGCTGCATCTTCTTGCAAACTTTTCAAACATCCTTTTTGCATATAGGCAAACAGTATGGACCCAGATCAGACTGCTCCTAGAGGAGCAGTCTGATCTGGGTCCACACTGTTTGCAACAATGACTTTATATAACCGGCAGACGACAAAACAGACGACATTTGTTGTGTTTGGCATCTTAAGGGTCAAAATTGGTTTTGCCTTCTGAAATGATGTCTAAAAGTAAAGAACGTTCCTTTCCACAGCAGTAATATTCTTTTCAGAAAGAGATAAAAACAACTTGATAATTGTCTCTCTTGAAAGTGATTTTTATCGCCTTAACCCGTTTATGCCGAATGGTCTCTTCTACCTTCACTCTTCGGACAGGTCCATTTCCAATATAAGGGGGGCCTGGTTAGTTTCTGTTATGACCATGTTTTATAGAAATTCCTGTATTAAATGCAAAAAGTTTACAGCGTCTAATCTGGGTCAGCATTGTTTTCTATGTCCCTTTTATGGGACGCTAGGCTTTAATGGGTTAATCACATTAGCGTTGCTGAGTGATAAAAAGAAAAGTGCGGACGCGGATTAAAAACAACAATTTTGTCTTGAAAAATAATCGCTCACTTTACATTTTTTTCTGGGGCATGAATATCCGACAATTTTGGATAACCATAGATAAAATATTTATATAAAATTAAGATTCCTCTTTTCCGCCGTTGGCATAATGTATCAAGATATAATTAGTGGTATGACTCCGAATATTAAAATAGCTATGATATTAACAAAAAAAAATCTAATCTTGTTAAAAAATAAATATATTTCAGAAAAACGATGTTCATTTCTAGTCTAACGTAAACTAATTTAGATTTCTTGCTATTTTCATGACACATTAACCCAGCTAGCATTCTACGTAAATCTACATCGGTCCGTCATCGGCCCGTCAGCTACCCTGACGGGCCGATGACGGCCCGATATAGATTTACGTAGAATGCTGACTGGGAAGGATGGTATCATGTGGCTGCGGTAAAGCAACATAAATCGGGTCATAGCAAACTATTTGTCCGTGCTAATACAGACGTGCTTAGAGACAGATGAAACGATTGGTTTGTCTAAAATTTTAATAAATGAAGCAATTATTCTTATCATTGCACTTAAAACATGAAAATTATTTTAGGACCTTTTTTGTTTATTACACTGCCAATTAAAAAGGAACAGAGCCTAATTTTGTGTTAGATATTAATAAGGTTAGTAAGGTTCGAGAGCTAGAACCTTAAACTTTAACCAACTGACTATAAAGAAAGACAGATCATATTTGAGAAATATTTTTCTTATTAATCAAAGAGCACAAGACTTGAAATTTCATTCAAATTGTCTACGCATACAGGTTGGTGGCATTTTTTTCAAACTTTCTTAGAAAGAGACAATTTGAATGGAATACCTTCTTATTTTCTGCGAAAAAAAAAGTGAAGAAAAATTACTAGTGTTCAGATGACGATTTAGACTAAAAGGTGAGAACACTTAAGGGGACAGGATACATTAGGTAGATTTTCTACAATCTTTTACAAGGGAGATAACTTTTGTGACTTCCTGATTGTTTTCCTGCACACCATGCGCCTCCTGAAAAAGTTTACTCTAAAAGGAAAGAATTTGCTCCCCTTTTAGTGTAAACCCCTTTACAGAAGGGAGGTAAACAGCTTTAACAGAATTGTGTCCCTGAAACTGTACATAGGATGGACACGTAACGGATTCTGGCACATTTAAAATGAGCCGGGACACAACATTTCCTCCAAGATTGCATGCTCGCCTATCGAAGACTCAGTTCAGCTTGTGCATCCGGGTAGTCTTATCAGAGTCTTCGCATGGTACTCGGTTGGGAGACAAAGATTAACGCCTTAAGGCGGACAGCGCAGGTTGATATGTCTTTGCTGGGAGCACATGCAGTCTTGCAGGAAATGCTGCATCATGGCTCACGAACAGAACTATTTCATTTTTTAAATTATTCCTTTCCATTACGAAAACACGATTATTCAAATATATATACTGAAAATTTTACCACCAAAAAATGAAAATGTTCAGATAAAAAATTCTGATATTTTTCATATTTCTAACGAGTACCCACAATCTATGTTTTGAGCAAAAATAAGAAAAATAATGTATACCCCTGTAAACCCCAGTTTTACTATATAAAAGTGGGGTTTAAGGGGGTCAAAATTCCTACTTTATCGCGGGTCCTACTTTATCGCGGAATTTGCATATCTCCTAATTTCTCATCCGCTGTGCCCCCTGTCGGTTGTTTATATTAGTTTCATTTCGGGGCGGCAAACAACCGGTAGTAAAAAATTACAAAAATGGACAAATATATAGGATATCGGTGAGTAAAATTACATTCATATTGAAGTTGTGTAGAACTTACTTTTGTGCATCTTCTGTATACCCCCCTACCCTTAAAAGTTCGTATAATACTTTTTTAGGTCATCATTTTTAGTTTTCCGTACAGGAAAAGGACGACTGTGTCTACGAGCTGTCGCTCTTACTGAAAGTCACGTTACTACCATATATGGAAAGTCCGTCCCAGCATCCCAAAATGCGGGAAACCAGCAACCAATTAATAAACAATTATGCAAATTGTATGGAAGAGTTCGCCCCAACTTAGATTCTCAGTTTGAATGGTCGTCTTTCACAGTTTGACGTTGTGTACCGATATTTTTTTTCTCAAATAGGTAAGTGTGATGTTTGCTCCCACTAGACACATCTTCAGTTTTGTTCTAAAGTTAAAGTTACAAGGAAGTTTGGGGGATTTAGGGGTCTCCACTGCAAAGAAAAGTCACAGCAAGCATGTCTTTCTTTAAAGCATATTGTAGATAGCAACCTGTTGCTTTTGTGTTACGATTACCAAAGTTTTAAAGTTGTGACTGAAATTCCAAAGTCGGTGTTTATAGACACAATTGTTTCTGAACACTTATGAAGCGTTTTAAATAAAGTGGCTACCCATTACAAAAATCAATTTCAATTTAAGTGAACCCCGCGATAAAGAAGGGCGACCCGGTGACGTCACTATGACTCACATGGCGGACAAAAACAACGCGTTTGAAAAATCTGACAGGCCAACTTAAAATATGTTTAATGCATCAGATCGTTTAAAAGGATTGAAGTACATGCAAAATGATTTGATAAAAGGTACAGTGTCTCCTTTTTCTCTTATTTTGCTATAAGTCGTAAGGGGCGCGATAAAGCAGGACACCGTCATAGGTATGTTTTCGTGATGAATATTTTGAGATTATTTAAAGCCATATAGTTATATATTTGCTATTCGAATGCTATGCTACTGTGTTTTTTATGATCGTCTGCATAAGGTCATAGAAAGCATCAGACAAATAATAAATCAACTGAGCAGCTTGAAATATGTTTTATTTATATTTAAAATGACAGATTTTAAGATAGTATGTCAACATTGTATGTTATTCTGCAATTCTCTCTTAGGTTTTACAAGCAATAAACAATGGCGAGAGTCTGACTGTATGATCCATGGAGCATGGGCATTTAGTGAGTAGCAAAGTCGAAAATCATATATTTTGATGAAAGTTTAAGGAAATGCTCTTTGTTAATCCTGGATACTCATTACTCGGAAAAATTGACAGTCTTTTTGGAACGCAAGGACGGACCCAGTCTTTCTCAGGCATTATCCAGTCTTTCCAATACAGTCGACTCTCGTTATCTCGAATTCCAAGGGCTCACTGAAACACTTCGAGATATCCGTACCTCGACATATCAGAGTTGAGGGAGTGAGGAAAACAATGAATTGAACAACCACTTTTAAGAAATGAATATGTAATTTGACTCCTAAAGTTAGAAATATATATATTAAATAATGTGGAAAAGAGGAGAAATTGCTCCTTAGGAGCAATTTCTCCTCTTTTCCACATTATTTTGTTGCCTGTTGTCATAGTTTCATGTTAAAACAGGAACCAGATTTTCACTTCGAGATAAGCGGTAATTCGAAATAAGCGAGTTCGAGATAACGAGGTTCGACTGTATTACCCGTGTAGCGAAGTAACGTGTGCCGGAGACAATTGACTGCACTGCACATATTCCCTTGGCACTGGCTCTGCGTTTACGTTCTGACAACGACGTGAGAAACGTACCTTCTGGCATGTGTGCCCAACGAAAACTCAAATCAATCAATACGAGCTCGTACATCTTCGAAGTCTGATTAAATTCTTCGTTGTCCGCATGAGGACATTTTGCTTTCCAAAATGGGCCCTTTGAAGAGTTTGATCAGACTGCATGAATGTGTAGGCTGACTTGAAAATCCGCAGAGCGCATATGTTAGAAGGCGCATTTAATCTATCTGAAGTAGTTTGTTATTGTAATTTTAGTCTGTTAATATTGATACGTGTCTGGAGAACCTCTCAAATAAAAACCTAAAATTACATTTAAATAATTAATACTACAAAACAAAAATAAATAAAATAAAATAAAATGATAACAGTTTGAATGCTTCAGCAGACGACATTTTAAAACATTGTTTTTTTTTTTATTTTCTCCACAAAATAGGCTTTGACATTTCATGCAAATTGTCTCCTTTGGAGACAATCAGCATGAAATATCAAATCCTATTTTCTGGGAAAATAAAAGTACAACATATCAGCCACTTGTCGTCTGCTGAATTTGCCAACAGTGGAAAGATTTAGCAATGCACTCTTTTCAATAACCAACAAACATAATTTAGCTTATTTAAACAGAAATCGACCTTATTACATATGCGACCAGCCAGGAATCAGCTTGCGCACCCGCTGTTTTCTAATAGCTAGTTTAAGGGTCATATGTTACATGTATGTTAGCAATCAGTGCAGACTGTGATCAGACTTCGCAGATGCGCAGGATGGTCTTATATCCAAGTTGCATTTTCCATAAATTTAATAAATGATAGGTATTGTAATCAAAACACTCACAGCACTGGTGGTCGCTTGTTTCAGAATGTAGGCTTACAAAATGGTCCTGAACAGGACTTACCATTGCACTTAAGAAAGACGAAGACTGCGCATGCTCAATGCGCAGACTATTGGTACAGAGTTCGTATAACTACGATTTAACCCTTAACTTCCTGTAATTCAAGCAAATAGTGTAGACCCCGATCAGACGCGGCGTCATACGCGGCGTCTGATCTAGGTCTGCATTGTTTGCAAATGTCCCAGTTCAGGTATTACAGATAGCACTTTGACGTAACAGCGACAGGAATAGCGCAACTGTAAGCAACCGTTACCTGGATTTCGAACAGGCGCGATTTGATTACATTGGTCAATGATAATCACGTCGACAACTACCTAAAGAAAATTTTGGCGGTTGTAAACTATGACTCGATTGTAAACAGATGACCCAAGAAATGGGCAAGTAGATGAAACCTCAAAGGAAAGTGGTATTTAGTGACTGTATATTTGATGAAAACTCACGGAAAGGCTTTTTAAGGCATAGTTAGGCAACAGTAGTTCTATTCAGCCAGGGCGTTCGCACAAAATGATGTGTCTTCTGCGTGCGCTTAACATCACGAAAACATGCCTGTATAATTTTGACCCCTTTAAACCCCACTTTTATATAGTACAACTGGGGTTTACATGGGTATACATTATTTTTTCTTATTTCTGCTCAAAAACATAGATTGTGGGTACTCGTTAGAACCGCCTCGCCGGGGCGGTTCTAACGAGTACCCTCAATCTATGTTTTGAGCAGAAATATGAAAAATATCAGAGTTATTTTTATCTGAAAATTTCCCGTTTTTGGAGGTGAAATAGTCTATATATTTGAATAGGCGTGTTTTCGTAATGAGAATCAACACGAAGAGTAAAACATGTCGAGCAGAAACGGTCCTCGTCAGACTGTATGGATACGCACGCTTATCTGGCCTCCGCCGTCTTCGCATTATGGCATATGAGACATTTCCTGACATCGGACATCAGTTTCCTTAGAGTTGTCTGCTGAAGAAGTAATAATAGACGTGTCAGGAGAAAAAAAAGCAACAAAAAAAAAAAAAAAAAAAAGACAAAAAAAAAAACACTCCTTCAGGGTAATAGATACACATTCAGATGAAGCAACTCAAATTGTTTTTAGCTTCCATTCTAGAATAGGGTCTCCTCTAAAAGGAAAGAATTTAGGGAGCAAATTCTTTCCTTTTAGAGACGACCCCTTTTCAGAAGTGGATTAGTGTGCAGGGAAGCGAAGAGTCAAAAAGATATCTTTGTAAAAATGGCGGAAATCTTCCCTCTGTGTATCTATTCCCCTTTAGGTATATGTGGACAGAGACCCAGCTGTCTGATCAGGACCTTTCCGGTTGTAGTCTGCAGCATCCAGCGATTCTGTGTCAGTGTATAGCATGCGCCCTGCCCCGACTCTGCGGATACACAGACGGACCTGCACTTTATTATTCGTATGCGCGATAAGTCCCCTTTTTCTTAGGAAATGTTCCATGAACTTTAATAAGCAATCTAATATCAGACATTATAACGGAATCGGAACAATAATATTATATTACAAAGATTGAATTTCATGTCTTTGTTTTTCATTTGCGGACAATTTACATTATTTCCAGTAACATTAACCTTTACCAGGCCCTTGGCAAGTTCGGCAGACGACATATAGATATTTGTCGTATTTTTCCCAGAAAATAGGCTTTTACATTTCATGCAAATCGTCTCCCTCTGGAGACGATTTGCATGAAATGTAAAAGCCTATTTTTGGAAAATATACAAAAAATCAATATGTCGACTGCAACACAGCACGATAAACATTAAGTCAAACGTCTCGAAAGCACATCTTAAAAACATACTAATAAATTTAGGAATCACGACACACGTAAAGGGGCCTTAGAAGAACTGAGACACGGTCTTGGTAAATATGACTTCAGGGCATATATGAACCAGAGAGATTCAGCTGAGTCAGCGAATCCGCATAGTACAAATATGGCTACAGGGCACATACGAGGGGAGGGCCGTAACTAATGTTGGTAGAACTTGTGGCCCGACCCCATTGCCATGAAATGATGCAATAAAATATGTTTATACTACATACGAACCAGAGAGATTCAGCTGAGTCAGCGAATACGTGTAGTATGAACAATACCGTTCGTATACATCAATGTATCTTTCAGTATCTAATGTTACAGTAAAATGGACCGTCTGAAGGCCATGACCAGACTGTTCGAATCCGCTTACTGAATTTTTAGATTCGCGGATGCACATATTAATCTGGGCTCTCGGTGTCCACATTTGGAACCAGGAAACATGTTCCGGTGGCGCGGTACTTCGAACAGCGAAGGTTTAAATCTCTTTTTGATACATGCATGCAGTCTGAGGATTTAGCCGTTCGCTTAGACACGGGAGTAGTATAGGCCCCCAGAGTGCCACTCTTTACTACTTACGGGTAAAAAAAACAAAACAAAAAAAAAAAAAAAAACGACATATGGGGCATTTAAGAATCTTGTTGAGAAAACAGCAGGGGCCCAGTTGTTCAAAGCTAACGATGTCGTTAGTTAACGATTCGTTAAAACTTAGATCGAGTGATACGCAGATATGCTGATATTTTTTGCTGAAAAAATGTGAGTAGCTTTTGCAGTGCAAAAGCTACTCGCAGTATTTCAGCAAAAAATATCAGAATATTGTATATTGAATCCGCTAAAACGGTTAACGAAATGACCCTTAACGAGCTCGTTAAGCTAACGACGCTTTGAACAACTGGGCCCTGATATTTAGCAGACACCAAGTATATATACACAGGCGGAGAAATTTGGTTTTCCCTCTTCGCAGATGCATTTATGTCTTGAGGCCATTTTTTATAGGGCAATCATCGAAATTGTACAGAGAGGCAAGATTATGTACTTTCCTACCTGTGTTATAGTCTGGGTGCTGAAGGCTCTAGCTGAGTAAACAGACAGCATGCAGATAGGCAGACAGATTTTCGATACTTCAGTTATTTTCCTCTTCGTGGGCGTTCATTGCTTTCAAGGATCATTCCTTTTAGAATAAATTTATCTTCTAATCACGAAAACATACCTGTACAATTTTGACCCCCTTAACCTCACTTTTATAAAGTAAAACTGGGGTTTACAGGGGTATACATTATTTTTCTTATTTTTGCTCAAAGACATAAATTGTGGGTACTCGTTAGAACCGCCTCACCGAGGCGGTTCTAACAGTACCCACAATCTATATTTTGAGCAGAACTACGAAAAATATCAGATTTCCTTATCTCAAAATTTTCATTTTTTGGTGATAAAATTTTCAGTATATTTGAATAGGTAGTTTTCGTAATGTGTCAGTGTTGTTTGGTGGCCCTTGCGACCATTGCCAACATAATCAGGAAAGTTTTACTATAGTATAGTAAATATTAGCTGATCCTTTGTAACCAATTAGCCAATTCCGATTTTTTGAAAAATAAACGAGGGCCATTTATGAGGCCTAACTGGCCGAAACGAGCTAGTCTGGTCAAGAAAACGTAGACACTTCAGTTATTTGTGTGTGTCTCTCTCTCTTCGCGTGTTTTTTTTTTTTTTTTTTTTTTTTTTTTTTTTTTTCATTGCTTCAAGTGTCATTCTTTTTAGAACCAGTTTATCTTCACTAGTTGATGTTGACCAGTTGATGTTAGCGCCATGTGGCGGCCGTTAAACCATCTCCCCGTGCGTCACTACACAGTGCAGTTCATAATTTCTGGTTCTCTTGGACTACTGAGCTTATTTGGGATTTTTTGAAAACTAATATGAGGGTTACTGATGAAGCCTATTTGACCGAAACATGCTAGTATGGCCTAGAAAATTTCAACACATCAGTTAGCCACAGCTTCAATGGATCTTCATTGGTCTTATGCGTCATTCCTTTTGCAGTTCATTCCCTGTTGAAATACGTTTTTATGCATTAAGGCTTATTTTGCGTGACGTCATAACCCTTAAAGCGCTAAGTCGAATTCCAGCAGACGACATTCTATTTTTAGCATTATTGTTTAGGGTGAATAATACTTGATACTTAATAAGACGATTCACTTGAAACGCTAAGTCTTATTTTGATTTATGCAATCACAGACGATTCGTATAAAACGCTAAGCCTTATATTCTCTGAATATAATATAAAAAATAGTACATAAAAATGCCTTCTGCTGCAATAGTGATAAGTTCTTTAAGCATTAAAACAATTGTCATAATAGTGCAGAGTTTCGAGATAACCTGTAATGCAGCAGATGACATTTAAAATGTATTTCCGCAAAACTAAGGCTTGATAGATAATTTGAACTATCTGCTAGACTGCTGTGACTGGCGCCTAAATGATTAGAGCAAATAGAAAACAATTATTTGTACCAATTTTTTTTATTTTGTTTTGACAGATTATGCGACCTTGTGTACAATTTCATATACAATGGAACTTCAATGGCTGGAACATCTTTGGGACCATGGACATTTGTTCGAGACATGCGTAGTTTGAGCCACTGAGGGTTAATCATGGTGCCAGGTCATGAAGCAAATGGCGTTATCTGCCACATGAAATACTAATAGGCATTTGCAAACAGCGACGATCCAGGTGAGACGGCTCATGATGAGCCGTCTCATCAGGATCTACGCTGTTTGACATTCAGTATTTCAGCTTTACATATAAGCTTCTTTACAATCGATGGTTTACATAAAAAAGCGGGCGACAAATGCAGTCTGAAATTTGGCACCGAAAGAGTAAATGTAGGGAAGTCTCTTCGATTTTCTATACAATAAATGGTATGTTGAATGCACTTATTAGAATCGACTCGATGAGGCGATTCTCATGAGTACACACAACATACAAATTAATGATAAATAAGAAAAGTTCCCTAAATGTAAGAATTTCGAAGGGATCCAAAAACGAGTTCGAGTGAGTCATGGTAAATGATCTGTCGTTGTCCGAGCTATTGATGTTCGACTATATGTTTTTACCCATTGTAGACTGAATGAACTCCCCCACACTATATATTGGTAGAGAGTCCAATTTAAATTTTAGGTATGTCAGGCTATGTGATTTAGATATTCCTAGAGAAAAAATGGTTGAACTATTTGCAAACAGTGGAGACCCAGATCAGACGCCGCGTTCTGCACTGTTTGCCAAATAACTTTTTAGGGGTTAGTCTGCGGCGTCTGATCTGGGTCTGCACTGTTTGCCAAATACCTTTTTAGGGGTTTCCAGACTACAATGGTTAATTTGTTTAACGTGTTCATATCTGGCAATAATAAGGGGTATTTACGCAAACCAAGGACAGCTGCATAGACACACAAGGACATTGACTCAGTGTTCACAAATATCAGAATATTTTACCGCGCTTATCAACTGACAAATGTGACCATTATTTAGTTACATCTTGCTGTTATCTACGCTTAAGAGGATGGATACACCACCAAGGAAAGTAATTTTGACATTGAAATATTTATCTCCCTGCTTATAAGGGCGACTCTTAAAGGAAAGAATTTGCTCCATTGATTGAAGCTGTTAAAATTAGAGACAACATCCGGTCTACAATGGTTGTCTACCTTTGCAAATGGCGAAAAAAATCCTTTAGGTTTATATATTCATCTGAACCCTTGTCCTGCATTTTTCGCTCTTTGCGGCATGATATGTATGTGCTACCTGTTTACGCGCGATTATTTTCAGTGAACTATTCCGTCATGAACTTGGGAAGGGTATACTGTATATTCAAAGGGGCGTTATAAAAGTTATAGAAATTGCCAGTCATCTTTTCATTTTTGTATTGAAACTTTCTTCATGTGTGGCAAACAGTGTAGACCCCGATCAGATGCCGCGATCTGCGGCGTCTGATCTGGGTCTGCACTGTTAAGCAATGTCTCTTTTACAGGTTAAGTGACAGGCTCTTCGCCCTCACAACTTACTGTAAAGGTTTTCTTATTTCAACTTTATCACAAACAAACATATCCCATTGTAGTCGGGAGACCGGTAAAAGGGTAATTGGCAAACAGTGCAGACCCAGGTCAGACGCCGCAGAACGCGGCGTCTGATCAGGGTCTTCACTGTTTGCAAACAGTTTAGCCATTTTTCTCTAGGAATATGTAAGTCTCATAGCCGAACGTACCTAAAATTGAAATTGGACTCTTCCAATATATAATGTGGTAGATTCTATTCAGTATACAATGGGATATAATAAGGCAAATTACACAAAGCAAAAAGAAAAAAAAATATACACTCGAAGCGTTTGTAAATTCTCCCTTGACACGATCTTCTTTATAAGCATTATTTCACGTGTTTTCCGTGTGTGATGTTTCGAAATGCAACATGTAATGCCAGTAAAAGAGACTAAAAATAGAATCTATGGCATCGAACAATATAAATGTTGGAGTACCCAGGAAAGGCCAAACATCACGGAACATGTAGCACAAAGGCATTGAATAAGGTTACAATTTAACGATACACACCATCACAAACAGAACCATTACGAAAACATACCTATATAATTTTGACCCCCTCAAGACCCACTTTTATATAGAATAACTGGGGTTTACAGGGGTATACATTATTTTTCTTATTTCTGCTTAAAAACATAGATTGTGGGTACTCGTTAGAACCGCCTCGCCGAGGCGGTTCTAACGAGTACCCACAATCTATGTTTAGAGCAGAAATATGAAAAATATCAGCATTTTTATCTGAAAACTTTCAGTTTTTTGGTGGTGAAATTTTCAATATATTTGAATAGGCGTGTTTTCGTAACGGAGTAGAATGAAGAAGAACTGCGACAGAAAACTAAACATGCCTTAGAATGGAGAACAGTAAGTCGAATCTAAAAGGAAGACCCGCGAGAGCAATGGACACACACCAATAACTATATAAAGTGCCCATGTTCCCTGGGCCAGATTAGTTAATCCTCAAATAAATTTTCATTACTAAAACACGCCTATTCAAATATATAGAAAAAATCACCTCCAAAAACAGAAAATTTTCAGATAAAAAACTCTGGTATTTTTCTTATTTCTGCTTAAAATATAGATTTATGTACTCGTTAGAACCGCCTCGGCGAGGCGGTTCTAACGAGTACACAATCTATGGTTTTGAGCAAAAATAAGAAAAAATAATGTATACCCCTGTAAACATCAGTTTCACTATATAAAAGTGGAGTTTAAGGGGGTCAAAATTATATAGGCATGTTTTCGTGATACATAAAATGAAAACTCCCGACTTGTTCCTTTAAGAGTCAAAAAACAATTTTGACAGGGCTTCTCTCCCCTCCCCCTCCCCAACGCCCATCTCCCCACCACACCCAATGAATGTATATCTATTCAGCTTAATACTGATATATCTTCAGAGACTCTACTATTGTTGAAGCGGGAAGAAGCATCTATTAGCCAAATAAAAGTCGCCTTCATTGTTATGTTTTTTAAACAATGAGTGATGGCATGGATATCAGTGCAAGTTCTCCCGTGTCAGATCTAGGCCACGTTCTTCTTGTTTTGGGATATTTGAAAGGAAACGCACATCAAATAATATTGAAATGAGCCGTTCGGAATAAACATAGATGAAAATTTGTTGAAAAATAAGAAAGGCTTTGAACATCAAGAAACTGCTGTCTTAAAAGCCGCCATTGAAATCTAATTAATATGTAAAATATGTAAAACACACAAATCGGATCTTCCACAAAAATGTATTCCCATATACTTGTAAATGTGTCTGTGTGAATATACACTATCAACTAGTTCACATAAGAAACATGAAAGAGTCAACAGACATTTTTTATTTGTGTCTTTCAGAAACTTATTAATGCATTAATGCATTAATTAAATATTCAAAATTGCGACCTATACTCACAGTTATAAAAAAATATTAAACTACAGTAACTTTCTGAATTCTCAGTCGATTTTGATGAAACTTGCACCAAGTTATTTGTTAGCTTAAACTAGTATCTTATGGCATATTTGTATTTAGCGGGCAGTTCCTTTAAAGTAGTTAACTTATATACTATTTATAAATGACATAGTACTTGATATCGGATCAAATATAAGGCTCTTTGCGGACGACACTAGTCTTTACATTATCGTCGATAACCCTATTACTGCTGCTAATTGTCTCAATATTGATCTTGAAAGAATTTCAAAATGGGCTGCAACTTGGCTTGTAGCTTTCAACCCGACTAAAACCGAAAGTCTCCTTATTTCGCGCAAATTAAACAAACTTAATCATCCACCAATTATAATGCAAAATCTTCAAATATCTGAAGTAGAATTTCACAAGCATCTCGGTATCTATTTATCTAACGATTATACATGGCACCACCATATAAAATACATTTCAGAGAAAGCTTGGGGTAGGATTAATGTAATGAGAAAACTCAAATTTAAATTAGACCGCAAATCTTTGGAAACAATCTATACAGCATTTATCAGACCTTTACTTGAATACGGGGATGTAATATGGGACAATTGTTCTCAATACCAAAAACAAGAGTTAGAAAAAATCCAACTTGAAGCAGCGCGCATAGCTACTGGGACAACCAAGCTTATTTCTATTACCGCATTGTACAAAGAAGTTGGATGGGAGACACTTGAACAGAGAAGACAAACCCACAAATTGACTTTATTTTTTAAAATGTTTTCCCATCTAACTCCTCTGTACTTATCCTCTCTTATACCACCATCAGTCAGTGACATCTCACGATATAATCTTCGCAACTCCGACCAATTACAGACTATTGATTCACGAACAAATCTTTACTATAATTCTTTTCTACCCTCTACTGTGAGGGCTTGGAATAGTCTACCGGCCGAAGTGAAACAATCTCAAACAACACACTCTTTTAAATACTACTTTAACAAAAACAAAACACCTGTCCCAAAATATTATTATTCTAAAAATAGAAAAACCCAAATTCTCCATACTAGATTACGAACGAACTGTAGCTCATTGAACTTGGACCTATTTTTAAAAGGTATAACTGACTCGCCTATGTGTAGATGTGGTAGTATTGAGAACTCACAACACTTCTTCTTCCACTGTCCTTACTATCAGCAGCAGAGAAACGCGCTTCTAAATGTGGTTTCTACCTATCATAGACCTACTCTTGATCTTCTTCTGTACGGGGATTCCTCTTTATCATATGATGTAAATATATTAATTTTTGAAAACATTCACCGGTTTATATTGAATTGTAAACGTTTTTAATGAGATGTTTCAAATACTGATATGGTCATGCGATTGCTTTACTACAGTTATCCGTTGCAAACGGTATTATATTCCATATTGGATGCCGGGTGCCCCGACCCCTCAATCCCAATTTCCCACCTACCCCCTTCCCATCTCCCCCCCCCCCCTCCCTTCTACCCCTCCACCTCACCGCCCCTTGTTTTGTCCACTTACATTTTCTTAATCTTTGCTAACCTCAAAATGCTTTATAGGAAATGATTACTATTTGGTGTAAAACTTTACATCAGATTTTCATCATTTTTATCACCCAAACATGTAAAAACAACACTTATTGTTAATTATCACTACATAATGTTACTTGCTCTAACGTATCTTGTTCGAAATTCGCCATTATGTATACATGTAGATTGTTTGTGGGAGAGGAACTATATAAGTACTTGTGCTTTCGTTCTAATCCCAATTTGTATAATGATTTACATCATGTTGTACTGATAGTTATGTTACAATAAAATATGTTTAAACCAACTTATATTTCATTTGTAATGGAATTTTGTTCAGCATAATTATCGCATTCTCGCAGACGATAGGATGCAACATTCCAGGTACTTATTACTTCCTAAGAAGGCAACTTATAAGAAAACTTCTGTTACATGTTGTTTACCCTTAGCTGATTTTGCCAATAGATTTTCATGTCAGTTTTTCCTGTTCTTGTCGTACATGTAGTTGTAGTTTCAATCCGGTATCGTACGTAGACCTATAAATGCCATTTTTCCATCTGGATTTAATTACTTCTAGTTTGATGAACCAGTTACAACAATTGACTGCAAAATAATAGTTCTGTAGGGAGTCATTATCAGAGACAATTACAATACAAAAATGCATTATCGCAAAATCATGCCAAAATGTGCTTTCCGTATTTACTCTAAGTATTCGGTAAGACATATCTAGACAAACAGTGTGCACCTAGATCAGACGCCGCAGAACACTGTTTGCCACTCATCCAGCTATTTTAGACACATCGGCAGGTAGTAAAATAGACTTGTTCAAAGTTTAGACATTACGAAAACACGCCTATTCAAATATACTGAAAATTTCACTACCAAAAAGTGAAGATTTTCAGATAAAAAAATTCTTATATTTTTCATATTTCTGCTCAAAACATAGATTGTGGGTACTCGTTAGAACCGCCTCATCGAGGCGGTTCTAACGAGTACCCACAATCTATGTTTTGAGCAAAAATAAGAAAAATAATGTATACCCCTGTAAACCCCAGTTTTACTGTATAAAAATGGGGTTTGAGGGGGTCAAAATTATATAGGATGTTTTCATGATGACAAGTATAGTACGGAGTTAAGGTGTCCAGATAATAAGGACAATACTGTAGAACGGCTTCGACAAGTTACTGACAAAGGCACATGATGCCAATAAACTATAGGTGAACTAAATATGCCTGGGTGAGGTTTGTCCGGACGTTTTCCTGTTCTCAAACTTGTTATTGTGGACTTTGTTTTAGCTTATCGTATTTATCCTTAATACCCGGACACATTTCCTTATTATAATTGTCCAAACAGTTGGTCAAAATATACCAAAGAAGGAAACCGAGCTTTTCGGAGCTGGCATCTACGATGAACGCCATGATTTTATGTGTTAGTACATTCTTATGATTAATTCTCCGAAACTGCGAATCCAAAAATGAGTTGAAAATATTCCAAAATAGGAACTTTCGAAACTACAGAGCAATTCAAAAATGAAAAATAAAAGACTTTGTTTCATCGCGTCTATTCATGAGGAATAATGAAACAATATGTGCAACATCCCTCACGCCCTCTAGTGGCTTTCAGCTGCTAGGATCATGTATGATAGTGTTTTAGTCTAATAGTCTCAAAGAACCAGAAACCAGAAATAAATCCATTGTACTACATGTTGGTTTATTTACATGTAACAACTGCTAGATGAATGGAAAACAGTGTAAAAAATGAGCTAGCGCACAAAACCTACAAAATGGTATGTGCGCCCAGCGAAGATTCAGATCAGCCTGTGCATTCACCCAGTCTGATCAGAGGCTTCGTTGTCCACTCAGTGGATAGCTACGTGCCCAAGGTTTCTTCATGCTGACAGCGAAGACTCTGATCAGACTGGAAGGATGTCCAGGCTGATCTTCGCTGGACGCACTTGGCATTTTGTAGGTTTTACCATGCGCTGGCTCAAATGTCATACCCCATATTTTGTGACAGCTGATCCAGGTCTGCACCGTTATCTGAGGCATGTCTGTCTAAATGCTTAGGATAAATACTTTACATTGTACTATGCCCTGTGTACAGAATGTCCACTGGAATTGATTTGCAAGTGATATTGGGATTATTCACTTGATGATTTCTCCGGGAAACTACAGAAAATTAATTTATTACAGCTGAGTGCAAATCTATCAGCTCATCAACGTGAGAAAATATATGTCATATGTACGTAGTGACTAGTCAGATCCGCGCAGTCTGATCGAGGTCTTGCGGTCCAATGGAAGAAGCCTAGTTCACATAACTTAAATAGTAGGCGGTAGTTGTTTGTTACGGGTTCAGATTTAAACGAACAGCAAAAACATCGTAATAACATTTTTTTCTATGGCGGCTATTTCCTTAAGGACAGACTCAACTATATGCCAGTGGTCACTTTAGCTCACCTGAGCTATGCACAGGATGAGCTATAGTGGTCACCTTTTGTCCATCGTCTATTCGTCCGTCTGTCCGTTTTCAAACGACTTCTCTGAAGCCGCTTAGCCAATTTTGATCAAATTTTATATGCAGCCTCCCTAGGTTGGGGGAACGAAATATTGCTAAAATAGTAACCGTCCAATGAACAAGATGGCCGCCAGGCCCATATATGGTAGAAACCAATATAAATCCTTATCTCCAGAACTGAGGATTCTTTAGGGCTGAATCTTTGCACAAATCATTGGAGACGGGAGGTCTATCAAAATTATTAAAATTATGGTCGTACATTACCGTTTGACCTTTTTACGACGAGGTCAACTTTGCTTCCTTATGCATTTGTAAGGGCACCATACATTTGTATGGGGAAAATGTTGAGAATTTCAAACGACTTCTCCTTTGAAGCTGCCAAGCCAAGGTTTCTCAAATTTTATTATGGAGCCTCTTTGGGGCAGGGGAATGAAAGGTTCTAAAATGGTCGCGGTCTATTGACCAAGATGGCCGCCATGTCCATATATATAGCAAAAACCTTTAAAAATCTTCTTTTCCAGCACACCAAAAGCCCTGAGGCCTAATCTTTGCACAAATTATTGAGGACGAGAGGTCTGACATAATTTCTAAAATGATAGTCCTACGTTGACATTTGATCTTTTTACGCAAGGTCAAATTTGCTCCCATTTTATTTGTCCCATGCATTTGTATGGGCCATATACAATTATATTGGAAAAATGTTGATAATTCATATTTTGGAAGTCTGCTCTAAAGACTAAGATCCATTTGAATTTAAACTTGATGAGGAGCATCAGGGCGCCTAGTAGACACAAAAAAGCTATAACCGAGTCGATCGAAAATCCAAGATGGCCGCAACAGCCGCCAACTTGAAAATAAATTTTCGACATCTCTTCCCAAAATTTTGGTCGATTTGTCGAGATTTGCTCTGTAGCAACAGGATGACTTCTGGATTGAAAGGGTAGTGACAATTTGTTCGAATGGTTCCGTGCCATTGAACAAGATGGCCGCCATGCCCATATATGTTAAAAAGACTTGAAATCTTCTTCTCTTGAACAAAGAAAGCATTGAGGCTGAATCTTGGTTTATATTCATCGGGGACTCAAGGTCTACTAAGTTTGTTCAATCGAGGGTCGTAGGTTGGCCTTGGACCTTTTTACGGCGAGGTCAAATTTTCGCCCCCATAAAAGACATTTTTCACTAGATTTCACATATATAGTTACAAAGGGTCTTCTGTCGAAAGAATATTGACAATTTGTTCAACTGGTTCTGCGCCACTGAACAAGATGGTTGCCATGCCCATATATGGTAAAACACTTAAAAATCTTCTTCTCCAGCTCTGAGGCTGAATCACGGACTCAAAGTCTACTAAGTTTGTTGAAATGATGATACAAGGATGACCTTTGACCTGTGTCTACAGAAAGTGCTGTCTATGACGAGTAATTATCTTACATATCGCCATACACTATAGGCAGAAATCAAAGTACTAACAGCACCGGTGAGTCGTTTGTCTCTGAGTGTAGGCTGGAAAATGGTCTTAAAGTTAAGACTGTTTGAGTAAACCCTTAACTTTCTGGGCCCAGTTGTTCAAAGCTAACGACATCGGTAGTTAACGATTTGTCAAAATTTACATCGAGTGATACGCAAATACATGTATGCTGAAATTTTTTGCTGAAAAAAAGTGAGTAGCTTTTGCAGTGCAAAAGCTACTCACATTTTTTCAGCAAAAAATATCAGAATATTGTGTATTAAATCCGCTAAAACAGTTATCGAAATGACCCTTAACGAGCTCGTTAAGCTAACTACGCTTTGAACAACTGGGCCCTGGCTTCGAGGTTAAAAAACATTTTTCATGCTCAGCTCAGTTGATCATGGACTTTGTCCTGCTAATAAATCTCAAAACACTGACGATTGCACATCACGAAAACACGCCTATAAAATTTTGACCCCCTTAAACCCCACTTTTATATAGTAAAACTGGTTTACAGGGGTATATATTATTTTTCTTATTTCTATTCAAAAACATAGAATGTGGGTACTCGTTAGAACCGCCTCGCCAAGGCGGTTCTAGCGAGTGTCCACAATCTATGTTTTGAGCAGGAATATGAAAAATATAAGAAGTTTTATCTGATTATTTTTTGCATTTTTTTATGGTAAAATTTTCAGTATATTTGAATAGGCTTGTTTTCGAAATGAAATTCTTTCTTGCTAAACTCTGCTGAGCATGAAACTGTTTCTGCTAACAATATGAATATGCCAATTGTTGTTGGAATTTTCATAATTAATAACAGAGAAAAATGCATCTACAGCGAGTTGGCATTTTCATATTTATTAGCAGATAAAATTTCATGCTCAGCTGAGTTGAATATGAAAAGGCTATAACCGTAAGGCATTGGCTGTGTTCAGAAGTGTAAAGTGACCGCAAATGTTTTTGCCTGGATCCCTGTGACTAAATAATGTTTTGCCTTGTATCCCTGTACTTAATGCATGGTTTGCCTTGGATCACAATAACTAACGAATGTTTTCCTTTGGATTCCTGTAATTACGAGTAACGAATGTTTTGCCTTGGAACCCTGTAACTAACGATTTTTTTTTACTTGGATCCCTGTAACTGGCAGATGTGTTGCCTTGGACTCCTGTAACTAGCGACGAACAACAACAGGAGCAGGGTCTTTAGGCGAAGCGTTTTTCATAAGGGAGACAACTTTTTGCAAGTTTTTCTTTATGTGTTTCTAGAAAGAGTCTATTCTATTCTATTTGCCAAAGTGATTGTTTGTTTTTGTCCTGTTCGATGTATCGTCACGAAAACACGCCTATATAATTCTGACCCCCTTAAACCCCACTTTTATATAGTAAAACTGGGGTTTACAGGGGTATACATTATTTTTCTTATTTCTGCTCAAAAACATAGATTGTGGGTACTCGTTAGAACCGTCTCACCGAGGGCAGGCTTAGTCCTCTAAGCGGTTAACCAGTATTGTGCACATTCTTTCGCCAGAAACTGACAACTGCCCTTCTTGAATCAGCGGAAGGGAGAGAATGGCCGTAGAAAATATTTCATGATCAATCTCCACGAAAGAATGTTGCCGACCCTTGCGGGGGTTGAACCCGCGACCTCCTGGTCTCCAGTCGAAAGGCGCATCCAACTTAGCCACCGAGGCGGGCATTCCCAAAGTGAGCACATTCTTTTGTCATAAACCCCTTTTCTAGAAGGGGCCATAACAATTTAACAGTTGTCTCCATTGAAAGTGAGTTCTTTTGCCTTAATTGCATGTAACAGGTGTGTTGAGAGAATACAAAACAGTGCTGATCCTTATTAAACTGCTCCTCTTAAGTAAGTTTTTTTTTTTTTTTTTTTTTTTTTTGTGTGTGTGGGTGGGGGGGGGGGGGGATGGGGGAGGGCTTCAGCGTTTCGTTTTACATTATTTCTGGCATATGTGTCCGAATAATATGAATAAACATAGATATGTATTTATAAAACCCAGATTCCTCCTTTTTTCATTAGCATAACCTTTCAGGACATAGTTAGTGGTCTGATTTTAAGAAAAACGATGTTCGTTTTTAGCTTTACGTAAAACCCGCAGGCCGCAAACTATTTTAGATTTCCTGCTATTTTATGACAAATTAAGGATGGTATTAAGTGGCTGCGGTAAAACAACATGAATCGAGTCACAACAAAAGATGTCTCCGGGCTTATACCGACGTGCGCAGAGACAGGTGCGTGTAACTAGCTTTTGAAATATACAAGATCCACAATGAGTCTGTTCAAACTTTGCGAGCTCTGACGAGACTTTATATACATACAGTCTCATCTAAGCATGCACATTTCGCAATTGTTGAAGACAGATTTTGTCATGTCGCGTCTTATCGTATTATGACAAGCGAATGTCAATGCGTACTTGAAATCTGATCCAGACTTTAATGATTGCGAATTACGTCACTCGATGAATAGCACTACAAATGGATCGGACTTACTGGTATTATGTTTCTACTTCAACAGACAGCACTGGCAATAATTTGTCTTTCTCCAGTAAAATAATAAAGATATGTTTTAATGGGGTTGGACACATGGCCGAGATTTAACCATTATTATTATGAGTGGAGGGGGGAGGGGGGGGGGGGGTGGGGGCGGCAACTTTTTCGACTTTCTGTTTGCTTTCCTGCATACAAGTCTCCTGAAAAGGGTTCTGCTATAAACGGAAAGAATAGTCTTTCATTTTAGAGTAGGTTCCAGACAGTAGACAATATAATTCTGATAGAGTTACCACTCCTTTTCAAAAGGGGAACAAATCATTTTTGACAGTTACCTCCCCTGAAAGAATATCCATTCGCCTTAAATACATTTTTACTCGTCATTATGTCAAATTCGGGATACGCGACGTGAAAAAACAAAAACAAAAAAAAAAACGTCACTAATATCATATGCGGCTAACGAGGGAACATATTTGGCTGTGAATTTTAATCCGCGAAGCATTAATGTCCTTCTTTTGCACGTGATTTTATCCTTCGATCCTGTACCCTTAGCCTTAAAGCCCATCACGAAAACATACCTATATAATTTTGACCCCCTTAAACCCCACTTTTATATAGTAAATCTGGGGTTTACAGGGGTATACATTATTTTTCATATTTCTGCTCAAAACATAGATTGTGGGTACTCGTTAGAACCGCCTCGGCGAGGCGGTTCTAACGAGTACCACAATCTATGTTTTGAGCAGAAATATGAAAAATATCAGAGATTTTTATCTGAAATTTTTCAGTTTTTTGGAGGTGAAATTTTCTACATATTTGCATAGGCGTGTTTTCGTAATGCTAAATACAACTGCAGGAGATGACATTTTGATTCGTTACGTATTTTCACAGCAGAAAAGGCTTGACATTTAGCAGACGATCAAATGAAATGCTGAGTCTTAGTTTCTTTTTTTTTTTTTTTTCTTCTTTTTTCCTGAAAAATAATACAGTCGAACTTCAAAGGCTCGAACATCTTTGGGACCATGGAGATTTTCTAGACATGGGTAGTTCGAGTGCAGGAATCATAGCATCAGGTCAAGAGGCAAATTTAGGGACGTCTTTTCGAGCTTCTATAAAATACATATAATGGTATGTTGTGTACTCATTAGAATTGCCTCGATTCGGCTGATCCACACACAGATAGTAATTTTCCTTGTTAGTATATATTTATGCGTTCAGGTCCTTTTTAGCGCGACACAGCCAAACATAATGAGGGCGCAACGTAAAAAAAATAGCTTGGACATGTGAACATAGGGAACTTATATCAGTCTACGCATCCGCGCAGTCTGACCAGTCTTCGCTGTTCATCTGAAAGGCTCCATATGCCTTAAAAAATAGACATTTTATTATCCAAGAAATATTTTATACATTAATACGTGGTATTTAATACAATCATAAAACGTGGTATCTGCCTCTTGTAACGTTTCAGTTAGTCTCTCGTTCCTGAAATGAAATGTTTTTTTTTTTTTTTTATCGTATCTCTGAATAAATGTTTCCACATTAAATCAGAGATACGATAAAATCATTTTAGTTTGATCCAGTTCAAAAATGAGAGACTAACTGAAATTGACTCCTCCGTCAGAAGGCTATAACCACGCCCATGAGTAAATCCTTTGACAAACAATATCGTGATACCTGTATTTATCAATGAAAAAGTACATGGGTAATATTGTTTGTCTAAGCAATAATAATAACCGTTAATTGGTAAGCTATTTTGGTTGGTCAGATTTTGGTGTCATTTACTGGTCAGGTGATTTCACGGCGGACTCCATTTCACAGGCTGTCAGATGCCACATTTTATGATCGTATTTATACTATGTATTAACCCTTGTCCTGCTGAATAAATTAAGATGCCACGCCCACTTCTGATTTTCAGCCAATCAGATTACTTGATCTGGATTGTTGCTATAAATTCACATACTTAAGGGCAAACAGTGTAGATCCAGATCAGTTGGCTTCTTCAGAAGCCAACTGATCTGGATCTACACTGTTTGCAAAAGCAGGGTATATCGGGGTTCAGCAGGACAAGGGTTAATTTATCAAACCTCTTTTGGATAAGGAGCCTTTAAGAAAACCATGCATTTCTAACGATTCGAAGAGCATGAATATTAGACTCGGACCAAAACGCACGGATACGCAGACTGATCTGTTTTTGCTGGGTTCACGTATCTGACTATACAGTTTCTCACATTAGTGTCAGTCTTTGGGGATATCGATATATTTTCACATTTGACAACAGTTAGTGTCAATGAGATCATCCCTAGATAGATTAATCGGTGTTGTAAAGGGAATAGGTGAAATATTACGGAAACACACCTATTCAAATACATCACGAAAACACGCCTATTCAAATATATTGAAAATTTCACCACCAAACACTGGAAGTTTTCAGATAAAAATTCTGATATTTTCACATTTCTTCTCAAAACATAGATTGTGGGTACTCGTTAGAAGCTCCTCGGCGAGACGGTTCTATCGAGGACCACAATCTATGTTGTTTTTAGCAAAATAAGACAAATAATTTAAACTCCTGTAAATCCAGTTTTACTCTAAAAAAAAGTGGGGGTTAACGGGTTCAAAATTATATAGGCATGTTTTCGTGATGCCTATTAGTTTAAGTTAGACTAGACGTCCTCTACTTTTACAAAGGTTCTCTTCAGCGAACGAAAGAAGATTCGCAACCTGAGAAACATGTAGCCTGCCCTACGATATGTACGTCCAAATTAGAATCAGATCAGCTTGTAAATCAGCAAAGTCTAATCATTGTCTTTGCTGTGCGCACATACGACAGCATAAAAAACGAAACAAAATCAGAGCTTAGTTTATATATATTTATTCTGAAGTGCCAATATAAAAGGTAAACATCGTGAACAACATCAGAAAACGGAAGTATGCAAGCTATTATAGTCACTCCTCAACAAATCCAATTGTGAATAGATGGCGAATATTTTGTATAGACAGTCTAAACCCCATACAAATTGCACAATGCTAGTTACCGTATCAGATATATTGAAACAGACATTACGAAAACACGCCTCTTCAAATCTATAGAAAATTTCCACTCGAAAAACTGAAAATTTTCAGATAAAAACTCTGATTTTTTTCATATTTCTGCTCAAAACATAGATTGTGGGTACTCGTTAGAACCGCCTCGGCGAGGCGGTTCTAACGAGTACCACAATCTATGTTTTTGAGCAGAAATAGGAAAAATAATATATACCCCTGTAAACCCCAGTTTTATATGTACTATATAAAAGTGGGGTTTAAGGGGGTCAAAATTATATAGGCATGTTTTCGTGATGACAGAAGATGTTCAGGAAGAGACGCAATCAGAAAACATAGCCTAGACACCAAGAGAAAGCAAACAGACCATGAGAGATATCTATGCCACAAGCAAAAGGAAAACAAAACAACGCATCACGAAAACATGGCTATATAATTTTGATACCCTGAAACCCCTATTTTATGTAGTAAAACTTGGGTTTACAGGGGTATACATTATTTGTCTTGTTTTGCTAAAAAATAGATTGTGGGTACTCGTTCTAACGAGTACCCACAATCTATGTTTTTAAAAGGAGAAATATGAAAAATATCAGATTTTTTTTCTATTTTTTTTTTTCTCTTTTTTGGTTGTAAAATTTTCAATATAAATGAATAGGCTTGTTTTCGTAATGTGGCTCCCTCTAGCCCAACACCATGCGGAGCTAAACATATCAAAACCCTCTTTCCCAACGCCATACGGAACTAAACATATCAAAACCCTCTTTCTCAACACCATACGGAATTAAACATATCAATAAGACAAAATATGAAAAAAGCCCAGCCACGTGCATCCACAAGGACAATCAAACAACATCAGAACCATCCTATTTTGTCAGTACTCAAAACTACCGGGAAATTTAAATCCACTTACTGGTATCAAATCTTCACCCTAGGTTCACTGATTGAAAAAATAAGAAATACAGTCGAACCTCAGTAGCTCGAACATAGATGGCTCGTTTACCATGGCTGATTCTAACTCCTTGTTTTGGAGTTCCTACGAAATTCTTCCGATAGCTCAAGAAAACAAATAATTAGGGAAATTTTCTTATTTTATCCAGAAATTGTGTGTTGTGTGTACTCATTAGTATCGTCCCATCAAGGCCATTTGCCTCCTGGCCTAGCGCTATGATTAACCCTCCTGGCCTAGCGCTATGATTAACCCTATATTAACTAACTACTCATACCTCGAACAAATTTCCATGGTCTCAAAGAGGTTTACCACGAAAACAAGCCTATATAATTTTGACCCCCCCCCCTTAATCCCCATTATATATAGTAAAACTGGGGTTAACAGGGATATAAATCATTTTTGTTTTTTATTCTCAAAAACATAGATTGTGTACTCGTTAGAACCGCCTCGCCGATGTGGTTCTAACGAGTACCCACGATCTATGTTTTGAGCAGAAATACATTTTTATTCTGATTGGAAATCCAAGATGGCTGCCATCTTGTTTATGTTTATATTCCCTGCCACTGTGCTGTTTACATGTATAAAATCATGATTCTTCGGAAACCACCTAGCCAATTGCCTCCAAATTACACATTGATCCTACTGTTGAAATGTGATTGAGAGTTTGTTCAAATGATCACACTCCATTGACTGTTTTGCCATATATAATATTCTTCTTCAGTTTTTATCTGAAATTATTCAGTTTTTGGAGGTGAAATTTACTATATATTTGAATAGGCTGTTTTCGTAATGTCGAGTTATTAAGGTTCGACTATAACTGCGCTGCTCCAATAGAGGCACCTAACCCAGTGAACCGTCACAGACAAAAAACCCCCCCCCAAAACATGTAGATTAGATTCAATCAATCTGATGGAACAAAGATGAAGGATCATGACAAACACCTCAGACACCAGCAGACTTCTTTCTTAGCACGCAAATTGAAGCATAGAAAGCAGAACGACAACTCATCACGGAAACATACCTATTTAATTTTGACCCCCTTAAACCCCACTTTTGTATAGTAAAACTGAGGTTTACAGGAGTATACATATTATTTTTATTTCTTCTCAAAACATAGACTGTGGGTACTCGTTAGAACCGCCTCGGTGAGGCGGTTCTACCGGGTACACACAATCAATGTTTTGAGCCGAAACTTTCAGTTTTATGGTGAAATTTCTATATGTTTGAATAGGCGCATTTTCGTAATGGAAGATGAAAAGTATGTTTGCTGCGTCTCAAAATTCGGACACCTTCCCAGAATTTGAATAGGTCCATTTCACTACCTGATGATCTGAAATAAGGTTGATGGCTGAGTGGTAAAAAGTGTAGATCCTGATCAGACACTACGTTATGCTCAGACCTTTCTGTCCAAATACTTTTAGAAGAAATACGGTAATCTGAAATAAGCGGTTTAGTAAATAGTTTTGATCAGATAAAAAGTAACGCAGAACGCCGGTTATATTAAATACGATGAGATTAATTATAGAAAACAACAGGAATAATAACAGCAAAACAAAAGCGAAGGAAGCGGAAGCGAGAGGGGCGAACACAGGAAGAAATGAAATCTATTATGTCTGCCCTTGGAAACACATTGAATACCCTATGATACTACCTTTAAAACATAATCTAGCAATTCTGATATGTGAAAGGTAAAAAAAAATCCCTCTCATATATCACATTACGAAAACATGCCTATTCAAATTAATTGATAATTTTACCACCAAACAATGAAAATTTTCAGATAAAAAAAATCCGATATTTTTCAAATTTCTGCTCAAAACATAGATTGTGTGTAATCGTTAGAACCGCCCCGGCGAGGCGGTTCTAACGAGTACCCACAATCTATGTTCTGAGCAAAAATAAGAAAAAAAATGTATACCCCTGTAAACCCCAGTTTTACTGTATAAAAGTGGTGTTTAAGGGGGGGTCAAAATTATATAGGCATGTTTTCGTGCTGAATACTTCAAAAATTCACTGCCAACATGAGGAGGTAAATAAATGGTAAAATTGTAAAATCTGTAAGTCTAGAAACTAGCAGAGGCCTTATAAGGAGAGAAAAAAACATCAACGGCGCAAAAAAAAAAGGTAATTAATGAGTTTGATCCCAGTCAGTCTATAAATACGCAATATCGTGCCATCCGAATATAAACCCTTTATTTCTGTGCAATATATTTTAACGACACTTAAATGTTTAGAAGTTTTACAACTTGTTTTAGAGTTTTATATGTAGCGAATATGTTAACTCTTGTCCTGCTGAACCCGGATATATCCTGCCTTTGCAAACAGTGTAGATCCAGATCAGTTGGCTTCTGAAGAAGCCAACTGATCTGGATCTGCACTGTTTGTCATTAAGTTTGTGAATTTGCATCAACAACCTGGATCAAGTAATCTGATTGGCTGAAAATTAGAAGCGGGCGTGGCATCTTAATTTATTCAGCATGACAAGGGTTAATACACGAGACATGTTGTCTAGTGCTAACAGTTAATTCTTGTAACTTATAGCAAATCATAATGGATGAGTGTAGTTTGTACTTTAGCATTTCAATTCGTACATGATAATGTCTTTTAAGTTTTTAGACGCTAATACATAGCATAATGTTTTAGATCGTTTTCATCACGAAAACATGCCTATATAATTTTGACCCCCTTAAACCCCACTTTTATATAGTAAAACTGGGGTTTACAGGGGTATACATTATTTTTTTTATTTCTGCTCAAAAGCATAGATTGTGGGTACTCGTTAGAATCGCCTCGGTGAGGCGGTTCTAACGAGTACCCACAATCTATGTTTTGAGCAGAAATATGAAAAATATCAGATTTTTTTATTTGAAAATTTTCAGTTTTTGGAGGTTAAATTTTCTATATATTTGAATAGGCGTGTTTTCGTAATGTTATGTAAAAAGCGAATGTTTGTCATTACAAGATAAGTAAAGGTCATCCGTCCGTTTGAAAGTATCTTCAATTAAGAAGTTATCTTTCATATGACAAAAAATGAAGTCTCACATTTTATACATGTTCCACTGTCTTCGAGACGTAATCTATGAATAACCCAGCTAGCATTCTACATAAATCTATAGCGGGCCGTTTTCGGCCCGTCAGCTAGGAGGAGACTGTTTTATTCCAATAAAGTTTACCACATGCATATAACAAATATGTAGATTCAAAGCACACACTGACTTGTTTTGTTTAACAAATGATAAATCTGGAGACACACAGAATACCACAATCACGGAACATGGTCTTCTCAAGGCACCTATTACGACAACACGCCTATTCAAATATATAGAAGATTTCTCCTCAAAAAACTAAAAAAAAAAATTCGGATAAAACCCTCGACATTTTTCATATTCTTGATCAAAACAAGGCGAGGCGGTTCTAACGAGAGTATCAACAATCTATGTAATCGAGCAAAAATAAGAAAAATAATGTATACCCCTGTAAACCCCTGTTTTACTAACTAAAATTGGGGTTTAAGGGGGTCAACATTATATAGACATGTTTTCGTGATGGTCTTCTCAAGGTACCATATAGTGGTTCATTACGAAAACACGCCTATTCAAATACATGTATATAGAAAATTTCACCTCCAAAAACTGAACATTTTCAGATAAAAAAACTGATGATTTTCATATTTCTACTCAAAACATAGATTATTGGGTACTCGTTAGTACCACTTCGGCGAGGCGGTTCTAACGAGTAACTACAATCTATGTTTTGAGCAGAAATAAGCAAAAATAATGTATACCCCTGTAAACCCCTGTTTTACGATATAAAAGTGGGGTTTAAGAGGTTCAAAATTATATAAGAATGTTTTCGTGATGTGAAAGTGGTTGAAATACATGAAACAAGAAAGGCCAATAAACAGAGCCTATTAGATAATCCCGCAGAGACCAAAACGTAACGGACGGACAGACATACGGACAGACTACGTGAAAACAATATATCCCCACACATACAGTTTGCGAGGAGTATAATGCATACGCTAGAGGGCGTAAGTAGTGTTTCAAACTTCATTACTGCTTATGAAGAGTCTTAATAAAACATAGACTCCCATTTTCATCTGTAATGTGTTCTTTGTGTCCAAAGGCAACCTTTTAGATGTTTGTTATAATGACACCTCAAAAGAGCACTTCCTCCAAAACAGAACGAACAAACCAAGCGAGAACAGGCAGACATGGAGGATTTGCCATAGAAATGCTGCCTTGGACGTTCAAAAGTTAAGCCATTTATCTTTTAACCTCACCCTAAAGCTTGACACACTTCCATCTACTTATAAATGTTCGGTCCACATGTGCGTTTCCTCACACATCAGTGAACCAACATAGAAAAATATATAAATTAACTTCTCAATACTATAATGAAACAAGATGAGGGCTGACATTTCAATCGAAAGTCAGAACAAAAGGAGACCAATAGTAAAACTATGATTAGCCCGACCACAGACGAGTATAATCGGGTTAATACTACATTTGTAAGCATGCATTCTGTCGCATAACATCTAAATTATCTCCCATACTTTTGCATCGATTAATAATCGTTTTGAATTGTTCTAAAAAAAGTCGTACATACTAACGACTCAACTAGATTGTAAAATAAGACTATCATAAAATCGGACCTTGTTGAAGAAAGAGGTTATTCATCAAGAAACCTAGTTAATAGATCTCGACTTGTTTGTTGTCGTCGCACATGATCATGCATTGTCCCGTTTACCTGGCCCGACGAGCGAGCTGTTCCGAAATCACCCTATGACACGACAGTAAACAAATCACGAACTTTCAGAAGAAATCCTACGCGGACCGAATAATTACGAGTTTTTTTTTTTCTAGTACGCACTATATGCGGGCTAACGGCGAGGAGGGAAGATACATAAAAATCAGGTTTATGCAGTCCTACCCAGCTGTTAGTACTGCTATCTGCGCCAGGACAAAATATTTTCTGGTAACTACAGAATTGTCATCACTCATTATAAGGCTGCGCACTGTGCTTACCGTTATCTTTCTTTTTTTTTTTGTGTGCCTTGTTTACATGTCGAGGGTTGAGCGCAAGACTAGCGTAAGTCAGATGGTTGTTTTTCCCCAAACCTAATCTCCTCACCATGAAGGTGTTATGAAGATTACAACATTTCTTTCTGTAAACAATGAAAATTTAGGTGCCATTGCTCGTATGAGCAATGGCACCTAAATTTGCATTGTTTACAAAGGGGTCCAAGTTGCCCCTAAACAAGGGTTTCAAAAATATGTTTGAGTTACAATAGTCTTGCGCTCAACCCTCGATGTGCTGAAGCTGGCTTTGTGGTCCGCCGTCTTCAATCGCTGACCGCTTTGTTTTTTGTTTTTCTTTCGATGGTTTCTAGATTGTGTGCATGTTTGAAATTGATTCTCGATATGGGTTGGGCTGGATTTCCGTGGAGCTGGGTTTGGTCCCCAGTGGGTTTGCATTTGACCACTCCGGAGCTGTATTCTTATTGACGTTACCCTTAATTTGTTAGTTCCCTTTTCGTTTGTGTAATCTGTTTTCGACTACGTTGTGTTTTGAGTTGTCATTTCGTATCACTGAAATCTTATCTGCTGCATTGGGAATGTTATACTTCATGATTGTAGCCTTTCTTAAACATGTTTTGGCCGGCACACTAAAACGGGGACCTTATGTTCTTAAAATGCGCATGCGCCGTCCCTTATTTGGGGCACAGACATGCGCAGTTGCCTGAAGCTTCCAAAAATTCTCTGCTACATGTCTGCGAACAGCAAAGATTCTGGCGAGACTGCGCTGGTCGCCTATGTAATAAGTACCATTTCCTCATGTGCTTGTTAATTTATGTTTTGCCCTTGTAGACAAGACTGAAAACACTATTAACAAAATACATCAATAGCACATAAATGTCTTATACTGTACATTTTGAGCATACATAACACATCTTTTGAATACGAGCGTAAAAATTTCGATTTTGAAGTTTGATATGTTTTGAGCAATATTTCAGTGAAATATATATATTTTCATACTTCAACCCTATTCATTTATTCTTTCTTCTTCTTTCTTTCTTTGTTTCTAGCCAAGACTGTATATTCTTTACTACAATAATCTATAACTGACATGACATCCTACCACATCACGAAAACATGCCTATTTAATTTTGACCCCCTTAAACCCCATTTTTATATAGTAAAACTGGGGTTTACAGGGGTATACATTATTTTTCTTATTTCTCCTCAAAACATAGATTGTGGGTATTCGTTAGAACCGCCTCTGCGAGGCGGTTCTAACGAGTACCCACAATCTATGTTTTGAGCAGAAATATGAAAAATATCAGAATTTTTTATCTGAAAATTTTCATTTTTGGGTAGTGAAATTTTCAATATATTTTAAATATATTTGAATAGGCGTGTTTTCGTTATGACAAAATTACAAGTTCGTAGTGACTTCATTTTAACTCTTTAAGAGATGTGCCCCTTTCTCATTAGGTAGACGTTATCGTTATTGAAGTTAATTAGAACACATGTTAGATGCTGAAAGAATTTGTCTCTGAAAAAGAATTAAAATAATGGCAAGTTGTAAAATTGCAAAATTGCATCCATTTTAGGTGCACATTATCGGAGAATAAAGTTAATTTCGTTGCCTCAATACGGATTTTACTGGCGCATGTTTCTGTTCATTTCGCATGATTCAAAAGTTCTGCCCTTGAAAACCTTCATATAATTTCTGAAACCATTCAGTAACTGAAGCAAAAATTGCCACTGAAAATCCCTATGGGATACGCTATCTTATGTTTAATGCAAATTAAAAAATTCAAAAGTAACTCTGGTGAAACACAAATTAAATTTATATGTTATTCAGTTATGTTTTATTCAGTTGTAGTTTGATTTTTTCTTTAGTAATATTTTGAGTCATAGACTTGAAAGAAAGCAATGTGTAGCCCTTGTAAGAATGCTTGAAATGTGCTTTGCCGACGTTGCAGTTAATAGTTATATTTCTTGCTCTGCACATTCAATCAATATTGAGATTTCATCATTACGAAAACACGCCTATTCAAATATAAAGAAAATTTCACCTCCTTAAAACAGAAAATTTTCAGATAAAAACCTCTGATATTTTTCATATTTTTGCTCAAAACATAGATTGTGGGTACTCGTTAGAACCGCCTCGGCGAGGCGGTTCTAACGAGTACCCACAATCTATGTTTTGGAGCAGAAATAAGAAAAATAATGTTTACCCCTGTAAACCCCAGTTTTACTATATAAAAGTGGGGTTTAAAGGGGTCAGAATTATATAGACGTGTTTTCGTGATGTACTAAGAAAAATGCTCTCAGTTTTAAATTTGAAACTTTGTATATCAAATATAACATATAATTCAATATCAATGAAACAATCAATCAATCAATATTTGATTCAGCATAAAGCAAATACATACTTCCTTTTAGCCTAAGACAACATATATCAACTAGTGAGCACAACAAAAACAAATTTAGGCTGCTTGCCGAGGGGAATAGCAAATGAATACCTACAAGTACAACATACCTACAGTCAACTCTCGTTCTCTCAAAGTACACGGGACAAAATTATTTACTCGTAGCCATTGTCTTAAGACCGAAGGAGTCAAGACATGATGGATGAGAGAGAATTTCGAGTAAAATCCCTTAGCTGCGTTGAGTAAGTTGTTTGAGTCACTGTCTCTGAGACATCTAGAGTCACCTGCGAATCCGTATTACATGTTTGTTAATAACGTGTCATGAATGTGAGTGTCGTTCCTTATTCGGAAAGCTGAATACGTAAATTTACCGTATTCAATATTACATGTTTATCAGTTTTGACACCAGATTATCGAAATTATTCAGTGATGGCCAGTGACAATGATAAGGCCAATGACCACAATACAATTTAATAAAAATATTCTCATCACGAAAACATACCTATATAATTTTGACCCCCTTAAACCCCACTTTTATATAGTAAAACTGGGGTTTACAGGGGTATACATTATTTTTGTTATTTCTGCTCAAAAACAAAGATTGTGGTACTAGTTAGAACCGCCTCGACGAGGCGGTTCTAACGATACCCACAAGCTATGTTTTGAGCAGAAATATGAAAAATATCAGAATTTTTTATCTGAAAAATTGCCAATTTTTGGTGGTAAAATTTTCAGTTATTAGGCGTGTTTTCGTAATGATTTAATCCGCCCAGCAGATGCGAAACCGACAATAGAAAAAAATGTGAAGTCTTAATGCTATATAAGAATTTAATGGCTAATGTGAACTACGTATATCATCAGAAAATGGTTCTTATGACATGTGCGGTTAATACCATCACGAAAATATACCTATATAATTTTTGCCCCCTCAAACCCCACTTTCATATAGCAAAAACGGGGGTTTACAGGGGTATACATTATTTTCTTATTCCTGCTCAAAAACATAGATTGTGGGTACTTGTTAGAACCGCCTCGCCGAGGCGGTTCTAACGAGTACCCACAATCTATGTTTTGAGCAGACATAAGAAAAATATTAGGGTTTTTTATCTGAAAATTTTCAGTTTTTGGAGTTAATTTTTGATATATATTTGAAATGCATGTTCTCGTAATGGCAATCTACTTGGGCTGTTTCGGTTTGCTTTTACATAGGCAAGGTCGAGATCATGATTATACTGCGCAGGTATGAACGATCACTTTCACTTTCTGACTGCTCGTAAATGTGATAAGAGCCAGTTCCCGACAAAACCTACAATAAGACTCAGATCAGCCTGCGCGTTCGCGCAGATCAGACATCTTCGCTGATCGCACGTGCCTTTTACAGCCTCCTGGGTATCCAAAGCGAGATAAACGAGAATCTTTGCTTTACTGGATGGATGCGCAGGTTGATCAGAGTCTTCCCTGGTCGCACAAGTCTTATTGTAGGTATTAGCGTGCTCTGGCTCGACTGTGTGATAAGGAATTTTTCCTATGACGCGGCTTGTTCTCTGCCTCTACAGAGGAATTGTTAAGAGAAGTATTGGATGATAATTCTTGGAAATGTTTCTCTTGATTTCCATAGAAACATTCGTTGTGACCACTTATTAGAAAAACCTTGTCAAGGTCCTTCTAATGAGTACCAACAACAAATGTTTTATGGAAAAATAAGGGAAACATATCTCAGAATTAGTACTCTTTAACAACTTCTCTGGCCTGTGACTAATGGAATGTTTGAACGAGCAGTTTATTTTTGTAAATCAAAACTAAATGCCTCCAACATTATATAAAAATGACAGTATGCTTTGATTTTCAATTGAAAAGCAACAGAGAATTATGTGATAATGTTAATGCACATCCCGTGTGATGATGTACCCAAGAGTTAAATTTTATATGCGACGTAACTATTACAAAGTTTGCCCGCTAGTAAAAGTCCGGTTGCCCAAAGTCAGTGATAACATGCTGCTTTTCGGTAAAACTTACACTTCCTTTTTTAGATTTCGCCCCATAATGGGAAGCTATGAATGCGATTTTGGACGTTTTGATAAGGTAACAGCCGGCAGAGGTATTGTCCCGTTGAACCTCGAAATTCCATCCCCAAAGCTTTTATCCGCAATTTCTTCCAAATTTCATTGGATTCGAGATACACCATATAATGATGTTTTATTTTGTTTACTGGTTAATTTGAAGGGTCAGTTTCGCGCGAGTAAAACGGGTTGAAACCCTGCACCGCGGTATTCTTTCTACTGGCCGTTATAAGACGGTTCCTCATTGCAGTTCTTCCTTGTTCGTGCGTGAGTGGTTTTATAGGTGGCATTTGTTTTGTAATTGCTTGTTCCTTCTCTTGCTTTCTATTGGTGCCTCGAGAAAGTTGTGCTTCCTGGTCGTGGCATTTCCTGGGTGTCACTTATATTGTTTTACATTACACTTACTTGTCTGCAGTATACCTTTTCGCACGTCTTATTTTTAGTTTCACACTTTCAAATATAAATGTGTTTGCTGCAATACGAGGATTTGGGAAAATTGCGGGAAGTGCAATACTACAGTCGACTCTCGTTATTTCGACCTCGCTTATCTCGAATAACCGCTTATCTCGAAGTGAAATTCTGGTCCCTGTTTTAACATGGAAATCTAAGAACAGGTAACAAAATATTGTGGAAAAGAGGAGAAATTGCTCCTAAGGAGCAATTTCTCCTCTTTTCCACAATATTTTCAGTATGTCTCTAACTTCAGGAGTCACATTACATATTCATTTGTTAAATGTGGTTGTTCGATTTATTGTTTTCCTCATTTCTGCAACTCTGATATTTCGAGATACGGATATCTCGAAGTGTTTCAGAGGGGCCCTTGGAATTCGAGATAACGAGAGTCGACTGTATTTCTGAGAGAAGTCGGTAATATTCAACTTCCGACCTATAATGGAGAAAGCCGTAGTATTCAGAAAAACAACCCTTTTAAAAGTATCTGGCTTTTGTTTATCAGATATTATTCATATTGCACTTAGAGTATCTCATTAAAATAGCAGCAGTGAGAAGCCAATGGTATGCCAAAATTTTAGATCACTCGGAAATAGAAACCTCATTTAGATATTAAGGTACTAAGAGACCAAACATAATTTGAATGACTGCTTATCAAGGATATTGAGCTGTGAGGCTGCTCATGTCAGGCTCTAGATGGTACATATGTCGGACCGCATGGCATTATTACAGCCAAATTAATCCAGTTGTCAACTGGATTAATGAAGCGCAACGTGAGAAAACAAACCTTAACATAAAAAAGGATTCAAATCAGCCTGCGCATTCGCGCATTCCGATCAGAGTCTTCGTTGTCCGCATGAATAAAGTTTGCTTTCTTGGCTATCCAAAGGCACCCAGGGAAGATTCTGATCAGACTGAGCGAATGTTATTTAAGATTTAACCCTTTCAGCCCTATTGACTAAGACAGATATTTTGCAACCAGTATAGATCCAAATGAGATGGCTCATAATAAGCCGTCTTATGTGGATCTACACTGTTTGCCATTCCGTTCTTGATTTATCACTGCCACCCTTTTGGCAAATATAGATGTGTCCAAATGCAGAGATGGAAGAGTCTATTTAAGAAACTCAGGGTTGAAAGGGTTAAGCAACAATCCAGATAAAGAATGTCAGAGGCATATAATTGTGATATGTAGGCTATGGTCACAAAACTATACAACTGAGTCTTGAGTCAGGGAGGAATGGTATGTTAGTTTACATGACCGTAGGTAATCAGAAGTCAGAAATGGAGCTTAATGTAGGTGTAACAGAAATTCAGAAATGGGGTTGAACGCAAGGATGGTCGAAAGTTTGATGGGCTTGCAAACGGACGGACAGACAGGAAACCATACATCTGTATCATAGCTACTTGTTAAAATAGATGCGACAATTACAAGTGTATTTAACGGGACTTGATACACTTGGTAGTCCACCATTTCAGACAAGGGAGACATCCGTTTTTACTTCCTGCTTGCTCCCTCTGAAAAAGCGGTCTGCTCCTTTTTGGAAGCAGGAAGCAAATTCTTTCATATGGGAGTAGACAGTTATTCGGAAGAGAGACAACCTAATTTTGACAGAGTTGTTCCGTTTGAAGTGAATCGATTCCCCTTAACTACTTGATTTTGTGACTGTAAAGTGTACTGGGTGCAAACAAAAAAGTCCAGACGCTGGCCAAACGGTTGTATGTTTCAATCAAACTGCTTGGCCAGCCACGCATATCAACACAGACATCTTTGCAAACAGTGCAAAAAGAGCCGTCTCGTCAGGATCTAGACTGTTTGCATTCTAATCTCGACTACTGACACCCATGTTTACAACGATAGATTTGTCTAAATTCAAACATGGAAGAGTCCACTTCAGAAACTCGGGGGATGAAAGGGATTATGGGAAAAACGATATATTGTTCAGGGAAATGAATGATATAGAGACATCCTTAAAACAATGTGGCTTTCGGCGCACTCAACATCTGAGTGGAATGGATACACTTTCAAGGGGGCAACTTAAAAACTTGCTTAGCCTGTCATTTGAAAAGGTGCTTATTCTTACAAAATGAATTTGCTTCTAGTTGGAGCAAAATGGATCGATTCCGCATAAGGGTCGTCTGAACGGAAATGTTTGTTTTTTTCTTTCTGTGTGAGAAAATTCTTTCGTTTTAGGGAAAACTCTTTTTCGGAAGAAAATTTGCGTGTAGAAAAAACATACAGGAAGTCACAAATGTTTTCCCTCATGTTACAAAAATTCGGGAAATCCGTCTAGTATATCCAGTCTGGTTTGTTGCCATTTCATGTGCATTGTCTGCCTAGAAACATTCTGTGTTCCGCCTGTTGCTGTTGCAAGTGGTACCTAGTTTGCCTAGTCAACTATTACTATTCCCTGGGCGGATGACAAATACAAAGTTGATGCTATTCTTCTTTTTTCCCAGAGGAGACAATCTGCATGAAAATGCAATGCCTATTTAATAGGAACAGCGTTTCAGAATGACGGCTGCTGAAATGTTTACCCAGCTAGGCGTTTATGAAAAGAGTAAAATTAGTTTTCATTTGCTTTCACACGCGTATTAAAGTACCATACAATATTTAAGTCAGAGGTGATGTGTCTTTAGTACAAAACAGATCTGTTTTATGTGTGCCTTAGATGTGTCTTGCATCATTAGTATTGTATTGTAATTGTTATAGTTGTCCGGCAATGTTTTGTTATTTAAATATATAAGATTTTAGTTTATATATATATTATTTTTTTGTTCGAAAGATTTTCTTAAATATTTACTTACACCATTTAAAGAGAATAGCAAGGTTTGCGGATAATGTATCTGAGAGGTAAGTTCTTGACCAACCGTGCAGTTTGATGAAATCGGATGAAAGACGAGAACGTTATCCCACTTTGAAGATATCAAAATTGTTTTGATGAGAGCCACCACTTGCAATATTTAATGAGGCTTATTGACATCATAATGCCTTAATTAAATATGCAAAACCTAAATGAATAATATTTACAACACTATTTACCTTCTTATTTGTGTGCATAGCTCTATCTCTAGGTATTGATTGATTTTACCGCACTATTTTCTATCCGAAATAAGATTTTACTAACTATTCTGAAAAGTTTAGTAACTCCATAAATATTCGCGCTTTCAAAATCTTTAAAACAGTTTGTGTTTTATTAAACTTTCATAAGGTTTGCACCAAAAGGGTTTTATTGAGCAAGATCTTTCACCTCAGTTACATTCTCTACAACCTTTGGTTCTCTTTTCCTTAAATGTTCTGTGAATGGAGCAAATGCCTTTCTCCAGTTTGAAGTTTTTTTTAACAAAGCCAAGAAACCACATCAAATTTCGGGAGCTTTATTGCACATTTCTGAATTTGCATTCGTCATCTGCACTTAATTCCAGAAGCGGAAAGAAAACCTTCGAATAGCAGACGGTGACAAACATTGCATACCCCAATCAACTCAAATAAACGTTCAGTTATTGACAAACGTCAGGTTTCAAGAACCGAGAAACACAGCACCGCTGCTATCTGACAGGAGTAGGATCGGAAAACTATTTAGTAACAACTATTTAGTAAATGTCTCCGTGCTGTATCTTTATTGCTGAATTTATGTGTGTACTCCGTTGCTAATACAGAAATGTATGTTCATGTTTTATGTCAGATACATAGTCAGTATCTCGGTGCATTAGTCTATGTGAAATTATCTAAGAAAACATACAAACCTATGCATTCTGCTCGCTCACACTATACGGTGACAATTAAGCATGTGGAAAAAAGTCTGATAAGTTTGCGAATCTGCATTTATCTGGTACTTTACTATTTGCATATGGATATTAGTAATTTGTTCTCTCGCGAATCTTACTTATTTTTATAAGCAAACATTTTCCTATTAACAGGTTCACGCTCACAAATAGGTAGGTAATAATGGACATTTATTATGACTATTACTCGTACTAGATCCGACAACTGAATATGTTAATATAATGTTGCAAAAGATTAATCAACACATTCACTCTATGATGAAACAACCAAAAACAGTTCAAAACAATATATGTGAACCTGTAACAAACAAACAAACACACACACACACATACACTAAAATAACCAAAAACAGTTCAAAACAATATGTGAACCTGTAACACACACACACACACACACACACACACACACACACACACACACACACACACACACACACACTTGTGAAAAGAATACCTTGCGTATAATTCAACAATTCCAAGTCACACACACACACACACACTTGTGAAAAGAATACCTTGCGTATAATTCAACAATTCCAAGTAAATTTAAAACTATCATCACGAAAACATGCCTATACAATTTTGACCCCCTTAAACCCCACTTTTATATAGTAAAACTGGGGTTTACAGGGGTATACATTATTTTTCTTATTTCAGCTAAAAACATAGATTGTGGGTACTCGTTAGAACCGCCTCGTCGAGGCGGTTCTAACGAGTACCCACAAGCTATGTTTTGATCAGAAATATGTAAAATATCGGATTTTTTTATCAGAAAATTTTCTTTGTTTTTTTGGTGGTAAAATTTTCAATATATTTGAATAGGCGTGTTTTCGTAATGAAAGAAGATGTCGAGAAAAAGCAAACAAACCACGACAGGCAGTACACAAGCCACAGATCAAAGAAAATTCAAAGCCAGCAGCTCCCTCTTTCCAAACAAGCGTTAAACTGACGTCGTATCAACGTCGATGCGACGTGATCACGTCGCATCGACATTGATAGGACGTCATTTTGAAGTTGTGTGCCTGCTGGGGTCATTGCACTGCTAAATAGGATCCACTAGACACAGCATAATGCAACGAACAGTACAAAACATGAAAAAAGCTCGAAAGTGGGCAGCCATTGAAAACACTATTAATATCGTGTTTTAAGGCAGTTTTTTTCTAGACAAAAGACAAATGGTTCTAATAGCGTTAATATTAATAAAAGTTCATTGTAATTTGGCTTTAGTTCTCATCAGTTCCAATGTATTATTTTGTGTTTAAAATCAACAGACAGTAAGTAAATAGAGTAATTTCAAAACGAATGCAAACTATAGAGCCTTGATTAGTGATCTGTTTCTTAAACTGTTAGAACGAGAACGTGGTCCTTCCTTTGACTCTATTGGGCTTTTCGGTCAAATAATTCTTTGCCGTGTTGGCCATTTGTTGAGTTTCAATTGCAGTCGATTCTTGGTTCGAGTTTTCGTAATGCGGCATGTAATATTTGTAATAGATTGTGTAGTTGTAGATGATGTCCATTAGAAAAAAAGACAGTCATGATACAAGTACAATCGATTTAAAAGAGAGTGAAACCTTGGACGATGGAAGAATCCGCCATCGACACCATGAGGATTTCGCATAGGGACAAAACAAGGACACACATGACAGTTTACATTTTAATACGGAAAACGAAAACGAATTACGGAATGGGCCACAAAGACAAAAATGTACTTTCGGACATGTAGCGTAAGAGAAACTTATCAATGAATCAAAGCAGTTTTGTTACCCCTTTGTGTTATGAAGAAAGGACTTAATCACCGCGTTGTGGTTTGGAGGAAGGAACTGATCGAAATGCTCGATGAAAACTTTCACTAAAAAACAATAGTGCTGCAAGGTGAAAGAAATATGTGCGTGTTAGTCTTGTCTTATTGCTAGGAATTTTCTTTAAGTTGTCGTTTTGATAACAGTGTAATAAGTAGCTTATGATGCATGATCCGTTTTCAAAATTTTGTTTAAAATGGATTTGTCATTGTAGGAAAAATGTTATGTGTCAGCTATTCTTTAGGAATAGGAAACAGAGCAGGAAGACCTCTGTATCATGGCATTTCAGTAATTGTTTTCCTTTAAAGTTAAAATTTCCAACTATCGGAAATCAGGCGCTGTTATTCTGATTTGTTTTCACTTACAAATTAATGGAACAGGTTACGAGCTGAATCGGTATCTAGCGTGTCATGGATGCACGTTGTGACTTTGTTAGACGTTTTATATAGATGTTTTGTAAGACTATTAAGACCGACACAGCAACGTCATCCCAGCGTGCACGCACTGTTGAAACAACGTCATATCATCGTCGATGCAACATGACAACGTTGTATAGACGTCATGTGATCCCTGGGGTGATTCCCAGAAGTTTCCTAGGGGTTTATTTGTGCAGTTTTGGTTGTTCCTTAGACAGCTGTTACTGTATATACTTGTAATGGTAAATTGTGTTATATCTGCTTGTATAAACCTTATTTACCCAAAATACTGACAAATCTTAACTCCGCATCAATCTTGTACTAAAGTTTGAACAAGCTTATTTTATTTACCTTTTGATATGTCTTAATACTGCTAAATGAGTGACAAACATTCATCACGAAAACACGCCTATAAAATTTTGACCCCCTTAAACTCCACTTTTATATAGTAAAACTGGGGTTTACAGGGGTATGCATTATTTTTCTTATTTCTGTTCAAAACGTAGATTGTGGGCACTCGTTAGAACCGCCTTGCCGAGGCGGTTCTAACGAGTCGCACAATCTATATTTTGATCAGAAATATGAAAAATATTAGAGTTTTTTTTTATCTGAAAAGTTTAGGTTTTTGGAGGTAAAATTGTCTATATATTTGAATAGGTGTGTTTTCGTAATGGTAGACCTGATCAAAAGCCGCAATCTGTGATATTTGATCTGGCGTTACACTGTTTTCTGTCTACTTCAATATTTAGAGTAAACACATATGATACATAAAACATATTACGTGGCCCCAGATTTTAGTTTTAGGTTTTGAAAATGTATCATTCATTGCTGTTTAGCACTGGCTAAAACTAACTATGAAGAAGCCAAGAAAAATCCAGGGTCCAGTTGTTCAAAACTTACAATGCCGTTAGTTAACGTATCGTTAAAACTTTGATCATTAAATATCAGCATATATGTTAATATTGTTTGCTGAAAAAATGTGAGTAGCTTTTGCATTTGCAAAAAAAGCTACTCACACTTTTTCAGCAAAAATAACTGTGAATTAGACATTCTACTTACTAGAACACCTAACATTTTGACCACTAACGAGCTCATTAAGCTAACGATGCTTTGAACAACAAGGCCCAGATTTTCATGTAACAAAGCCCTGCCATAGTACCAGATTAGTTTAACTTTTATTTTATTTGTATACATATAACATTACCGTTTACAACGTGACATGACAAAACATCAATACATACAAATGGGATCCAGAAGAAAGTCGTTTGACTTTTTTAAATCTGTATCCCAGACCATAGTACATATCAGTACAACTAATTTGTGATTTGAGACGATCTGACAAACGTCAACAAAAAAGTATGTGGTATCAATAAGTTATATGAAAAGTAATGAATGTAAACTATTTCAACAAAATGTCAAGAAATAGATATGAAACTATGATATATTATTGTCTCCACGGGGGAAGAGGTGGAGGAAGATATACAATGTACTATATAAATACTAGGTCCGATCGCGACAAATTAATCTAGCTAGCCGTCAATATCAAATATAAATGTATTGATTTGTTTGATTTGGGATATTTATTTGAAAGTAGCAAGGAACCTTATAGATTAATATTCGTTTATTGAAAACGTTTCGACTTCAGTATGAAATCATGTACCGCTAAGAAAATAGCTTTATTTTCTTCTAATGATAGAGAAAGATCTCCATACAACAATACATCTAGAGTAGGGTTGCATTTTTCCGACACGGTAGTCAATAATTCCCGCCTAAGGTCTGTATACTGATCACATACTAACACAGAACCGCATGCGCATCTTGGGCTGTCTATAAGATTTTTAGAAAACAAGTTTTGGCGAAGAGAGCTGCATTTAGTTCTAAGTCTGGCGTGATAAATCTGACCAATTCTTTTGCCTGTGAAATAGTAAGAAGGTGGTAGGTTAATATTGCTGTTTATCCTGGTTTTAAATATGTTGAGACTAGATGAATTACGTGTTTGTTCCGGGAGTTCATTCCATTCGCGAACAGCAGACGGCAAAAAAGAGTTGTAATAAAGTTGTGAATTTGCATATATGATTTGAAGATCATTGGCATTACGCAAAGGGTAAGATGATGTACTTCCTACGGTAGGAGGTACAAGTGAGCAGAGGTAATCCGGAGAAAGATCATTTTGCATTTTGTAGATAAAAGTCAGTTTGTGTTTATTCCTCCTTGAAAACAAAGTTTCCCAGCCTGTTTCCAACAAAAGTGAATTTATTGAGACTAATTTTGTTGCCCCTGTGACAATACGTGCGGCTTCATTCTGGATTTTTTCTAGTTCATTCGATTCGTATTGTGCACAATTATTCCATACAACATCAGCGTATTCTAACAAAGGACGAATAAAAGAAAAGTATATAGTCTGGAGAGATCTCCTATCTAATTTGAACTTCAATTTACGCATAACATTTATTCGATTCCATGCCTTTGTCTTAATATGTTCAATATGATTGTGCCAACTGCAGTCGTTTGAAAAAATAACACCTAAATGCTTATGTGACGTAACTTCATTAATTTGAGTTTCATCCATCGAAACTGGAGGGTGGTACGGTTTGTTAAGTTTTCTTGAAAATAGTATAGATTCTGACTTTGCAGGATTAAATGTTACTAACCATTGTTGGGCCCAACGACTAATTTTTTCTAGGTCTGAGTTAAGTGTTTCGGCTGCCTGAATAGCGTCGTCCACTATGATATACAGACTGGTATCATCTGCAAAGAGCCTTATGGAAGAATTAATATCTTCGACAATATCATTTATATATAAAAGGAACAATAGAGGACCAAGAATATAGCCTTGAGGAACACCCGCTTTTATTGGTGTCCATGCAGAAGAACCACCTGGCAGTACAACTCTTTGGAGTCTGTCATTGAGATAATCAGTAAACCAAGATAAAAGAGACCCAGATATACCTGCTGTTTCGAGTTTGTAAAGCAATCCTTTATGCCAGATTAGAGTTTATTTCTATATTATTACGTAACAGCATTTTATCGCAACATAAATGATGATATCCAGAAAGAGGCACAATCACAGAAAATAGCCTAACAATGGCACCTAGAGGAAGTTTAAACGAACAATGGCGGACAGCACACACGTTACAAATCAAGGAAAGCAAAGCAACTATATATATATCTTCCCAAATGAGTTGATCAGAATACTTGGCACGGCCCAACACAACAATAAGGCTTTATATATAACAAACACGAAAAAAGGCCCCAAAGCGAACAGTAACAAGGCTCCACACAATACGAACAACACTAAAACATTGCCTGTGAATGGTCATAGACTGACCCATCCGTCATGCAGTAAATTAGACAAGCATGACTTTCAATCATGATTTGGTTAAATACTTAGCATGAGGTCTGCCACATATCATTGCTGTTATAGCCTAATTTGTTAGAGCGGGTGATAATTGTTATTAATCGGTCTAAACCGATTGAACAAACGCAGTGGGGGGGGGGGGGAGGGGGCGGGGGGGGGGGGGCACATATCATTGCTGTTATAGCCTAATTTGTTAGAGCGGGTGATAATTGTTATTAATCGGTCTAAACCGATTGAACAAACGCAGGGTGGTTGGCGGGGGGGGGGGGGGGTGTGGGGGGGGGGGGGGTTGGGGTCTGCAATAAAACTTTTTAGTTATTTGTTTATCCATCTTCAGCAGGTATGTACAGTAATTGATATTTATTTTAATGAAATCCCGACTACCATTCTGTTATTCAGTGAATCCTCGTTACAACGACAGCATTTGTTCCCATTGTCATTAAAATGAGTTTGCTGTTGTACAGAATAGTTAATGAGCTGATTGATATGCAAGAAAGATATTGTTTTGTTCTTATTTGCTCATAAAACATATGTTTTGGATATTTGTTAGAATCGCCTCACTGAGGCGATGCTTACAAACATCCAAAACATCTGTTTCTTTAAAGTATTAAACACAATATTCTTGCATAATTTGTGACTAACTGTTACCTCTTAAGCCAAGGTTTCGTCATAGTCAAATTGTCATTATAACGAATTTTGTCGTTGTATCGAGTTTCGGTATGAAAAGGATTCTCTGTATGTTCGTGTGTTTCCAAGGACACATACTTTATTTGTCTTTACTGCAGCTGGTGTCAAGTGCCGTATGGCGGCCGTAAAACGTCTCCCCGTACTTCTTCATCATGCATATTTTATTTTCCTCGGGATCGCTGAGCTGATATGTTGGAAAATCTAGTTCCGCTTAAGTCGGTGCTAGAGGGCGTATGCAGGCCCTCAAAATTGAAGCCATTCAAAGAGTCTTAATGAAACGGATACTCCAATCTATGTTTATTGTTTGGTGTTTCCAAGGGAAATCTTTACAGAATTTATTTACAATTTGCACGTATGCTGTTTAAAAGGAAGGGTTTACTTCGAATTAGGATACACGCCTTTAGCTAAAAAGCTGTCCTTTAAATTGGCAATGTTCCTAAAAGTACCGATTAGCCTAAATGTACGGATTAAGAGGCCTCAACAGACAGTGTAGATCCACACCAGACACCACAGAACGCGGCATCTGATAAAAATTCTGCCTTTGAGCTACCGCTTATACTCGAGGTACATAAACAGGGCTGTTGTTCGAAAAGCTACCGCTTATACTCGAGGTACATAAACAGGGCTCAGTTGTTCGAAACTAACGATGTCGTTAGTTAACGTATGGTTAAAACCTTGATCATAAATATGCATATACGCTAATAGTTTTGCTGAAAAAAATGTGAGTAGCTTTTGCATTTGCAAAAGCTACTCACATTTTTCAGCAAAAATACCTGTGAATTAGATATTGTACTTACTAGAACAGTTTAACATTTTGACCACTATCGAGCTCATTAAATTTAGCTTACGACGTTTTGAACAAGTGGGCCAAGGTATTTAAACGGGTTTGTTAAGTTTTTTGGATAAGTATGCTATGGAGCAAAGGTATTTACTGCAAATATGCGTTTATTGAGGCATTCATGTCTGAGCAAACAGTGCAGATTTAGATCAGATGCCGTGAATGTGGTGTCTAATCACGGTCTGCACAGTTCGCCATTCCATCTGTATGTTTAGACACTTTCCTCGGTAGTGAAATGTATTTGTATTTGTGCCAATTTTAGGACAAGCACGGTACGAAGTTATGGTGTAATATCATCGACAGATCAACCCCCAAATGTAAAATAAAAATATGAAGAACAGTGCACAGCCCCACCGAGCACACATCAATTTGCCTTGATCGGCACAGCGCAGCAGCCAAAGACGCCTCCGTGGTAACGCCCCGCCCACATCAACTACTATACATATGGCGGATTTCATTACGAAAACACGCCTTTTCAAATATATAGAAAATTTTACCGCCAAAAAACTGAAAATTTTCAGTTAAAAAAAATCTGATATTTTTCTTATTTCTGCTCAAAACATAGATTATGGGTACTCATTAGAACCGCCTCATCGAGGCGGTTCTAACGAGTACCCACAATCTATGTTTTGAGCAGAAATAAGAAAAATAATGTATACCCCTGTAAACCCCAGTTTTATTACATAAAAGTGGGGTTTAAGGGGGTCAACATTATATAGGCGTGTTTTCGTGATGAAAAAGCATGCTGTGTAATAAATCGTAAAACCTGCTGGCAAGTTTTGTTTGCCCTGAACTGATATGAACGAATTTAAATGAATATTAGTCGTGTTCTTCTTTCTCTCTAAAATCGTCACATTGCCATATCCATATCTCCCTTAGGAAATGTTTAGTAGCAAAGTAATTTGCTGCTCATTTCAAAGTAGCCGAAATTAATGACTTCCTTCACATCCCTCGCAGAAAGCACTCTGGCGACATTGATTCCGAACAGGAGATAATGACAAAGTAATATGGTAGACCACATGTATCATGTGGAAAAACATTACGAAAACTCGCCTATTCAAATATATAGAAAATTTCACCTCCAAAAACTGAAAATATTTCAGATAAAAAACTCTGATATTTTTCATATTGTTGCTCAAAACATAGATTGTGGGTACTCGTTAGAACCGCCTCGGCGAGGCGGTTCTAACAAGTACCCACAATCTATGTGTTTAGCAGAAATAAGAAAAATAATGTATACCCCTGTAAACCCCAGTTTTACTATATAAAAATGGGGTTTAAAAGGGTTAAAATTATATAGGCATGTTTTCGTGATGAGAAACACCCTGTATCTCAACTGCTGTCCACTAGAAAGTATTCTGTTTGTTCGGTAGGTACTACTACATGGCAATTATTCTTAACCAATGTATGCCTAGCGTCCCAAAAAGCGACGTTGGGAAACAGTATAGACCCAGGTCAGATACCGCGGAACGAGGCATCTGATCAGGGTCTAGACTGTTTGTATTTAGTATAGGATTTTTAATTGATGGGAACGAATTATTGATTCGTGGGAAAAAATTACTAATTCATTCCTAACAATAATCAATTGCGTATACTAAGTCGTTTGAACGCAGTAAAAACAAAGAGAAAAACGTGTATCGTTCGAAATTCCGTATACAACAAGTAATTTGCGAAGAACTAGTGTTTGAATACAGTACTTGTTTGTTTATACATTGAATTTACTAATTATTGTTTAAGGTGTTGTCATCATGAGAGAGCAATAAATAGTTTAATTGACAAACGAATCCCTGGTAAGACCGGGCGAATGCGCAAGCTTAACGCCTTTTCCGCGTTACATATCAAATGCATATCAAACCGAACATGTGTGCTGTTGTGCGAGATATCAGAAATGTATGCCCAAAACCTTCCTGTGGGAACTAACTAAAGAGAATTAGAAGAGAGAAAATCCTGATTAAACACTATTTAAATACGGAATGTCAAGCTGTAATGAATGCAACAAATCATTCGTGCTGATATTACTTTCAGCAGAAATCGGAGGATTATACTTTAACTGAGAGTCGACAGTGAAATCTACCAGCGCACCATAAAAACTAAGATAAATGTTGAAAACATTCACAGGAAAACAATAAATTCCGAAAATAAACAGCTAAATTGCCACTTGTCCATCAATGACTTATCACATGACTTTTTAAAAGATATAAATGGGTCTAGATGTGACAACTCAGAGGCCAGTACACATCGAATACATCTCAATCTAGAAACAGAAGGAAGAAAACATAATGTAATGAGCCTATAATTGTGAGAAAGAGAAATTAGAAAATAAACCAGCCGATCTGTATCGTATTTAACTGGGGATTAGTACACATTCAAGGGAGGAAACTCTGTTCGATTATCTTTGCCTTCCTTTTGAAAACGGATCTACTATAATCGTAACAAATTTGCTCACAAGAGTGGGTGTTAGCATTCTTTCGTTTACGAGTAGAACTCTTTTTAGGAGTGCTTTGGTGTACAGGTAAGCAAACCAGGCAGTCCCAAACTTTGTTTGTCTTGTGCAAAATGGCACAACAACTACTAAGTGCAGTCCCCGTAATCCAAGTATTGGGGCAGACTGGCATGACTGGACAGATCCCAGATCAGATGCCATATTTTGTGGCATCTGATCTGGGATCTACCCTGTCCTGTCTGTCAGTCCTAATACTTAAATTAAGGTGACTGGTTACACATGTTAGTAGTGTTGCCATTTTAAGAACTGGTATTTACTGGTCAAATCTATTGGAACTATACATCGGATTATAAGGATCACGAAAATTTGACTTTTCAGCAAATTTTATAGGAGATTTACGGTCAAACACAGGATAGGCTTCTTGCTGAAACAGCAGTATTTTAAATATAATTTTAAATTAGGCAACCCTTTTGTGATACGCTGCTAATGATTAAATACAATATATGTGGGCGTTTTTGTTGAAATAAAAATATAAATATGCTGGTTAACAAGTACAGTGGTTTCAGAAAAAAAAAAACAGATGACCGCCACCGTGAATGTTCCGATTTTCTACTGCCGTGACCTTAAAAAATTAGGTCTAGGTCACTAGATCTATTCAGTTCTATATTATATCCCAATTATACATCCATGAAAAATCCAACCACTGGTTCACAAGATATCTTGCAGACAAGAAAGTGTCACGCCAACTCCAATCTGATGCCAACGCCAACTCGGTCAGCACCAAAAACAATATTTTCCCTCCCTATAGTTAGGAAGAAAGAGCATAACAAGGCTTATCTTGAGCTATGAGTAAGAAGTGAACATTTTACATGGGGCTGTTATAGTAAGGATGTGCTCCTGTTGTTGATAGTTTCATTGATCTAAATGAGTCTCAGGCCACGGTGTAAATTACTGTAAATCGTCACTCTTAAAATATATATGTGATATTGTGGGTGTTCTGATTATCAAAGCACTGACAGTGCTGACGGGGGCGATTGCTTAAACTTTTGAATTGATTGGGGTATACGTTGAAATGAAAAAGGAATACACAAACAGTACTTGATAGCCCCGTTTCTGGCCTTTGTCTGCGGTAAGAAGGACCGCGGCTAGGATAATTCTTTCAGAGCTGACTATGGAGCGCGGGATTCGCGCCGATTTCTGGTGACCTCTCACAGTTTTATGGACTGTATGGGAGAGTGCTTCAGCAAAAAGTAATAAATAAATAAATAATAAAATAAGACAAATAAATAAAAACAATCCCGTAATATAAAATGCGTGCTGCGCGAATTTCATTTTTCCGGACCTAAGGTTATGAAATTTTTTCGTTCACTTTTCTTTGATGTGAAAGCAAGGTATCAAATTGGTTGATAAAATTTCAATGATATCATTCATCATATTAGTGGACGGTTTAGTTGTTTACACGTTACTAAGGCTATACAAGGCTATACAATTCAGCTTATACGTTAACCATACAAAAGAAACAACTCAAACACAACCACCAGATAGCAGCATTCGCCGTTCGCACTTTGGCGCTTCGTTCTAAGCATCTGTGTCATTATGTTTGTTTTTTATCTTGAATAATATTAGTCTAATAATAATACTAATAACTATGTATTTTTAAGAATTATTTTATTATTGTTTGCATGTCATGAAGCAGAACTTAGACGAATTGTACAACGGTACAAAATGAGCTGCTGCGAAACGTCCCACCTACATTTCCGAAAAATATAGGTCAAATTGGTGAATTCGAGCAATATCTCCCGCCTAGCCTTTCTCGCGCAGCTTAATGCTGCGTCTGATCAAGGTCTGCACTGTTTGCCTCTGTCCCACAAAAGGGACGCTAGGCTTATATAGGTTAATAAAGATTATAGTTTCAGACAGCATTTGGCGTGAAGCCATCGCAGCATATGATTGTATAACTTTCTCCATCGCTACAGAATGTGTTTTAATATTTATTGTTGTCTTTATGCGTGTTTGCGGTCATTCTTTGTCTCTGAGGTAGAATGAGAGATTTGATAGATTTAGGATTATTGTCAGTCTCCCAGCGCTGTTGGTCTAATACTTTGTCCACTTATATTACAGGTCTGTTTGTTCTGAATAAAGCAGGATCCAGTGCTTTGGAAAAGTTTTGTATACATATACTTTATTGTCCTTGCAAATTGTAACATGTTATTGTGATTTGTAAATAAAGATGTTTTACAAAAATGATACTTCTTTTAAACATACCTTTGTCCATTTTCTGAAAATAAAAAAGGTCTACTTCTAAAAAGAACGAATTTGCAAACAAGGGAAGGAAATTCTTTTCTTTTAGAAGAGAACCCTTTTCGCAAGGGGATTGGTGAGCAAGAGGGCAAGCAGAAATATAAACAAAATAGTTTCCTTAAAGGCTCCATATTCTTACAAAAGACATTTTATTATCCAAGAAAGGTTTAATAACTTGATATATGGTATTAATACAATCACAAAATGTGGCACCTGACAGCATGTAGAATTTCAGTTAGTCTCTCGTTCTTGAAATGATTTTTGTCGTATTATTGACTTAATGTTGACTCATTAATTCAGAGATACGATAAAAATTCATTTTATTTTTGCTCCAGTTCAAAAATGAGAGGCTAACTATAATTTTACAGGCTGACAGATGCCACATTTTATGATCGTATAACTGCTATATATCAATTTATTAAACCTTTCTTTGATAAAAAAAAAACGCCTATTTTTGAGGATTTGGAGCCTTTTATTATAAACATGACGAAAGACACCAAGTGTATCCAGTTGCATTAAATTGCAAGCTACGCAAGTTCGGATAAGGCAGTTTTCTTTTTTAACACTTTCATCCCTGAGTCTCTGAAGTGGACTGGTCAGAGATAATTGTTCCAAGAAGAGGTCTCAGTCAAAACTCAAAGCAGAATGGCAGTGTAGATCCTGATGAGACGGCTCATTATGAGCCGCGTCTCATCAGTATCTACACTATTTCCAAAAACAATGTTTTTGTTCGCAGGGTTGAAAAGGTTAAATCCAACCAGACTGTATAAGGTACAAATATATTAATGGTGAACTACTCTTGACAAGACCAGAATGACCCTAGTGTGATCGTGTCGTCAGCACTTCGCAAATAACTATAAAACTATTAAGAGAAGAAGACACCCTGGAAATGCCACAATCACGGCGCACAACCTTCCCGAGGCACAATAAGAGGAAGAGATAGGAAACAAGCAATGACAAACAAATGCCATGTATGAAACCAACGACGCACGAAAGAAGAAGAACTGTTACACAGAAAGTTACACAGAAACCGCCCGAGAACGGTCAGCAGAAAAACAAGCGGTCCATGGACCACGATTCGTTCACCTGATAAATACAGCTATTGCATATCTGAAAATGCTATGCGATTCATTCTTCCAGTATTGCCGCAACAACTAGGACACAAATTTGACCATACCGTAAAAAGGTCAAAGGACTTCCTAGTACATGTATCATCATTTGAACAAACTTAGTAGACTTTGAATCCCCGATGTTATATTCCAGAATTCAGCCTTAAAGCTTTCTTAGGTCTGGAGAAGAATATTTTAAGTATTTTACCATATATGGACATGGCAACCATCTTGTTCAATGGCACGGAACCAGTTGAACAAACTGTCTACAGCCTAGCGACAGAAGACCCAATGTAAGATCTAGTAAAAATTGTTCAAGCATTTTTAGAGAAGAAGACGTTTAAAGATTTCATGATTTTATACCCAGCTAGCATTCTACGTAAATCTACATCGGGCCGTCATCGGCCCGTCAGCTACCCTGACGGGCCGATGACGGCCCGATACAGATTTACGTAGAATGCTGACTGGGTACCTGTACATAGCCTAAAGGCAATGGCAGAAAATCCCCAAACGTTTGACCTGAGCTAAACAATTTTACTTCTTTAACCATATGTTGTTAGTTTCCGCCATTAGTCTTTAAAACACTTTTCAGAAAACAATCTTTCAACATTTCCCCATACAAATGTATGGGGGCGCAAATTTGATCTTGCCCCTACGATCATCATTTGAACAAACTTGGCAGACCTCGAGTCTTCGATGCTATACCAAGATTCGGCCTCAAAACTTTCTTAGTTCTGAAGAAAAATATTTTAAGTTTTTTGTTTTACCATATATAGGCATGGTAGCCATCTTGTTCAATGGCGCGGATACATTTGAATAAATTGTCACTATTCTTTTGACAGAAGGCCCAATGTGAAATATGGTGAAAACTGCTCAAGTGGTTTCAAAGAAGACATTTAAAAAAATACACAAGTTTATACAATTATGTAGCCCAGGGGCAAGGGCACACACCCCGAGGGGACAAAATTTTGATTGTAATTAAATAGTTTTACTATTTTTATCATATATCATAAGTTTCAGCCATTAGTCTTTAACACATTTTGAGAAAATGACTTTTCAGCATTTTCCCCATACAAATATATGGGGGCGCAAATTTGACCTTGCCGTAAAAATGTTAAAGGTCAACCTACAACTATCATTTGAACAAAGTTGGTAGACCTTGCGTTCCTAGTGCTATATATCAAGATTCAGCCTCGAAGCTTTCTTAGTTCTGAAGAAGAATATTTTTTTGTTTTACCATAAATGGGCATTATGGCCATCTTATTCAGTGGAGCGGATACATTTGAATAAATCGTCACTATTCTTTCGACAGAAGGCCCAATGTGAAATCTGATGAAAACTGCTGAAGTGGTTTCAAAGAAGACATTAAAAAAAATACACAATTTTATACATTCATGTAGCCCAGGGGCATGGGCACACACCCCAGGGTACACAATTTTGGGGCGCAAATTTGACGTAAAAATGTCAAAGGTCAATCTACAACTATCATTTGAACAGAGTTGGTAGACCTTGTGTCCCTAATGCTATGTACCAAGATTCAGCCTCAAAGCATTCTTCGTTCTGGAGAAGATTTTTATGGGTTTTACCATATATGGGCATGGCGTGGATCCATTTGAACAAATTGCATGTATATAGTCCAGGGGAAAGGACAGATAATCCCCAGGGGACAAAATTTTGATTGTAACTAAAAAGTTTGAATAATTAAATCATACATTGTAAGTTTCAGCCATTCCTCTTTAGTACATTTTGAGAAACCAATTTTTCAACATTTTCCCCATACAAATGCATGGGGACGCAAAATTGACCTTGCCGTAAAAAAGTCAAAGGTCAACCTACGATCATCATCTGTACAAATTTGGTAGACCTTGGGTTTCTGATGCTACATACCAAGATTCAGCCTTCAAGCTTTAATGGTTCTGGAGAAGAAGATTTTAAATGTTTTGCCATATATGGGCTTAGCGGCCATGTTGATTAACGAGCCGTGACCAGTTGAACAATTTTTAATCCCCCTTTAACAAAAGGCTTCGTGTGAAATTTGAAGAAAATTGGCCTAGGGGTTTCAAAGGTGTTTACGGACGGACGACGGACGGACGGGTGATGGACGGCAAGTGATCACAATAGCTTATCCTGAGCCTTCGGCTCAGGTGGGTTAAAATACTGAGGTGGCTAGAACCAGTTTTACTCGTGCGACACCTCGCCTTACAAGACATTTTTCTCGGGGCACGATACACATCATAAAACAAGATTTAAAGCAAGCAGCTAATGTAATCCGATGTCTTAAATAAAAATCAAACTCTAGTTCCATATCCATTAACTGAAATTCTCAAGAAAGCGCGTCCTCTTAACACTTCTCTTGATGAGCACGACATGCCCTGTTTTAGCAAACAGTGTAGATCCCGATTAGTTGGCGTCCAATTGATATGGATCTGCACTGTTTGTCATTACATATGTGAATTTCTATCAAAAACCCAGATCAAGTAATCTGATTGGCTGGAAATTAGAAGTAGGCGTGGCATGTTAATTTATTCAGCATGACAAGGGTTAAAGTTTATTCTACATCTAAGCACCAAACAAAACTAAAAGACGTTATCCGCGCCATGTGAAAACGTGACTTTGGATCTAATGCGGCCAGGAAGGTCCATATCAGACTGTACAATCGCAGTCTGATCAGAGCCTTTGCTGTCCGATTACTATAGCATACATCGATGCATAGCAAAGGTTCTTATTAGATTTGATTTGAATCTTGGTTGTTCAGATCTGCTCGGAAGGCACCTTTTCTAAATGCGCTGTTCATACATTTTGATTGTATTATAAACTATGTATGTTTCCTTGATTCAACCATTTTATCACAGAGGACCAATAATATTTTATTGGATATGTTTTATACAATTAAAACTTAGCATACTTGATAAAAATTGCAGCAGACGATATTTTGATTTTTGTTTTCTCATTTTCCCAGAAAATAGGGTTTGCATTTCATGCATTTTGTCTCCTTGAGAGAAAGAAAACTAGAAAAAAATATTATCAATATATCGTTTGCCATATTTGCCCATAACGTGGCATGTTTAAGGTGTTGAAGCTGCTTTATATACGAACTGTTATAGACTAATTATTTAGAGGAAGTAAACAATCAGTGAGCCAAAAACTTCCTGAACACGAAACAGAATCTAAACTCATATTTTACAACATAAGTGATTTATGCTGGAACTAGTTTGCAAGCAAACGATAAAATAAATAAATAAGTAAATAAATAAATAAATAATATTTGCTTATTAATCTATTTGTTTATTTAATTAATTTATTAATACAATATTTCAAGAGTGTAGCACAATTGGCTGTGCAAGTCAGTGCCTACCGTGTGCCTCTCTACCTTTATGATACTTTAATAGAAACTGATACACTTTCAGGATCGGTAACTCTGTAAAACATGTTTTTGCTTCGCTTCTGTAAAGGGTCTATGCTAAAAGAAAAGAATTTGCTCCTTTGGGGGCAAGTTTATTCCTTTTAGAGTAGACCCTTTTCGGAAGAGGTGTGATGTATATACAGTCGAACCTCGTTATCTCGAACTCGCTTATTTCGAATCACCTTTATCTCGAAGTGAAAATCTGGTCCCTGTTTTAACATGAAACTATGACAACAAGTAACAAAATAAGGAGCAATTTCTCCTCTTTTCAACATTATATATATATATATATACATATATATATATATATATATATATATATATATATATATATATATATATATATATATATATATATATATATATATATATATATATATATATATATATATATATATATATATATTTCTAACTTCGGGAGTCAAATTACATATTCATTTGTTAAATGTGTGTGTGTGAGTGTGTGTGTGTGTGTGTGTGTGTGTGTGTGGTTGTTCAATTAATTGTTTTCCCCACTCTCTCAACTCTGATATTTCGAGGTACGGTTATCTCGAAGTGTTTCAGTTAGTCCCTTGGAATTTGAGATAACGAGAGTCGACTGTAGTAACCTTACATCGCAATTTTAATACATCTTATGACCTAGCACAAGAAAATTTCTGTATGTCCCTATGCGGGCAACTGGTCTGGACTTTAGTTGCCCACATATGCACATAAAAGCTCTGTCTAGCAGGGTGATATTACATGTAAGAACTTTCTTTAGTCCATATACGTTCTTCAGCGCATAATGTAAAACGATATTGGCCTTTAATACTTCAGCACCGTGAACTCTTACCAAAGTCATCATAAAGTTTGAACAGTTTCACAGTACCATATCTACAATAGTGTATCCGAGGAAGCAGTGCAGTGCCTGATCAATCTGCGCCTGTTGGCGTAATTCATTCTTGTTCAAAATTTAGTATTGCGGCATTAACCCATTGTAGACTGAATAGACTCTCCCACACTATGTATTGGAAGAATCCAATGTCAATTTTAGGTACATCCGGCTGTGAAATTTAGATATTTCTAGAGAAAAATAGCTAAACGTTTTGCAAACAGCGGAGACCCTGATCAGACACTGCCTTCTGCAGCGTCTGATCAGGGTCTGCACTGTTTTAATTACCATTTTAGGGGTCTTTAAACTACATTGGGCTAACATTCAGTCATAGTATTTACCGTATATACGGTAAATGGACTCTCGGGCACATTTTAAGGCATTTTATTATGTAGTATTTATCAATGAACTGTTTTCACTATTGTTAGTATTGTGGCAAACAGGCCTGAGCAAACTATAAACTCAGATCAGACGCTACAGAGCGCGGTGTCTAATCAGGATTAAAACTGTTTACCACTCATCCGGCAATTTTAGACACATCAAGCGGTAGTAAAATGGGCTTGTTAGAGTTTTACGGCAAAGAGGGTAAGGTTTTAAGGTGTACCAATATCTTAGATAAATAGGTAACTTTATAATAATCTACCTTGTTGGTAAACTGGTTCTTGTATTCCAAATGCCTCGTAATCATCCGGGTAATATGTAGGTTCCTCATAAGGATATGTATAAACCATATATATTCCAGCTAAAAATATTACCAAGCAATATAGATGAGGCATAGCTAAAGCAGAAGTATCTGAAAACACAGTTGCACCTTTCCTGCCTCGATCGCATCTGATATGTAAAGGAATGAGCAGGCGTATTGGAAATAAATAATCGAGTGCGCATTCAATGGGGGCGTTTTCAGATCAACGTCATTATTTCTGTGACAGATCAACATTATCAATTTTTCTCACCTGTCGTCTATATTTTACTGGACCCAGTTGTTCAAAGCGTCGTTAGCTTAACGAGTTAAGGGTCATTTCGTTAACTGTTTTAGCGGATTCAATATACAATATTCTGATATTTTTTGCTGAAAAAATGTGAGTAGCTTTTGCATTGCAAAAGCTACTCACATTTTTTCAGCAAAAAATTTCAGCGTATTGGCGTATCAAGAATACACCCGATGTAAATTTTAACGAATCGTTAACTAACGACGTCGTTAGCTTTGAACAACTGGGCCCTGTTTGTTATGCGAGATAGCAGGAAACGCAACGCGAATGATGCCAGGGGACGGCCACATTTAGCTTTAATATTCGGATACCTGAATCCGTTCATCCCTACAATGGTCTCATAAAGGTGTACACTGTTTGCTATTTTGTTATCGATGTTTGACTGAAATCCCTATTTGCAACAATGAATGTCTAAATTCAGAGACGGAATAGTTCATTTCAGAAATTCAGTGGTTAATATGTTAACTCCTTACTCCGAGTCCGAAAGGCACTGACTGAAACGGAGTCCGAAAGTTAGGGAACAGCCGCATTATTCTTACTTCCACCGACTCTTTCCCACACAAACACACACATATGCCAGAGTGTCACATAGCCATAGTATCTGTATTGCTATTCCAGGAAAAAATAGATACACTTTAACAAATCTTAAAAAAATTATGTTAAGGAATTTCACGAAAATCACGAGATCACGAGATATTGACAAAAGAAGCCCGTAAATTCTAACAATAATAAAACAGAAAAAAGGATTTAAAAAATAAAAGCATCAAGTCTATGTGAGAGCATCGAACTCGGCAATGTATATACAAAACGTATGAGCAGTAAATCCCTGATGCCTTCCAAATTATTATTTGGTCTCATACTCCAAAATGTAATTTTTGGGTTACTTATTTCCAATTTTGATTGTCTGCATATGGACACCCACTGTAGTCAGTACATGTTCAGGGTACTCTCTGGGAAAATGATGAATACGTTTACTGAAGAATGGCGTGTAGCAATAAACAATTATAGCAAGAGCCGATCGGGCACCGGGGGTATTAAACTGCGAAACTATAAATTATTCAAAATAACATTTCAAACGGAACAATATTGTAAAATTTAAATGTCACCCCTTCACCGTTCAGCACTTGCACAATTTCGCTGTGGGGTGGCGCCTTTACGTCTTGAGACGGGCCGGTATGAAGGTTTATCAGTAAGTGACCGAATATGTCCATTTTGTCGAGTGCATGTAGAGGATGAGACACATGTCCTTCTTAATTACAACAAGTATCATCCTATACGAAAAAATCTTTTTGAAAAAGCAGTTACAGTTTATCCAGATTTTAATATCTTATCAGATGAGGAAAAAATGATATTTTTATTTTCCAACCTTCAAATGATTCGAGCCTGTGCCAAGGCCTGCTGTCTAATTTTACAATGTCCTTCAGTGCTATTGTATAAATAGATTGTTAAAATTTTATCCACATTCTTGTCATGCTTGGACTTTTATGGTATAAATCTTAAACCAATTTATTTAATGCAACTGGCATGTATAATAATAGGTATGCCCAAGTTTTTTGTTTTTTTTTTGTGTGTTTTTTAAAGGAAAAAGTAAATATTAAACATTTGAGATCAGACTGCATTCTTTCTCGTTTTATAAGGTGAATGCTAATTTTAATCTTATCTTAACATGTGACAAGGATAGCTGTGATAGTCTCTTATAATGTTTTTTAAAAACGGCTTGATTTAGTTTGTCTAATTGTTGCTTTGATTTTTTGATCATTATATATATATATATATATATATAATGATCAAAAAATCAAAGCAACATGTTTAGTTGCATCGTAGTACAAATTTTGATTTGGCTTCTACTACCTTATTCTGTGGCGATACAATGATATATTTTAGACACAGTCTGATTCGGTTGTACCTAATGTGTCACCATGACGAGTCCGGGTGAGAGGGGCATGCTGTTTGGATATTGGTGTCTGCCGCGTGCTCTTTCGTTCACCCGGACTCGGTGTGGTGCCTTTTGCAAATGGTACAGCCAGCTCAGATTTTGCTTACATCTTCTTAAAAATCTGAGATATATGTTTTAATAGATTTAATACAATGTATAAATACCGGTAGATTTTGATGGTAAAATGACGTGTTTTATGCTGGCTCTATATCGGTTGTGCCTGATAAGTCACCATGGCGAGTCCTGGCGCGAAAGACGTGCAGTTTGGACATTGGCTTCCGGCACATGCTTTTTCGTTCGCCGGGTTTCGCTTTGGTCCCGGTGTGGGTGGCGCGGACGGTGCAGAGTTAACTTATATTCTGTTGATATTTATTTGTATACTTAAGGTATGTAAGTTACTTACTTTATGTTTTAATCGTCTCTCATGGTTCATATCTGAAGGGCAATTTTACATTCTTATATGATATATAAAATGTTTTTTTTTTATACAATTGTAGAATTGGTGAGACGTTAATAAACCATATCTTATCTTATCTTTTCTTATCTTATCGTTATCAATATTTTAATAACATAAATTCTGATTTGAGTCATTCTTTTGTACAGCGGGTAGCAACATACCTATCATACGTACATGTAAATTAAATGTAGCTTATTTACCAGACTATTGAGACACACGCGACTGGGAAAAGCAGGATGGAGCCAAGTCAGACGCCACAGAACACGCCATCTCATCTGAGGTTACACTGTTTACAACTCATTCATTAGTTTTTAGACACAACAAGGGGTTGTCAAATGGACTTCTTTAAATATTAGCACGAGTATGATAAGAGTGAAGATGTCCCAGTGTTAAGAATAAAACCGGGGACTTAAAATAAACTGAAAACAAAGAGGTTACGATAGTACGGACATACAATATTATTAGAGAATTTTATCCTTTTAAAATTGAAGTTTAACGATACCTTTTTAGATATTTGATGAATCAAAAACATGTCCCTCATGTTTTTGTCTCAGGATGACTAAGGTAAGTTTATGTTTTTTGACATTAATTACTGCAAATTTCTTTAAACAAAATGACATAATATGTATCATCAGTCTGTATTGCAATATGATAGACCAAGTGTCTCCAGTACACTGTGACGTATTGTCTGAGATTGTATCATCACGAAAACATGCCTATATAATTTTGACCCCCTTCAACCCCACTTTTATATAGTAAAACTGGGGTTTACAGGGGTATACATTATTTTTCTTATTTCTGCTCAAAAATAGATTGTGGGTACTCTTAGAACCGCCTCGCCGAGGCGGTTCTTACGAGTACCTACAATCTATGTTTTGAGCAGAAATATGAAAAATAGAGGTTTTTATCTGAAAATTTCAGTTTTTGGAGGTGAAATTTTCTACATATTTGCATAGGCGTGTTTTCGTAATGTTGTAGTATACCAATATTTCAATGCACTGTTGTGGGCCTGCTTAAATTAGTTTTAATTTGATAAGTTTGTTTTTAAATTCGACCGTTTAATAATGCTGTTGTGTTGCCTTTTTATTATACGTTTAATAGACACAATCATAAGTTCTTGTGACGAAGCGAAAAATAGGAGGCCCACGGATCCCTTGCAATAGTGAATAACTTAGAGCTACAACTTTGTTAAAAATGAACCAACATCACGAAGTTATTGTTCACATGTTTAACTATTTCAGTTTCATAGCACCATCTCCTGTGTTATTAAGTTGTACTAGGTATTCTGTTACTACTTGTACCTCGAAGGAAAATGTTATAATCTTACAACAAATAACTTGTAAAAACAATACTTGGATTTGCCCCAAATACGAATTTGTTAAAATTTCGTATTTTTTCGTTGAATTTGATCACAGTGTTCCCACCGGGAATACATTCCACTTCTGATGCAAGACTTTTATGAATGCATCAACACTTGTACATCATAAATTCCTGATTAGAGATTAGAAACTTGTTAGACTGAAAAATAATTGCTTGAGAGGCAAGATTCTTGAACTTATTTCATCCCTGCATACCGACTTTCGAGCTGTTTCTAGAAGTTCTCCATAGAATATTTATAGGAAGGTCAGATACCCCCACGGAGGAGGCGTTATGCTCCCTATATATATGGAGTTTCGAAAATTGCCCTTGGCTGAGTTGAAAAATGAATCGGAATCAGTCTATGCAAAGGTATTCTTAAATGGCTTTCCATATTATATTGGAAGTTGTTACAGAGCACTGGACCAAGTCAGGTCTTCTGATGCTCGATTTAAACCTTAGAGATTTACACTGACATAAAAGAATAGATAAAAATGGGACCTTGCTAAGCAAGACTGAAAGACAATTCTTGAATAATATTATGAGTGACCATGGCTTGATGCCTGACTACTGCTGCCTGTGGTCTGGTCTGTCGGGGACCAACTTGTGTTTTTTTTTTTACTTTGTTTTCGAAGTACCGTAAAGCACTTCACTTTGCTTCATTGCAGTTTTGCATTTTTTTTCTGTAGTGAAATTGTCACTGATATTATTCTATTTATACAAATTTTAGTAGGGTAACATCATTCCCTATAATAGGTAGTCTACCTTGTGGCCCGCTGTAAAAATTAAAATACAAGTACAAAAAATATCCAAAAATAAATAAATAAATAAATAAGAAAGAAATATATATATAATATGATGTAAAGTACAAAATTGCTAAGAGTAAGAGAAATCTTAAAATTGAAACTCCTCTCCTGCCAAACAGTTCAAACTTAAAATTCAAAATGGCTTAGGGAAGACGAGTAAACTGTAAATATAGATTACATACAGAATGTGTATCAGATAAACCATTACTATATCTCATAAGCACATTAAAGTATATCCCGGACAATTAAAAAAACGCATCATCACGAAAACATACCTATATAATTTTGACCCCCTTAAACCACACTTTTATATAGTAAAACTGGGGTTTGCAGGGGTATACATTATTTTTCTTATTTCTGCTCAAAACATAGATTGTTGGTACTCGTTAGAACTCATCGAGGCGGTTCTAACGAGTACTCACAATCTATGTGTTGAGCAGAAATACGAAAATTATTAGAATTTTTTAATCAGAAATTTTAATTTTTTGTTGGTAAAATTTTCAGTATATTTAAATAGGCATGTTTTCGTAATGAAATTGAAAATCGGGTAGGCTGTATATAATTCAGAGCAAGGGACAAGGCTATCACAGCATTCATTTAACAATTTTGGTAATGTAACTCTGATCTAGGGTGCAAAAGGGATAATACGGCACCAATCACAAGCACAAAAAGGAGCATGATGAACGAGCCCGTGAATCATCACGTACTGGCTCATCGGAAGAGGGCCCTACGCGGACCGAACAAATAATTGTAATTTTCATGTTGCGTCAGAACTCAGGGCGAGGTTGCGATCGTATAAAACGAATTATTCCTCAAAAATAGACATTTTATTATCCAAGAAAGGTTTAATAAATTGATATATGATATTTATACAATCATAAATGTGGCACCTAATAGCCTGTAAAATTTCAATTGGGCTCTCGTTCTTGAACTGAATCAAAAATGAAATGATTTTTTTATCGTGTCTCCGAATTAAAACACCATTTCATTTTTGAAATTTTAGGATTAAGGGTGAGGTTTCGCGCAAGTAAATCTCGTTTTGGTGATTTTGAGATGCAAACTTTTAAACTAAATTATTCAATTATAGCTCACTGCACTGTACGGACTCGGGCAGTATTGAATATCTTACAGTATACATAAATGCAGGTATTAAAAATCTCATTTTGATTTTACGAAACCTCTTCTGACATTGCAATGGATTAAGGAATGATTGATATGCAGTGTTGGTAACCAAAGCTTTCAATTCATCACACCGCAAACATAAAGCAATAAATCTAATGCGAATACACATAATATTGGATAAGATCTGTAAAAAAAAAATTGTGAGTACTTCCCAAATCGCGAAATGCATGTACTCGTATCTTAATTATATGTGGAGAAGAATACGTGTGCGGAAACTACCGAGAGAAAACTAGAGCCAGTTTGGGCTTAAATATAACCAACCAATCAGCCCTCATATGGCATAAAAGGGGCCATACAATCTAAAATTTTCAAGTGAAACAATTCTGTCAGTTTTCTTTACCTTTCTACTGAAATAGCATCTACTCTGAATGATAAGAACTTGTCTTGTGAGTAACGCTGGCTAATCAGAGCTGAAGAAATAATCGATTATCAGCCCTGCGATTATCAGCCCTGTGAGCGACAATCGAATAGTAATCACTGAGGATTTGATCATAATTTTACCGGTCTCAGCATGATTCTTGCCATAGATTACACGTTATCTTATGCATTCGGTCAGACATGCCAGAGCAAACAATGTAGACCCTGATGAGACGCCGCTAATGCGGCGTCTCATCAGGGTCTACACTGTTTGCCTCTCAGTCAGCTATTTTTGTTCATATCAGTAGTAAGGGATTGAGGTGTCTGAAAACTGAGGCTAAATACGTTAAAGTAAACAGACACAGAAATCAAATGATCGATTATTATCAAATCTGTAATGATAATTATTTTTGCGGAATTTATCGATCAATTAATCGATTATCAGATTAATTATACCAGCCTTACTTGTGAGCAAGTCCTTTCTTTTATAGTAGATACCTTTTCAGAAGGGGGGATGGATTCAAGAAAGGATACAGATAGACACAATAACTAAGGCTGGTACGATTAATCGGATAATCGATTAATTGACCGATAAATATCACACACACAAAAAAAAAACGATTATCATTACAGATTTGCTGATAATCGATCATTTTATTTCTGTTTCTGTTAACTTAGCGTATTTACCCCTAGTATTCAAACACCTCAACTCCCTACCATACTTTATCTAAAATTTGAATAATTATTAATACCAAATGTTGTGTCTAAAATAGCTGAATGAGTGGCAAACAGTGTAGACCCTGATAAGACGCCGTTTGTGGCGTCTCATCTGGGTCTACACTGTTTGCTCAGGCCTGTCTGACCAAATACGTACAGTAAAATATAACATATGGTAAGAGTCATGCTCAGGTAGACAGGTAAACTTATGACCAAATCTTCAATGATTACTAATCGATTATCGATCACAATGACATGACTGATAATCGATTATCTTTTCAGCTCTGATTAGCCACTTTTAACAATAACTGTACCCACAATCTGTTCCCCATCCTGTCAAATGAGAAAAAATGTCCAGTCTTCTATAAATAGGTTCGCAATGTGACCAAAATACTCTTACGATCGGTTGCCAAGTGAAGATTTCCTCAGGAAACTGGTGGACGGAATTGTTTCCATGGAGGGCGGATATACGAGTAAGTGATACTAAGATATTTTGAAATTTAACACACCTCCCGACATCTGGTTCCAGAGAGAATGCGTCGTATGCCTTTTAAAACAGCATGGTCTCATTACATTATAAAAGATACTGCTGACTAAGAAGGTACGTGCGGGCGTGCGAAGCCGAATGAAAACAACAGGTATAGTTGCGCTTTTTTTCTGCACTATCCTGCTAGATTTGTGGGCAGACATTTAAGAACAACACTTGGCATCTCCACTCGCCTTCTAATGCGCAAAATCACTTACACTGCAATGGTCGACTAATAATATTTAATTTCTCAGGCCGAGTTACAATAATTTGTCAACTTGATAATAAATGTCTAGCGCAGCACGTACTGAGCTATCAGACATGTAAGATGGCACCATGACATTTGATCACGCCCATCCATTAATCAAACAGCGTCTAGATTAGGTCATTTTCGACGTTGCTGCGACGTCGAAACGACATTATTACGACGTTGTTTGTTTACTGGGTACTGTCTTTGTCTAATTACATCTGAAAGGCTATTGGTTTGCTCGGAAATGTCTACAGCCAGACTATTCCCTGTATGTTAATACACTTCAGTACAACGTGACTTGTACTTGTAAATTACGGCATGGAAAAAATGTATCTAATGACATTGCGTCCAGCGAAGACTCCGATCAACCTGTGTATCCAAGCACTCTGATCATTCAGACTTTGTTATCTGGATGAGGATTCCTTGGAGTTTGGCTATTAGCAGATCGTATGCAAAGGCGTTGGACAATTATGATATTAAATATATTTTCTCTCTCGGCGTGAGTAGTATAGGGTGCTACCCTATTCTACTGGCGTGGGTGATATATAGCTTTTTTTATATGTGCAAATTGGTCGCGGTGTCCGCCTTTCGTGTATGGACCTCAGGTGACATGTTAGTAAATTTAAGAAAATGTGTGTGTTTAGGGTAACATGTCAGAAAAAAAAGATAGGTAGATTACCTGTTTTTTTTTGTTTTTTTTTTTTTTTTACTTACAAATATACAGTAATTACCAAACACATAATGAATCGTTAAAGTTCCGCATCATACTTATAGAATTTTAACAAAGTGAATAATTCAACTCACATCACGAAAACATGCCTATATAAATTTAACCCCTTCAACCCCACTTTTATATTGTAAAACTGGGGTTTACAGGGGTATACATTATTTTTCTTATTTTGCTAAATCATAGATTGTGGGTACTCGTTAGAACCGCCTCGCCGAGGCGGTTCTAACGAGTACCCAATATCTATGTTTTGAGCAGAAATGTGAAAAATATCGGGGTTTTTATCTGAAAATATTTGAGTTTTTGGAGGTGAAATCTTCTATATGTTTGAATAGGCATGTTTTCGTAATGGGAACTGATACAATCTAACCCACATCAACATCAAAGGGAAAGACGGGCAAATACAATTAAACAACAAGAACAGATGGAAAGCAAAACGGTGGTAACTCTGTTATCCACATTTAACTAAACATATGTTTAACTTACATAAAATTTAATGTTAACCGAAAATCATTTGTAAGTGAACACTACAGAACATTTAACAAATGGTACCACAATGAAAGTATCGCCTTGGAACTGCCATTTTAAAGAAGTAGACAGTGATACATTTACTGCAATCTGAAATGTACGAAATTACTCGAAGATATTTTGAAATTTAACACACCTCCCGACATCTGGTTCCAGAGAGAATGCGTCGTATGCCTTTTAAAACAGCATGGTCTCAATGAGAAAGCATCAAATACACATATTTACATGTTTAGTGTTGTCTCTTAAATGAAGCATTACATACTTACTTACGCGTTTCATTTCTCCTTGGAAAACAATATTAAATGTTCCCGTCAAGGCAAATATTAGGCAGATACAAATGAGTCAGCCAATAACGAATGTTTAAACACATTAGGGTATTTTTATTTCTTTGAGGAGCCCGAACGCCTTTTGGCTTCTCAGACATTAAAATGTTTTCTTCATCCAGTGCAAGCTAAAAATCTGAGTTTCAATTCCCTTTAAACTCTAAGTTTCTAAAGTGGACCCTCCCATCTTTGAATCAGATCAGAAACATTGCTCAAAACAGAGGTATCATTCATAAATCAAATAAAAATGGCAGACAGTATAGATCCTGATGAGATGGTTCATCATGAGCCGTCTCATCAGGATCTACGCTGTTTGCAAAAATATTGTTTTGGTCTGCAGGGCTGGAAGGTTAAATGAAACAAAGATGCAAGGACGAATGGAATAGACATAATATGACATAATCCTGAACTAGTTTTTTCAAGACTCCACGGTGATAATTAGGAGAAATAAATCCCTATAGAAAGTCTCCTTCTTGAGGATTTGAGACGGATGCCGTATTTTCTCTATGTATTCGGACAGACAGGCCCGAGCAAACCGTATAGATCTGGATTAGACGCCGCAGAACGCGGCTTCTGATTGGTGTCTACATTGTTTGACACTCATACAGCGGTTTTTCGGACACACGGACAGATGTTTAAATTGATCCGTTCAATGTATAGGTAAAGTATGGTAAGGAGCTAATATGTCCGTTTACTTAGGGTAGATATGGTAATGTTTCTTTCCTGTCTCAATTATATAACAAGTAACCATCAATTATATAACAACAAGGTTTAATACGTTCACTTGTCTGCTATTTCAAGTTTGCATTAATGCCACGGTGTCTATTGACATACAGTCATTTAGTGGTGTAGAGCTTCAATTACTACGTTAACAAGTCTAGCGATACAGAAACCCCAGCCACCCCTCCCCACACGCTCCTGTTCTCCCATAATTAGTATATTGCGATAATAGAGGCATGCCGGTGTATACATTATTAGGCGTATTTTCAGCTTTTAAATCTGATTTGGATTTATTTTGTTATTTCTATCTTTTTATAGTGTATAAATATATCTAAATATATTGAAACTCTTTTTTTTTCTCTCTCCGTTTCTTCCTATATTATACAGCAGAAATAGCCTGGCTTAAGTAGATCTGTTTTTTGTCTTATTCCTCCACAAATATACTGAGAGAAATAAATTTAGCATTGTTCATGGTTGTGACTGTTTCTCTGGCAAAAGTATTCCAAGACTGTTGATCGCATGTACGGATGTCAGCTCTGTAAATGAACTTTTGCCCTCTACCTTAGCGTCTTTGGAACCTAAAATGGTACACTTACTCACAAGAAACAAAATGATTTCCCGCGTAGTCTGAAATATACGCTGCTTCCTAAAATATTATTAAATGTATTTCCCTCAGTATATATACGTTGTAGGTATTCATAAGACCTCCGCGAATGCTTCTTATATATAATGAGTGTCAAATGGAAAAGCTACTCACATTTTTTTTCAGTAAAGATATTAGCATATATGTCATATTTAATAAAGTTTTAACGATACGTTAACTAACGACATTGTTAGTTTTGAATAACTGGACCCTGGATGCGCAACAAACAGTAAAATACCTAATCAGACGCGTTCAGCGGCGGCGGTGGCGTCTTGATATAGGTCTACATTGTTTGACCAGGTCCGTTTGTCGCATTACTTAGTCATATGTATCCTCTAGGTGTCATTGGTAGGCTAACTTCTGTGATTGTGGCTATTTCTTGACATCTTCTGTACTACTATTATTAAGGAGTGTGTGTGTGGGGGGGGGGGGGGGGGGGGTGTGGAGGGTGTATTTCGTTGATATTTTAAATGTTATGTTCCTTTGGAACTATTGGCTGTTTCCCGGCTCTATAACACAAGCTGTTGTGAATATATATAGAACCGAAAGCAATGATTCTTGTGATCAATAAACACACACATACACAAGAATGAAAAACAGCTGAAATGCAAAGTTTCTGGGCAAGGCTAGCTTGTTTCGGCCAATTAGGACTCTTTAGTGTCTCTCGTGTGAATTTTCAAAAATAATCTGACCCTGATGGACCGATAACGGCTCGCTATAGATTTATAAAGAATGCTTACTGGGATTATTGTGAAGAAGAAGGGTGCGTTTTACGACCGCTACGGCAGTAAACACAGACAAACGCAAGAATGACAATAGCTGCAGTGTCGATGATTTCTGGGCCAGGCTAGTTAGTTTCGGCCGATTAGGAATCATCAGTGATCCTCATGTTAGTTATATTACAAACATGGAAAGACAGTTTTTGCCGTGAGGTTAACTCGTCGGTGCCAACAGATAAGTAGTAACAACAAGACGTAAACAACGAATAGGATATGGACAACAATGGCATCTTTTTCAAGGAACATATATCAGTCAGTTAGATTAAAAAAAAAAAACAGCATTGCTCTGTTTAATAGATAACAAGGCGGAAGGTTTGGAAGGATTACCATCAGAAATTCAGTAAATGTGTCTTTTAGGCTGTGTGTTGAATTTTATTAGATTTGAAAGTCTTACTATTTATACTGTCGTAGATGAAAGTAACGTTTATATGTGTAAGTATTTTATTTATAAATGGACTTTCTTATGACGTGAGTCTTAAATAAATAAATGAACTACCCTGAAAGTAACTTATAAAGGTTTGAACTTTAAAAACAAACGCCTTCTTGAAGAATACACAAATAATAGGAAATGTCGTTTACGTCAAAATATGAAATCAAATATTGATTATGTTCGTTGCTCCTCCGCTATGACAAAGGTTTTGCTGTAGGCCTTACTGCGCCAAAATGGGCATAATGATGATACTATAATCAACAGAGACGGTAATTAATGATCAAAGCCCGTTGCCATATAATTATTCGTATTTTGATAGACAAATCTAGAAAAAGTCCCTTATATCATATCAGCCGTAACGCGAGAAAAATTGCCTGCTATCATGTGAGGCCAATGAAGACACAAATCAGCCTGTGCATCCGTGCACAATGATCAGAGTGTTTGTTGTCCGCATGAAGAAACTTTGCATCGTTGGCTGTCCGAAATGCGCCAAATGAAGAGTTTGATCAGTCTGCGCGGATGCGCAGGCTGATCTGAATCTTCGCTGAGCGCACGTGTCGGAAGGCACTTTTTCTGACGTTCCGGCTCATATGTGAACAACAGTTGCTAAGGTAAATCTGTGTATCCGCGCTTTCTGATCAGGCACTTGTCTGTTCATATAATCAGATATATTCTGCAGAACCCATAGTTCCTGTAAGCAGGAAAGAAGGGACATAATCAGACTGCACGAATCGCAGGCTCTGGGTCTTGTCTAACGCATATGCAAGAATAGAGCAATGTTCCTGCTTTGCAAATCTCAAGGCGACTGGATATACCTGGGCCCTGGGCTCAGTTGTTCAAAGCGTCGTTAGCTTAACGAGCTCGTTAAGGGTCATTTCGTTAACTGTTTTAGCGGATTCAATATACAATATTGTGATATTTTTTGCTAAAAAATGTGAGTAGCTTTTGCACTGCAAAAGCTACTCACATTTTTTCAGCAAAAAATTTCAGCATATTTGCATATCACTCGATGTAAATTTTAACGAATCGTTAACTAACGACATCGTTAGCTTTGAACAACTGGGCCCAGGTTTACAATCATCCCTTAAGTTAAGGTCAACCTTAACTTTGAGGGCTGAGATTTGCACAGCATATTTTGGCTTTTCACATAAAAACTGACATTCAACGATGAAACAAATAAATAAATAGACATCGCTCACTGAACAAACACAAAACTGCATTTTAGTTGATGTTCAGTACCTCATTTCATGCGTTAAAATTTCAGACCTTAAGTTAAGGTACACCTTAACTCTGAGGAACGATTTTAAACCCAGGCCCCGGTGATTTTTACCGCCATTTTGTACAAGGGAGATAACTTTTGTGACTTCCTGTTTCGCTTCCTGCACACCAAGCCCCTTCTGGAAAAGAGTCTAATCTAAAAGGACAGAATTTGCTTCCCCTGGGAGCAAATTCTTTCCTTTTAGAGTAGACTACTTTTCAGAAGGGAGATTGACAGATCTATCTCAACTAAAAGTTTATCCATTACCATTAAACTTATTTTGCTTATCACAGACAAGAAAAAGTCTTTATGTACAATTATCATTTCCTAGAACATGTACATTAGTTTCCATTAATATCAGTGTATCATCTTCCTGAAATCATAAATCATTTAAAAATGAAACAAAAGATCAAAATCGATTGAAGGTAAAAGGCCGGGAGTGACTGGTAAAACTGCGTATTTTGTTTTATACATCAGTCGTGTTTACGACATGAGCCGTGTCATGCGATAAGATGTATTTTTTTAAAATGCGAACTATAAAGACCATGACAAGGTTGTGAAACCACATAGTATGAACAGGGTCTTGATTTATTCTCGCTCAGAATATGCTACAATATTCGATAATTGTAATCGAAAATCGGCCCTGCTCAACAGGCTGATATTGGTATTTCCTAGCCTCAAATAGCCAGAAAACATTTTGCGTGGCTGCGTTGAATAATCTTTATGGTCCCAGCAAAGTGTAACTTATCTGCGTTTGGCATATATGACCAAGATATAGAGAAGTAGTGCACTTGAGCATCTGCACAGTCTGGTCGCTGGTTTTGCTGATGAGTAACATAATATATGGATGGACCTTGAGGGCTCATAAACGAAAGGCCCTGTTCAAAGCACCACATTCATAAAAAGATGGTCACACATGATTTAAGGGTCATTTGCCTGATTCATATAGCAATTTCAAAGCTCACACGACAAATAAACAGCAATTAAAATGAACAGCAACACGGGTAAATGTGCCTCCGTAGCGTATGCAGACAGCAAAGAACCAGCTCAGTCTGAGCAGGGCCTTTGTTGTCCGTCGTACAGAATATCGAAGAAAACCAAATGACCTTATCAGATTGTACAGCTTCGCAGTCGGAACTGGATCTTTAGTATTCACAAACGCCCCGATGACACATTTTCTAATGGGACGACTGATTCACATAATATACACATATTTAGTTCCGTCATTCACGATATGTTTTTATTATACGCAAATTCCGCCTCGGCTGAACGCACTTTACACCACGAGACTGGTGCTTATACTGCGCCGTTGGGGTTCCAATCTCATCCGTTGTTCAACATAGAACAAGAAAAGCTGTGACAGTAAACTGTCACATCAGTGATACGATTTATTTCAGATTAAAAAACAAAAAAAAAAAAAAAAAAAAAAGAAATGAAAATTAGATAAAACTGTATGTTTCATAGAGAATGGAGCAATTATATTTACACGGTAACATGCTAGGCTGAAACAGTCAATGAAACCGTGAATTATAGAAATAAAAGCAATAGTGATGCTATTAACAAATACCACTGACCGATCGGAACTAATTTCTCTCCCCTTATTGCGGATTGTTTTATTTATTTATTTATTTATGAGACATTTCGCGCGAGTAAAACTTGTTTACGCACCCCACCCCCAGTAGTTTTCCTATTGATTTCTCTAAGGTGGTTCGTCTACTCTTCTGAAATTGGCACAGTTAAGACGGACAGGCCATGTTACTAGAATGCCTGATGAACGTTTGCCAAAAAAATCGTCTATGGAGAACTACAGGTGGGAAAACGTTCCCATGGTGGTCAGAAAAAGCGATACAAGGACACCCTCAAAGCCTCCCTTAAAGACTTCAACATACCAACAGTCGTGGGAACAGATTTCACAGGATCGAGCAAAGTGGCCTCATTAAAAGGGGTGGTGGTAAATACGAAGCAAACAGAATCCGCGAAGCCAAGCAGAAACGTGCTCAGCGGAAAACCAGGGCTAAGGCATCATCAACAGAGCTTTCTTCCTCAGAGCTCTCTTGTTCTATCTGCAACAGGCCGTTTAGAGCTAAAATTGGTCTCATCAGCCATCTTAGAACACACAAAAATATACATGCTTTTGATTAGGATTGGTCTTCGTCAGTAATGACGAACGGACGTCTATTGCAGTTCTCCTTTGTTTGTGTGTCTGTGGTTTCATATGTGGTGTTTGTGGTGTCCTTATTTGTTCCTCATATCTCTTTCTTTTGTTGGCTCGGGACGACTGTGCTTCGTGATTGTGACATGGTATCGTTACTTGTATTTTTATCATGTTGTCTCTCTCATGTTATCATATTTTTGAAGCTGCAATCCTTCTTTTCGATATCTAAATGTCTTCCTTACTATTTATAATACTAATTTGAATAAATGGTTCATTAAATTAGTCACACTGAAATCCAGTCAAATAAAACTAATTCTTCTGAAACTTGGAGTTATTGATATCAAATAATATTATGTCTTTAAAATATAAGACAAACGTTTAATTTTAGTTTGGACATCGTTTATTTCCCATTTCTAGATAGTGATAATCCTCGACCTACAGTAGTATAGGCTGCCACTATGGGTACTCCCATGAGGAGTACCCATAGTGGCAGCCTATACTACTATCTACCTTTTAAGAGTTATACATATCTCTCTACCTTCTATGAGTTATACATATATCATCTTATTTGCTTTGAAAGGATATCTCATGTAAATGGTTTATCGGTCTGAACAAAGTCCTGAATGCATGCTAAAGTTTTTACAAAAAGGACAGTAGGTGTATGGTCTTTGTGTTTTGTTTGGTCGGTCTTGTCTTGCATTGTGCACACCTGGTTTGGGAAAAGAGAGATAGTTGCTTAGCTTTACGTTGTTGTGTTCCATAAGTGTATGTACTCTCCGATATAGTAGTATACTTTTCCTCTGGGTTTCATTCCTAGGCTATGTTCTATAAATGTGACTTCCTGGACATCCCTACTGTAGTAGCATTTAGCCGTTATTGTGTCTATGGCTGATCCACCTTCGTGCGAAAACAGAGGGCAGCAAAACTATGAGGTTTAGCTAATAAGTATACTGTCTGTCGCATAATATCTACATTATATTCTTTCCATGTACATGTATATCAAATGAGCAAGCGCACGACAAAACCTAACATCAGACTTGTGCGATCAGCGAAGACTGATCACATGTGCTTTCTACAGGCTCCAGGTTATCCAAGGAGGGATGAACAAGTAGCCTTGCCATACTTGGTGGATATACAGGATGATCTGAGGCTTTGCTGGTCACACACAGGTCTTATTGTTGGTTTTGTCGTGCGCTGGCTCAAATAATTATCTTTTCTGTTTGTTTCGAAAACTCACTTGCAGCCCTGCGAATTACAATGCTGTCGTATGGAAAGTCGCAACGAAACCGAGACTCCAGGTGTCATTCTTTTATGCGTTGTTTGTTTCCAAGGGCAAGCGTTATAGTCTTTATTACTTTTTAATTTAGTAAAATTGTTGTGGAATCCAATGTCTAACAGAATTCAGAAAGATTGTTTCCCTTTATAAAAAGACAGAATGTAAGGATAATATGTGACAGACTAAACCTTTCTTTAGAGGGTTGATGTATGATCTTATGTCTTTGTTTAGGCTCTCCATGGTTCATTTAGAGGTTTTCGTTAGCTCTGACTGCCTTAAGGTGGTTGCCACGAACCCTCATATATCCTTTTCATCATAGTGATTTAATTTGATGTACACATTTCTTTCTCGTTGTGTTTCCTTGATTGAGTTAGGGAATCTTTATGCGAGCCGGACATTCATTTTTGTATTTTTTACAATATTTGATCATAGGGTGAAGATTTGGTACCAGTAAAGTCGATTTGACGCACCCCTCTCACCTCCTCTCCCACCATCACCTGTAGTACAGTCGACTCTCGTTATCTCGAACTCCAAGGGACTCTATAAAGCACTTCGAGATATCCGTACTTCGACATATCCGAGTTGCGGAACCTAGGAAAACAATTGATCGAACAACCACCTTTAACAGAATGAATATGTAATTTGACTCCTAAGTTAGAGATATATTGAAAATATTGTGGAAAAGAGGAGAAATTGCTCCTAAGGAGCAATTTCTCCTCTTTTCCACAATATTTTGTTGCCTGTTGGTAGATCTCTGTGTTAAAACAGGGACCAGATTTTTTCTTCGAGATAAGCGGTTATTCGAGATAAGCGAGTTCGAGATAACGAGAGTCAACTGTATTTAATAGAGACCGTTCTAAGATGATGGTTTTGGTGCTGTGTGTTCTTTGTATGGCTGTATGACTATTATCTGTGGCGTTGTTTCTCGTGTTGTGTTTTCTTTTTGTTGTTGTTTTAGTGTTGTGTTTAATGGATCATTTCTGTTATCTTAGGGTACCAGAATTGTGCATTACTAAGTTAAAACTATATTCAGTTAAGTTTGTGTAACACATTTGGGAAGGGCTGCCAAATCGTTTCTTTTTGTGGCTGTTCAATTGAATTTGACTGTTTTTCCCTTTGATATTGAGAATTTGATTGTATCAGTTCCAGAGTTCACTAAACCCGTGTAAGACCCAGATTGTGCTTCATGCTCTCAAGGGTCATTTCATTAAGAACCGAAACCTCTGAAACCGAAGCTCCTTTTATGGATTTCTAATGTTATAATCTGTAATAAAATGTATGACAAATAAATTTATGACAAATAGGATTACGTTAATCGTCGGGCATTATGTTTAGACACAAGATCAATAATCGGTATATAAATATCCAAACTCTCATATCAATTAACCCATTGGTCCCCAACGTTGAAACCTACAGTTCATTTGCAGTACCTACAGTACAGGCCGGCCTCGGTGGCTCAGTTGGATGCGCCGTCCGACTGGAGACCAGGAGGTCGCGGCTTCAACCCCCGCCGAGGTCGGCAACATTCTTTCGTGGAGATTGATCATGAAATATTTTCTACGGTCATTCTCTCCCTTCCGCTGATTCAAGAAGGGCAGTTGTCAGTTTCTGGCGAAAGAATGTGCACAATACTGGTTAACCGCTTAGAGGACTAAGCCTGCCCAGTAAACGTGTGGTTAGGTAAACTGACCGCGCTCGACATGACCCCATTGGGTTGACTGGGCCGTAAAACTTCAACACAAACCTACAGTACAGTGCATAAATTGAATATTTAAGGAAACCTGGCAGTTCTGGGTCTTACACGGGTTTAATGAAAAGTTGAAAAGAACTCGTACCTTTATAATATAGAGAATCCTACTATTACTACCGAAAAGAGGGTTATTATTCAGGAAGTCTTATGATAGTTATTTGGAATCGGTAGACGTTCAAAGCAGACGACTCATTCAAAATTGTTTTGCTCCATTCTGGAATAGGGTCATATTCTGACTTTTTTGTACAATGGAGAGAGTTATTATGACTTCCTGTTTGATTTTCCTGCAAACAAAAAAGGCCATTCTGAAAAGGGGTCTACTCTAAAAAGAAAGAATGTGCTCCCCTTTAAGGGTCTTCTCTCTAAAAAGAAAGAATTAGCTCCAAGAGGAGCAAATTCTTTCTTTTTAGAGTAGACCCCTTTTTAGAGTAGACCCCTTTTCAGCTGGCGAAAAATGTGCGCAGGTACTGGTTAACTGCTTAGAGGACAAAGTCTGCCCAGGAATAAGTGTGGTTAGGTAAACTGACGGGCTCAAAATGACCTTAATAGTGTTGACTGGGCCGTTTAACGCCAAACCAACCAGATATGCGTATTTCATTACATAAAATGGAGTGAAATGGTTTATGTTCAAAAGTACTATATTATAAACAGAGCTCATCAGAGTCTAACAAAACCAGAAATTATCCGTCTGTGACAAATTACCCTGTTAATGACACGCATCAAGCGAAAGAGGATAAAACAAAGGTAAACAGAAAAACCCTAACAGTCGTGCAGTCAGATCAAGTACATCACAGTTTTATTACTGAAATACTTGATATAATAGAATCAATGCAAAGTGAACGTGTTTCGTTGTTCGCATAGATGTATTCAGTCTCATCCACCCCACTCATATCTGTCTCCTTATAGGGCTTTTATTACTAAACCTGTTAACTCCTGCTGCGCAAACGGTATATTCGTTAATGTGATATTAAGATGAATACGAAGTTTTAAGTCAATTTTTCTTATATTACTCGCGTACAAGAGGCCAGAGACACAGCAATGAAGATCCCAAGAGGAAACTAAATCCTAAATTGATTATAGTGATTAAGGTCAAGCAGATTGATTCTGAGTAAGAAAATGAAGTTTGATGATTAGAAAGTGTTAAGAATGATTTGAAGGATGCCGTGCTTCGTCTTAACCCTTTCTGCCCTGCAGATCAAAACAAGTTATTTGCAAACAGTGTTGATCTTGATGAGACCGCTCATAATGAGTCACCTCATCAGGATATACACCGTGTGCCATTTTATCTTGACTTTTGACGGAAACCCTATTTTCAACAATGGATGTATCCGAATTGAGATATGGAAGTGTCCATTTCAGAAACTCAGGAATGAAAAGGTTAACGTGTAAAGTGTCATGTGTAAAGTGTAGACACCAAAACTAGACACCACAGAATACTGTACTAAAGTTTTAACACGTCTGGGAAATTCTAAGTGCATAACAAAATGGTGCCAGTAACTGCATTGAGAGAATGTGTCGAAACTTAATTAGAAAACTCATAGTTTCACCTTTGATTGATTTAGATAGCCGCGTTAAATCCAGATAAAATTACCCTTTTGTGTCACTAAGCCGTTGCTGGTTTCCTTTTTGTCGATCTGACACGAAATAAAAGAAGTCTATAAACGCCTGTAAGGATTAAGGTATTTACCGAGTATATCCTAAGTATTCTGTAAGACAGGCCAACGTATGCAGTGTAGGCTCAGATCAGACGTCACTATTAGTACCAGAATTGTACGATTTATCCAGCTAAACTTTAAGCTTATCAACTGTGAGTAAAATGGACTATTTTTAATCATAAGTACGGTTAACTCTTTCACTGTCATATGCGATAACAATTGGCTTTTGCAAAAGGCGTAGATCCAGATGAGACGGTTCATCATGAACCGTCCCATCAGGATCTATGCGGTTTGATATTCTGTCTTTAAACGTTACTAATGAACTTCTATCCAATCGATAGCTTGTTAAAAACAAAGCAGACATAGTCTGATATTTGGCGCCGAAAAGAGTTGAGGTGTCCAAATACGGCATAGGTGCCGATTTTGGCAAAATGCCATGTTATCATTACTGTCATGGTTGGATACTGAATTATACGAGAAAGTTTCGACATTGCTACCTTCAATGAGTATTTGTCTGTTTCAGAACATAAAGCGAGCAATCAAGGATGACACATATTTGAAAGGGTCATTTTCACTACAATTTTAAATGGATGTTTTTTTCTTTTTATTTATTTATTTTTTATTTATTTATTTATTTAAGGACAAGATTTTAGGCCTTGAAATGCCTAGTTTTGGGAGCACATACACACTATGATTAATAATAGGCATTAAGTAATGTACTATGTGTCTATAAAATGTTCAGCTGTCACAAAAGGGGTATATATGTTCATACGTTCCGCAATATCAGTATCATTATATAAAAGTCTACGCGAAACGTTTTACTTAGCAAACATATAAGTAAAACATAAAAAGGAAATGCCACAATAATAAAGCACGGTCCTCCTGAGGCGCTAAAAGAAGGAAAGATGAGGAACAAATAAGGACAACACAAACACCACATATGAAACCACAGACGCACAAAGAAAGAATAATTGGCAACAGATGAACTGTCTTGGAACGGTCAGCAGAAAAACTACTGAAGGCTTAAACCAGATGTACTTGCGCGAAACCACTCTTATCTCTCGATGCAGCTCTAAACGGAACCAGTGATACATACATAAACAGCCCAGAAAGCAAAGTGGGCAGCCACTAAAGAAGATCTCCACAATGCTGAGGCCCTCCCAGGGGTTTATGGGGAACAGGGGAATAATGTCATTTATTTCAGGGGAACAGGGGACCACAAGTCTAAAAATAAATGGAACATGGGAACAAATGTAATTTTGGGGAGCAGGGAACATAGAAAATTGAGATTTTCATTTTGGGGAACAAGGTGAAATGCTGAAATATTTCAGGGGAACAAGGGAACAGGTACCTCCCCTTGGTGGACCTCACTGCTAGCGTCACAACACGAATACCCGAAAGCAAAGTGAATAGCCGTATATCGAGTGACAACAATGCTAGATTCACAACAAAATATTCGGCATCAGAATATCCGCCTTTGGAACGGACAGCCGTCTTATACACTGGGGGGTTTAATCAGTTTTATTCGCGCGAAACCTCAACGATAATTCTGAAGCAGCACCAAATTACAAATATATGTTTGGTCCGCATAGGGGCCCTCTACCTCATCTGTGTAACATCGTAGTGAAACACATATAATAAAAACACTGTGATGAAGCAAAGCAAAGACCTCGATGACGATCTGAAGCCAGAACACGAGAAAAGCACAAACAGGACCACGATGAGCCCGACCACAGACATTCAGTCACCTACCATCTGAAACAGATTGAGGAGGCCGTCACTTAGTCTGAGGACCGACCCATCGTCGTGTAATTAAAGAGGGAAGTTAACCATAATTGGGTTAACAGCCATGCATGCAGTTTGCCGCAAAATTTGGACAGCCAGACCTAAGCAAATAATGTAGGCCCAGACCAAACTGTTCCTGGATATATGCCCAGCCATCTGAACGGACTTGGATAGGTACGGTAATGAACGTAGATGTCAAGTCAAAATAATTTGCAAAATTATAGTATCATCTTAGCCTTTGTATTCTGAGATCTTACTCTTTACCATACTGACTGAGTGGCAATGTAGACTTGATCAGACATTGAAATCTGGATCTGGGTCTACACTATTGCCTCTCGCCCATCTCTCCGAGTACGGTAATTGTAATGAGTGAGTCTATTTCAGAAATCCAGGGTTGAAAGGGTTAAGCTAATGTATGAAAATAAAGGGATTTATGAGCAACTAAACTGATTATATAAGAGATGAATTTCTAATTCATAAGCTTGTAATTCTACTGCAGATCCTGGTAATAATGCACTACGTAAGCAGGCATACATTTAATTACTATTTAGAGTTTCAATCGCTGACCTGGAAGCTGCTAATTAACATCTTAACTTGTGTGAAGATGTGAAACAGATTTTACGATTTTTAAGATGTCAGTGTCAAAATACAATTATGGTTTGATTCGGGATTCTTGACTGATTTGTTTTCTCGTTTTATTGTCAATATCTCTGCAAATTAAAATGTAAGTTAAGTAAATAAGAGAACTCTGGAACTGATACAATCAGATCCTAAAATGCTTATCGTTCAGACAGAGCATACGTGTTAATGTCAAACTGAAGTCGTATTTTCACAAAAGCAACAACTTCATGTGTGTGTGTTTTTTTTTCTTGACATTAATGGGGAAATGTTACACTTTCAGCGGCGGTAACTATTTCAAAATTGTTTTGCCTCCCTTCTGCAAATGGTTCTACTATAGTGTTAAAACTCTGCTCCAAAAGTTGTGTTAAAGGTGGGATTCTACAAAGAGCAGCCAAACCCTTATATCAATGAGATCAGTTCAGAATTAGGAAATGTTTACGAAGTCATTTTAAGAATCAGACCTAGAGCCGGACCCTCAGTATATGTAGCTGCAATTAAAAGGTCGATTTTCTATGTAAATATAAAATTGTGCGATAAAAGTTCGATAAGAACACGTGGGGTAGCATACGTAATTATTAAATATCGAGTTCCCTGTTTGTTATGCTGGCATTCATTTTTGTGGTCATCGATAGGCCCATTATTTATGAGTAATTGGTCAACGGGAAGAAGGCGCGAAATTTAAAGATAAAATAGAAATGCTGAACGATAAATATTAGGCAGAACACAATGTTCTTTTAAAAGAATATTTACTGGCAACTTGTGGAATAAATAGAAGGCAATGATCAGTAATCGATACAATTACCGTTCCAAGACATTAAAGGGAAAGGAGATCGTACTTAAAGCAACGGCATCACAATCAAAACACTACAAGCAGAAAGCCAAAAGGAAAGTTTCTTTCCCAAAAATTGGCCAAACGGCTATCCAAAATAAAAAAAATCACTAGGACATAAATGCAATACATACAATGACAGAAATAGTAAACCACAGCAGAAGCATCGCCTTGGAACGGTCAGTAAAATATTACTGGGAGGCTTAAATCGATTTTACTTGGCTACAACCCACGCCCTTAGTTCTGACGTGGTATATACAAAACATTTGTTCAGTCCGCGTGAAGTGTATAATAATATAGGAATACACCATTTATTACGACGTACACTATCAGTCTTGCGTCTGATACAGAGTACAGAGGCGTATATATGTTTAGTAATGGCCCCTAGTCACATCACGAAAACATGCCTATATAATTTTGAACCCCTTAAACCCCACTTTTATATAGTAAAACTGGGGGTTTACAGGGGTATGCATTATTTTTCTTATTTCTGCTCGAAAACACAGATTGTGGTACTCGTTAGAACCGCCTCACCGAGGCGGTTCTAACGAGTACCTACAATCTATGTTTTGAGCAGAAATATGAAAAATATTAGAGTTTTCATCTGAAAATTTTCAGTTTTTTGGAGGTGAAATTTACAATATGTTAGAATAGGCGTGTTTTCGTAATGAGATCAATGTCTTTAACATTCAGAATAAACATTATCTGCTAAACTTCAAAACAAGGGTATCAGTATATAAACTGTATATAAACTGTTTAAAACATATTTGCTAAGTTCTATTGCATGATTCTAAATTAAATTTCCAAATATTATGTTGGACTAAAAACACTTTTGCTGGAAGGTCTATCGGAAACCGAATTGTATGGTAACTTAGTCTATAAATTTAGAAGGACGGTTGATACTAATGATTCAAGTAACAATTCCAAATTGTCAGTCCTTACAAAAAGTAAGGTTATAACGTGAAGATCATGCGCAAACTGCATGCATTGTTGTTAACCCAATCAACTTTGCTTCCCTCCTTAACTGCACGACGGTGAGTCGGTCCTCAGCTTAAATTAGAATCCTCCTGCTATCTTTTTATAAGGATGGTGTTTAATTATTATTTTCTATGGTCAGGCCAGTCATGATCCAACTTATTTATTTATTTACTTATATATTTATTTATTATTATTATTTTATTTTTTTTATTTTTTTTTTATTTATTTATTTTTATTTATTTATTTATTTATTTATTTATTTATTTATTTTTATTTTTATTTATTTATTTTTTATTTATTTATTTTTTTTTTTTTTTTTTGCTCTGGCTTCAGACGGCCAGTAATCTCTACTACTTTGTTTCATCACAGTTTGATGATTATTTGTGTTTTACTGTGATGTTTCACTGAGGAGATATATGACCTTCAGCGGACCAATCACATACCGTATTCGCTCTAATTTCCGCACTGTGCGCTTAAGTTTTTTTTTTTTCAAAATTACTAGAAAAACGTGTAGTAAAATAGCCTGCTAATACGGATACACTTAAAGATCAGCAGAGAACTTCATGAGGGGCGCATATTTAATGATACTTACGCAATATTTTTCTGATTTTCTTCATAAAAGCTTAAATTATTGGTACTCATTTGAATTGCATCGACTTGTCGATGCAATTCAAATGAGTACCAACAACATATATTTTATAAAGAAGTAGATAAATGTACACTTGCTGTAATCTAAAGACTACTAAATTGCTTGACTGTGCGCCTATAGGAGCATGTGCGGTAATTAGGCTATTTATAATTTTGAGCTGCACCAGAATTCAGGGCGATCTTTCGATTTAGTGTACGGAGTTTAAGTCACACCATCACCCCAACCCCCCGCCCCCCTCCCCCGCAGATTTTATTTGTATTTGCTCTGGGATCATTGAGCCCATTCTGGTTACTTAAAAAATCAAATTCCGTTTGAGCCGGTGCTAGGGACGTATGCATCCTCGCAAAATTCATTGCTGCATATGAAGAGACCGAATCTCCTAATTTTGCTCATTTGTGCGTTCTTTTTTCAAACGTCAACCTTTTGAGTTTTTATTCCCCTCACTGCAGCTGGTGTTAAGCGCCGTTTGGGTGCCGTAAAACGTCTCCCCGTACTTCATCATAGTGCAGGTTATATTTGTATTTCCTGTGGGATCACTGAGTCCTTTTCGATTATTTTAAAAATCGATTACTGCTTAGGCAGGTACTGGAAGGCGTGAGCACCCTCGCAAAAGATCATTGTTTCATATGATGAGACTTAATAAAACCGAGTCTCCGATTTTCGTTCTTTTGTATGTTCCTTGTTTCTAAAAGCAACCGTTTAGATTTATATTTTTCTTTGTTTGTATGGCGAATGTTGCTTCTGTGCCGTTGAGTCTTTTCTCTATTGTTTGTTCCTCATCTCTTCTTCTCTCGGAGCCTCGGGAAGGCTGTGCTTCGTGACTGTGGCCTTTCCTAGGTAACTTAATTTTAATTTTGCCTGTCTGACATTTGTTTTGAGGGGTAGTGTTATATATTCATCACACATTCTAAAACATTTTATAAGTGTATAAACAAGTTTATTGCGTTGGAAGTATCGGTTGTCGCAATTTCAACACATCGAATTTCAGAAATAAAATATGCTTTCAATACGAAAACACGCCTATTCAAATATATAGAAAATTTTACCTCCAAAAATTGAAAATTTTCAGATGAAAAGCTCTGATATTTTTCATATTTCTGCTCAAAACATAGATTGTAGATAGTCGTTAGAACCGCCTCGAAGAGGCGATTCTAACGAGTACCCACAGTCTATGTTTTTGAGCAGAAATAAGAAAAACATAGGTTGTAGATAGTCGTTAGAACCGCCTCGAAGAGGCGATTCTAACGAGTACCCACAATCTATGTTTTTGAGCAGAAATAAGAAAATAATGTATACCCCTGTAAACCCCAGTTTTGCTATATAAAATGGGGTTTAAGGGGGTCAAAATTATATAGGCATGTTTTCGTGATGTATCATTATACTTTCGCAAAAATTAAGTGTTCTTTCTTTAGTTGGTCAGTATATATTATAATTCCTAATTTACTAAATTTTAAAATTAATTAGGAGCCATAACTCCATGTGAAGATGTCACAAAAATATATCAGTTATCTGACGTATATCATAATGTGCCTTGTATTCCCAATATTATCCAGTCGAATCTGTTGCTTGGTCTTTTTCGCTGCTATAACTGAGAGGCGGTGAAATTTCATGACAGATTGATAACTTTCGTAGCTAAAAATGACAGACAGACTCGACTATTAAAACACCGTTGTCTGTTGTTGTTAAAACGCCTTAGTGTAAACGCGCGAAAATTGCCTTATACCATATACGAATAGTGAAGGTCATGATCAGTCTGCGCATTCACCGCAATCAGCATGTGCATCCGCCCAATCTGACTAGTAGTCGGGCATTCTCTGTTCAGTGAAAGATTCCGCACTATCTACTGACTTTATGAAAAGGAAAAAACCTAATCAGGCTGCGTGGATACACATACCTATTTGGGCGTTTTATGCGATTAAGGGCCTTTTCTTACGATGGGCATACATACTTTCATGTCACAAGAATTAAAACTGTTGTTAAATATTGAATTATTGTAACCTACGGGGTATGTGATGTAATATTACAAGGTACTCGTATGCTTTATTACAGCATGTCTGTAACGTCAGAAAACATACTTTAATCAAAGGGCTGAATAGCCCTGAAATAACAGATTCTATGAGAAACTAATAAATTCAAGATATCATTCTGTTCTTCATATAAGTTTGTGAGACGCTTCTTCGTCGAAAAAAACGAGCTACAGCGAACAACAAAGGCGCTGATCAGCCTGCGCAGACGCGCAGGCTGATCTGCGCCTTTGTTGTTCGCACATGTATTAAGACGGGTTTTCTCAGCGACTCACCATAGTTCAAGCACAAGTCGCACTACTTTTGTATGGATAGCTCTCCAATGGCGTACTAATATACACACAGTAAAACACTGGGTCTACTTTTGTGTGCGGATAAATACGAAATTTAATAGTAGTCAAAGTCACTTTCTCTAAAACCGTGCGTGGCAACGAGGAATGACAGATAGAATCTGTCATTAAAATGTGCGTCCGACATAAAATTCAGATCAGCCTGCGCATTTGCGCACATTTTGGATGGACACATATCAGAAGGTAAGTTTTCTCACGCTGCGGCACATATTTATAACTTCATTGTGTATCCCAAGACATAGCCCTCCAGACATACGCTGTTGTGTGAAGTTCCTGCTTAAAAGGGTCTATCCTAAAAGGAAACAATTATGCTCCCGTAAGGGTAAATGCTTTCCTTTTTAGGGTAGACGCCTTTTCAAAGGGAGCTCCGTGTGCAGAAAGCAAACAGAAAGTCATAAAAGTTATCTCTCTTGAACAAAATGACGGAAAGTCTTTCGACTCCAGTCCTTTTATAGGTAAATTTGATTCCCATTGCATGTCTCAAGAGAAAAGCGCTCTCAGACCTGCGCTGTCGTGAAATGTTAATGTTTTATACATTTAATCCTTTCACCTCCCGAGTTTTTGCAGTGGACTCTTCCAGCTTTGAATTTGGGTATGTCCATTATTGCAAACAGGGCATCGATAAAAAAGAACAGAGTAGCAAACAATGTAGATCCAGATGAGATGGCTCATTATGAGCCATATCATCTGGATCTACACTGTTTGCAAAGGTACATGTTTTTGTCTGCAGAGCTGAGAGGGTTGAATCAATTCAGTTGAATAGGAAGCCATCGCCTGTACACCATTCTCATTAAACTTTAATTTTATTAATCTTCCGATCAATGGAGTTTCCTTAATTGTCCTCGTAAAACAAATAAGATATTAACATTTTACAATTGTTCTAGTTAGCAGCTGTCACATAAAAGCCGAGAAATTACTTCGTGCAGGATATAATATTTATTACATGACTTTCGGGGTTTGACAAAGACGCATCAGACAAAAAGGGTGATTTAAAGTAAATGGATGTGCCTGTGAAAAACCCAACATTTAGCAAAGGGAACTAACTCTTACAGACAGGAAGTTGTCTCCTTAGTAGTTAAAGCATTTGAAAAATGGGACTGCCCTTATAGGTAAGAATTTGCTCTCAAACTGAGCAAATGAGTATTCCTATTGAGTAGGGAGGATAATAATTTCATGTCACAGTAACTTCACTTGTAGTTGTAGCAGTTCCTTTAACTTATACGTGAACAATAAATGTCCAGATTAGATTACGCAGCCGCCTAGTGTAGGCAGAACCACTATACTTTGCTAATATACAATACGAAAGGTATTTAATAATAAGTTTGACAGACAGGATTAGGCCTAGGCTGCATGTCATGGTTATGTTCTTACAATGTACAAGTAAAGCTACGCATTTCTTCTTTTAAACATAAATTCAATTTAACTTGTATAAAAGCTTTTACATCTTTCGCATTACCAGCCTAGCCACAGTGGCACAATAAACAAGATACGAATTCCCGAAATGAAGTGCTTAATTACTATCTGACGAGATATAGCAGCAGCTAGGGGTAAAACAGTGTTACTCAAACAGTGTTTGTATTAGTGTAAGGTACACATGTAACATATTTATGAGTATGACAGTAAATATTCAACACCATGTTTAATCATTTGGTCGGTGGACAAGGCGTCGATAAATAATGCGGTTAATTCCAGTTGATACATACTTGTTGAGTGGAAAAATCAACAAACGCTGTGAAAAAATCAGGTGCGCTATCAAAGCATTTAAGTCCACGAACGACATACTGTTTATGATACTCGTCATAGGAAACCATTATGCTATTCTGTTTAGCTATCTAATCGTTAGACTGGCTCCAGACTCCAGTGACTACTGTCCTTTCAGCATCTCTCGGAAAGACGTATTTTGCTTGGCGTTTTATCTTAAATGAAAATATTTTGTTCTAATTGACTATACTCGTATCTTATCAGAAACCATTTGTCTTTTCTGTTTCTGTGTTTTGTTCTCAAATATGTACCCTAAAATTAAATTTATCGCCAAGAAATGGTCTGACCTATGCAATTTCTATAGTAAAGTGATTTTTTGGAATTTTTGTCTTAGTAAATATTTTTACTTTGCTTTGCTGAATTTGAATTATTGATGTTTCACAACAATATTGTGAAAATTTCAGAAAAATTGAACAAGCAGAACTTGTTGAAAATCTGCCTCCAAGTTACCTACCCAACAAATTTCTGCATAATTTTCATTCATTTTTACTATGGGAAAAAGTGAAAATATTGGATTTTTTAAAAACCACTGACTAGAATAAAACCTTTTGCACATAGGTAGTTACGATAAATGATTTTGCATCAAATCATGACAAAAGTTTGCAAATTTACTTCTTCTGTTTAAAGAGCCGAGGAAAAAACGACTTGCTGAAAGATGTCGAAAGCACAGTAAATATTTTTTCTTATAATCAGGTTTGATAATCCACTTAAATAAAACCAAAATAATACCATGGCTATAAAGGCGGGTCACTACGGCAACAGTGACTCTAGACAATTGTAAAAAAGTCAACAGATATAAACCAAACAAGATAACAACTTCACAAAGCCTAAACAAATATTTTCTGATAAAATAATTTAAGACAACGAAATCACAGCTTCCACGAACGATTATGTCTGTTGGGTACAGTACCAGCAGATTTAAGCTGGACAAAGTAACACAGTTATGCTGTAAACAATGAACCGCCTAGGACTTGTTACCTTGATTACAAATGCACAACGACGACTGACGACCAAAGTCAAATGATGAAGAACATTAGCGGAAATGCTAATATACAGTCGAACCTCGTTATCTCGAACTCGCTTATTTCGAATTACCGCTTATCTCGAAGTGAAAATCTGGTCCCTGTTTTAACATGAAGCTATGACAACAGGTAACAAAATAATGTAGGAAAGAGGAGAAATTGCTCCTAAGGAGCAATTTCTCCTCTTTTCCACATTATTTTATATATATATTTCTAACTTCAGGAGTCAAATTACATATTCATTTGTTAAATGTGGTTGTTCAATTTATTATTTTACTCACTCTCTCAACTCTGATATGTCGAGGTACGGATATCTCGAAGTGTTTCAGTGAGTACCTTGGAATTCGAGATAACGAGAGTCGACTGTACTACTTTTATAGCAGTTGCTCAGTTTAATTGTAGGAAGTTGTGAAACTAACGAAGTGCATGCATTTGCAGTATTCTCAAGCTGTTTGGACGTGCTGCTTGGTCTTCAGTTTTTGACATTACAATGTTTTGCTTCGGGTAATGATCAAGATATAGCAACCTTTCAGTGCCTGAATAGTACAGATATCCCTCTTTATACCGACACTCGATACAACGACAAAATTCGTTAAAATGACAAGTTAGCTGTCACGAAACCTTTGTTTAAGGGGTAACAATTAGTCACAAATTATGCATGAATATTGTATTTAATACTTTAAAGAAACATATGTTTTGGATATTTGTTAGAATCGCCTCAGTGAGGCGATTCTAACAAATATCCAAAACATATGTACTGAGGCGATTCTAACAAATATCCAAAACATATGTTCTATGAGGAAATAAAAACAAAACAAGACCTTTCTTACATATCAATCTGCTCATTAAGTATTCTGTATAACAGCAAATTCGTTTTAATGGCAACGTCTTTGGGAACAAATGCTGTCGTTGTAACAAGGGTTCACTGGACCCCTAAATAACGTTATGAATGAACAATACCGGATAAGAAAACCGCACATGAAGATAAGTTTGCGGGAAATGGATACGCTTTCTAGGGAAGTCATTCCGTCAAAATGGCTTTGCTTCCCTTCTGAAATGAGGCGCACTTTAAAGGGAAAGAATTAACTCCCCTTGGTGCAAATGCGTTTTCTTTTAGCCCATTAAAGATTGAATAAACTCTCCCATACTATATTTTGGAAGAGTCTATTTTCTATTTTAGGTACGTCAGGCTACATGATGTAGACATTCCTAAAGAAAACTGGTTGAACTATTTGCAAACAGCGGAAACCCTGATCAGACGCCGCATTCTGCGGCGTCTGATCCGGGTTTGCACTGTTTGTCAGTCACCCGTTTATGAGTCCTCAGTCTTCGATGGGTTAGAAAAGACCCCTTTCAGAAGGAGACTGGTGAACATGAAAGCAAACAGGGAGCTACAAAAGATGTCTTCCTTATCAGAAATGGCGGAAGTATATATCCCCTTAGTGTAAGAGATAGAAGCATATTCTTTGCGTTCTGGTTACATTTCTTTACGGCTTTGCAATCTTGGTTATATTTTCAGAAGACGACATACTGAAATATTATTCTTTTCTTTTCCAGAAAACAGGATTTGACATTTCATGAAAATTGTCTGCATTGGAGATTATTTTCATGAAATGTCAAATCCCGGTTTCTGGAAAATAAGAAAAATAAATAAGAAAAGCTATCATCAATCTGTCGTCAGCTGAATTTGCCCATAGAGTGGTAAAGCTTTAGTTTGCTACTTTGTGACAGTTATTATGGAATGTCCCTCGTACAGTACCGAAAATATCTGATCGTACAGTACCGAAAATATCTGTATCTGTGTAAGACGCTGATGTGAACCTCGCTGTTTTTTGTTTTTTTCTTTTTTGCGTATGCTTAGCCAAAGATAAGTCATCTAACTGACAATGTTCTTTGACTTGCAAGCATTCGCCGATATGCAATAAAGTTATTTAAAATAGTTCTACTGGTTAGATTATACTGACTTTCTCACCTTTGACAAAACCTCCTTGAAATTGAGTAAAATCTGTCTGATTGAGCTAATTGCTTGCTTTCTTGCATGGTGAACGTACAACAAATAGGCACTTGAACTTTCTTTCTTTCCTTTATGTATTATTACGCTTGGTTGTACAAACGATAATTCTAATGAGATTGAATGTTCTGATCATTTTAGTAAAATTGTCATCTTATTAACAAAAGTGGTATAATATTGATGTCATAAAACAGTCTGCTTGCTTAGCAGTTAATCCTATCACGACTGGCCACTTTGCTTACCTCTTCAATTGCACGCCGGAGGGTCTATGATGGCCCCGATTAAAAATTATTCATTAGATGGTCTGGGCTAGAACTTTTTATGTCTATCTCGGTTCACCGGGATTCAACTGATGTTTTTCTTTTGCTCCACAACCCAGGGATCTCCAAATGTATTAACACGTTTCTGTTACGTCATCATCTCTGCTTCATAACAAGCTCACGGTTAGTAACTTCACTTCCCTCTTTGGTTGCACGCCGGCGGGTCGGGCCTCAGACTCTGTAACGGCTCCGGTCTAAGGACTTTTAAGTAAGTCGGTTGGTGCCTGATGCTCTGACTCTGGTCGGACCCACCGGAGTCCTACTGTTGGTTTTCTTTTGCTTCAACATTTCAGTTATTTTTAGCTGTCAAGTCCTCATCGTTGTTTCATCTCTGTATTCGTTTGATTTTATGTTCTCAGAGATGTTGCTCTGATGAGTTAGGAACCTTTCACGCGAACTGAACAAATGTCTTGTGTATACCACAGCAGAACTTAGAGGGTTGTGGCCACGTAAAATCGATTTAAGACCCACCCCCACCCCCTCCCCCAAGTAATATTTTTACTGGCCGTTTCAAGGCGGTGCTTCTGCTGTGGTTTTCTATATCTGTCATTTTATGTTTTTGCATGCTTGTCTTGGTGATTTTTTTTTTTTTTTTTTTTTTTTTTTTTGATAGCCGTTTGACCATTATTTGGAAGTAACTGTCCTTTTGGCTTCTTGCTTGTAGTGTTTTGATTGTGGTGCCGTTACTTTAAGTGCATCTTTCTTTCTTTCTTTTTGGTGTCTTGGAACCGAAGGGGTTAGGTAATTGTATCGATTGCCTTCCTTTCTATTTATCTGTCCGTTTAAGTTAGAAGCTGAGTTAGAAGACCTGTACGCGGACCAACCAAATATATATGTTTTTACCACTATGGAAGCTGAGGGCGTGGGTTGGGGTCCCATAAAGCTAGCTTAAGCCGCCACCCTCACCCCCCACACCCCCCAACACACACACACACACACACACACACACACACACACACACACATTCCCCACACCCAGTAATTCATCACTGACATTTACAAGGCGGTACTTTCATTGTGGTACTTTTTGTTAATTATCATGTAATATTTCACTTTCTAATGATTTTCATTAAATAATTATGTAAATAGATTATATATTCAGTTTAGTTTGGGTAACAGAGTTCCCACCGTTTTGGGAAAGAGTTGCCAACTCTGCTTGTCGTCTGTTCATTTTGTGGCTGTTTTAATGTATTTGTCGGCCATTTCCTTTGATGTTGGGGGCTTGATGTTGATCTGATTGTATCAGTTCCTTAGTTCTCTTATTTACTTCTAATATCTGACGATTTCTGAAACAGCTGCTGAAAAAGGATCTTAAACTTTTGACCAGGACCTACACAATATATATATATATATATATATATATATATATATATATATATATATATATATATATATATATATATATATATATATATATATATATATATATACAGTGGAACCTCTGTTAAGCAGCCACCCAGGGGAATGGCCAATTTTGGCTGCTTAAGGGAGGTGGCTGCTTAGCAGAGGTACTCATTCACCAGCAATGTTGCGACAATGTAACCGAAATGGTGGGCTGTTAGTGAAATTCACACTATGATTATGATACTTCTTTTAGCATAACGGTATCTATATTTATTTATTGTCTGTAACATGCCTATATATAACTGCCCAAAATAACAATTATATATTGTTTATTCTGATCAATTTTTAGGATAAAATCAGTTTGCTCAAGAAGTATTCAGCAGCAATGCTAATTACTATACCATAATAACACTAAGTATTGGGATAGATATGTCATTTCAAACAGTGTAGATCCAGATCGGACTCCACAGAACGCAGCGTCTGATCTGGGTCTTCACTGTTTGTATTATTTCAGCGTTTCCATGAATTATGTAGGACCCTAACTAAACTCTTCCGTGACTATTCTGGAGCTTCTGAGCTTAATTTCTTTAATACGTTCATCTAGAGTCAGCACTTTATGGGTTTTTGAAGACATGTTTACGAGAGAGTCAACCGAAAAGGATTAGTGAAACTGAAAGTAGAGTTGTTTATTTACCGGAAAAACACACGTGTCAATAATCATTTTGAGCAATTCGCATTCAGCGATTTGACCGTCGCAATTACCTGTAGGCGTAAACATCAACGGTCAATCATCAATATAGGCGTAAACATCAACGGTCAATAGTCCTTTAATCAATTAGTCGGTCTTCAGAAATTGTTCGATAAACACAAGCCATGCGGTTCCGGTTGGTCACGCGCTGACCTTTGAACGTCAATGTCGCGTGGTGCTTGAAAAAAAGAAATTAAAACTGTGCAACAAACGAATTATTTTTCTATTATATTTTTTTTTTCTTTTTTAAAGGTACACATCAAAATAATTAACTTATTATCGTATTTCTTGTCGATAATTAAAAATGTATTTCTCTTTTTTTTTTTTTTTTTTTTTGATGCGGTATGCGACTTCCATGAATTTTTGTATTCCTACTTTCGATTTCTGTGCCGCCGGTTTTCCGACTCGCTGTCAATTTGACCGTTTAACGGAGGGATTTTGGCCCCCAAATCATAAATTATTATGGCCGCTGACCGGAGGAGGGAGGTGACCGTTTATCAGAGGTAAAATATATAGGAAAACACCTCGGGGGGAATGAAAATGGCCGTTAATGGGAGGTGACCGCTCATCGGAGGTGACCGTTAGTGGAGGTTCCACTGTATATATATATATATATATATATATATATATATATATATATATATATATATATATATATATAAACAGGTATTTCTGGCAAAATGAGAGTGAACAAACTACAGACATACCTCAGATCAGAAATGAACCTGTCCAAACTATAAGAAGATAACAAGATTTTATTTGTATAAGTGGGTTAAGCTATACCCAATAAGCATTCTTTATAAATCTATAGCGGGCCGTTATCGGCCCGTCAGGGTAGCTGACGGGCCGATAACGGCCCGCTATAGATTTATAAAGAATGCTAGCTGGGTATGTATATGATCGAGGTCGACGATGAAGAATGCCAGACACATCTGTGACAAATGCATATGCAGCCGACTGGGTCTATCAGGTGTACTCATTCATTTTGAATATAACAACAGTGAGAATGCCAACAATGGCGCTGTTCAACTAAATCTATGAATCTATGAATAGACTGAGCCACTTTTACAGAGATGGGCAATGCCATTTGCTTACATTTAGATCACGCCCTTTCAAATCGTTGAAACCCGACATTATAAGATTGGATTTTCGACTGCTCATATAGGGAAAAGCAGCAGTTCTTACTTAATTACGAATACATCCTGCTGGTGGATTTACATCACGAAAACATACCTATATAATTTTGACCCCCTTAAACCCCACTTTTATATAGTAAAACTGGGGTTTACAGGAGTATACATTATTTTTCATATTTCTGCTCAAAACATAGATTGTGGGTACTCGTTAGAACCGCCTCGCCGAGGCGGTTCTAACGAGTACCCACAATCTATGTTTTGAGCAGAAATATGAAAAAATATCAGAATTTTTTTATCTGAAAATTTTCCTTTTTTGGTCGTAAAATTTTCAATATATTTGAATAGGAGTGTCTTCGTAATGAATCCATCACAGTCAGATCGGAAAAAATAGTATACATGCATGGATATTCTGTTATATTAGAGAACATAAAGGAAAAAAATGTTTTTTAATGGAAAACTGAATGATTACTGCACTGAAATTTTAATATACATTGTATATTCAACTTGCTATATATCATTTTATAAAGTGTCTAATTTTACTATATTTCATATGGTTGTGAACATAATGCTATCTTCACACGTAACACGTGTGTCACCGAACAGAGGATGGGTAATATTCAGTGGATGAAAGGCCCACCATTTATGAATAACGTTTCTCGCCCTGTTTTAGTTTCTGCGCATAAATAAGTAATGTTCTGCAGCTTCTCTATTTTCAGAACAATACCAAAATGAATCTTTTCTGAGATACAGTATAACCTCAATGGCTCGAACACGGATGGCTCGTTTACCGTGGATGATTCGAACTCGTTTTTCAGTCTCTACAAAATTCATCTAGCTCAAGAAAACAAATACTTAGGGATTTTTTTCTTATTTTATCATGGAATTGTATGTTGTGTGTACTCATTAGAATCGCCTCATCGAGGCGATTCTAATGAGTAAACTCAACATACAATCGTTGTGTAGAAAATCGAAAAGATTTCCCTAAATTATCGCTATTTGCTTCCTGAACTGGTGTCATGATTAACCCTCAGTGGCTCGAACTACCCATGCCTCGAACAAATTTCCATGGTCCCAAAGATGTTCGAGCCATTGAGGTTCGACTGTAATTAAAAAAAAAGATCTCCGTTTAGAACGCTGCAGTTATTTCGCATTTGAGCATAAAAGACTGATAAATATCTTCTGCCAATTAGTAATGGAAAGGAACATTGAAAAAAAAAAGAGCTGTCGGTTTTCTTAATGAGGTATTTAACTGAAGAGAAGGTTGCTGAGTCTTTTAAATCGTTCTCGAGTGAGTTCCAAGGGTTAATTGAGGACGGGATGCAGGATTTATGTGACAGTTTAATGTGAATATACCCAGCTAGCATTCTACGTAAATCTACATCGGGCCGTCATCGGCCCGTCAGCTACCCTGACGGGCCGATGACGGCCCAATATAGATTTACGTAGAATGCTGACTGGGTAAGGAACAAATATACTACCTATGTCATCTAAAGCGTATTTTGATACTTCTGAGACTAACGGCAGAATCAAAACTATAATATAATCTGGAACCATACCATTAAAGTGGCTATTTGTTGGCATCGGCTTTCAAATAATGAAACCGACCAAAATTCTCTGTAAAGATTATCTGAGAAAACTAATCTAATGAGACCTGAGACAAATGGAGCATCTCCGCATATGCGAACGTACCTAATGCTCTGACGGAGGGTTGTCGTTCTTGAAAATGCTGCAATTATTCGATTGCTCGTCTTTTCACATTTTATTTGTCATAAACGTTTCCTTTGGAAACCGTGTAAGTGTTGGATTGTGAGAGGTTATACACCATTGTTAAACATGTGTACGATCGATAGTGAGAAATTGGGGAGCCAAAGAGGGCAATCTAGCTGACAGGGCTTTTGTGTTATTTCAGTACCCATTTACGACTAAATTTTGGCCTAAGTTTAAAGATTGACGGATTTATTGAATTCATAAATTTATAATTCTCTAACTTTAATGGTACTTCTGTAAAGAATCTTTTGAGAAATGGCTATGTAAGTGACAAGAAAAGACCTGTCGCTCCGCCCGTTTGAGACGCAATCTACGATATCATTTGAGAAAATAAATAAATAATGACTGTGCGAATTAAAACTGTTATGAATAGTGACCTATAGCCGTAATGTTTTATCAGTCCTTACTTTAAAGGAATGTTAATTTATGCTACTGAATGGCAATTGAAGAAAGCTAACTCTGCTGATACCGAAAAAAAAGGTAAGAGAAAAGTCCAGGGAGTGCCACAATCACAAACCGCAGCCCTTCCCAGACACCAGGAGGAAGAGGAAACCGACAAATCCAAACAAGCACAAATCGAGCAAACGTACGAAAAGCACTAAGATTAGCTCTCTCTTCCCCAAGCGAGGTAATCGTAATGCTAAAAGGACTGAAAAACACAAGAACAAAATGACAACAGGTAAGACATGAAACAAATCGCCTCGTAGAATAAACCATAAAGCAACAAAGAGTAAGACTAACACAGGGACCACCGCCTTAGAAGCCGCATTTAAGATTTGCATTTATTAATTTCTAACGGTTTTGTTTCATCTAAAATTTATGACAAACGCGATGATTTTGATTTTGACATCGTTAATTTCCCGTTTTTGGATGGCGACGTTCCTTGTGCCCCTTCTTATAGTGTTTACATTTCTCACCTATTGTCTAGTCATTTGGCTGACTTCAATGCTCATAGCAATACTGAGACTGCCAAACTTCTCCAACAGGGTTATCGGTATCCTAAACTAAGGAAAGCTTTTTTCTAAGTTTTATCGTCGCCAATACAAATTGGTCTCTAAATACGATACAGGACTTAAAACACTTCTGCTATAAGGCTTATCGGAACTTGACTTTTATGGTGACTTAGTGTATATGTTTAGAAAATTTGTAGGTAAACCTGGATTTTCTGATTATTTTAGTAAAATTGCCATATTTTATAAACGAAAGAGATATAACATTGATGTCATAAAACAGTCTGCTTGCTAAGCGGTTAATCTTTGCTCACCTCTTTAATTTCAAGCCGTGAGTTGGGGTTCTATGATAGCCCCGACTTATAAACCATTCATTTAGATGGTCTGGGTAGAAACTTTTTATACCTGTTTCTCGGTCCACCGAGTTCTACTGGGTGTTTTTTTTTTTTTTTTTTTTTTTTTGCTCAAGTATTCCAGAGGTGTTGTTTGACAACCCTTGGATCTCCAAGTGTCTCAACACATTGATTTTGTTGAGTCATTATTTTTGCTTCATTATAGGCTTTATCTGTGATTTATTTGTTGCCCGGAATGATTCATCCACGCGGACCGAACAAATATATGTCTTTTTCACCACTATGAAAGCTAAGGGCGAAGGTTGGGATCCCGTAAAGTTAGCTTAAGCTAATCTCTTGGAGAGATTTGTAATCTCTCCAAGAACTGGAGTTTTACATGGCTGTCTGTCACGAAACGTTAAACTCTGACCACCCTTGCATCGGAAGAAAAAGGATTTTTTGTTCCGTATTCTCTTAAAGGACGACAATTCCGGTCTGATTACATGAGAGACTAAATAAGAGGTTGAATTACATCGCCCGATTTTGGATATCGGCGATTGTGCCAAAATGTCACCCTTAGGTCAACTGACACCCAGCTTCAATGCTACCTAACAGACCCTCCGCAACCACCTCCAGGACGTCTCCTTACGATTTCTTTTTCACAACAAGGTGTTGCGCGTGGAGATAAGCAACCGTGTTATAGATGTATTGAAAATATTGTGGAAAAGAGGAGAAATTACTCATTAGGAGCAATTTTTCCTCTTTTCCACAATATTTTGTTACCTATTGTTAGCTGTACATGTTAAAGCAGAAACCAGATTTTCACTTCGAGATAAGTGGTTGTTCGAGATAAGCGAAGTCGATATAACGAGAGTCGACTATAGTTGTTTTATATGAGTCTCAATATAAGTAAGCGTACTTATGACAGGTGCCCGTACGAAAACTCAAATCAGTCTGATCAGAGAATTCGTTGTCCGCATGAAGAGACTGCATCATTGGCTATCCAGTATGTGCCCAGTGAAGATTCTGATCGGATTGCGCAGGCTAATCTGAATCTTCGCTGGGTGCACACGAATGGTACGTTTTTTTTGTTTTTTTTTTTGACGCTGCAGCTCACAAGAGCTACGATAATAATATCTTATGACGTGCAAATGATGATCCGTTCTTTAGAATCTGAGTTCACGGGCGCGTCGATCAAGATTTTTGATGGTTTTCAAATAGCTAACGAGGCATATTCTATCCTAACCAGAATTGCGTATTTCCATCGCTAATGACTAGACAGTCGACATTCTCGGTAAACTCGTACGCAAGACATTTTAGATAAGAATATTTCTGATTTATCAAGTAGACATCGGCAATTTTGACCTGATATAAAGACAGAAGTGACAAACAAGACAAACCTGGCAGAGAAATTATATTCTATAACAGGAAACATAAATCTATCATTATGAATTCTGTCCCATATACATTTAAACCTTTAGCGCCCTGTGGGTCAAAATAGCAATTTAGTGCTATTTTTATGATTTTTCATAGAATATAAGGTCTATTTTGGAGACAATTTGAATAAAATGTCAAGCCCATTATCCGTGAGAAATAATTTAAAATGATGACTGCTTTTATTTATAATCATTAGCTTAGATCAAGTAACCAACTTTTGACAATTTTAGATTGGTTAGTACTAAGTAAGGCTCCGTCAATCTTTAGTCAGTGGTCTAATAAATCAAAATATTTACTGATCTAACATTATTTTTGAGATTTAAAATACAGGTAAAGATGCAAATGCTGCATTTATTTAAAATCGAGGTAGTCCCCCAATCCAAAACTTTATACAGCAAAACGTTACGTACATGGTAGGATGGGGCTGGTTGGATGCTAAAGTATTAAGCGCAAGTGAATACCATGTGAGTGTCTTGAAATTGTGCTTACCTATTACAAGCTCTTCGAATTATGTAGTGTTTACAAGTATAACGTCCAAACAGATAGATGCACTCCAGGCTGATACCTCTCTCTCTCTGTCTCTGTCTCTCTCTCTCTCTCTCATTGGCCAGAAAAGTGGACGGGCTGATATTAGAGCCGCAGAGAGAAAACGTACCTTCTGACATGCCCGCCCAGCGAAGATTCTGATCAGACCTCGCAAATGCGAGGTCTGATCAGAATCTTCGCTGGACGCATTTTGGATAGCCAAGCACGCATAGTTTCTTCATGTGGACAACGATGGCTCTGATCACACTGTGCGGATGTGCATTGATTTGAATCTTCGTTGGGCGCACATGTCAGAAAGTAAGTTTTCTCACTCATGCTCATTAATGGATGTTATTAACATCGATTTCACATCCTATTCCAACAGAACTGAAATGTGTTGCCTAATTGGGTTCAGCTAATCGCCTTGAAAACTCCTACGCCTGTGACTCAAACGAGAACCCAATTTCATAGATTATAAGGGTTACTCTTCTAAAAACATAAGGGAAGACGCCCAGAAAATGCCAATATCATGAATAATTGCCTTCCCGAGACAGCGATAGAAGAAAAGGTGAAGAAGAAATAGTAACAAAACAAACGTCACGTTAATAAACTACCGACACACGAGCAAAGAAGACAGCGGCAACAATAGAGCAAACGGTCATTAGAAAAACTACTGTTAGGCTTAAACCAGTTTTACTCGCGTGACATCACGAAAACATACCTATATAATTCTGACCCCCTTAAACTCCACTTTCATATAGTAAACCTGGGGTTTACAGGGCTATACATTATTTTTCTTATTTCTGCTCAAAAACATAGATTGTGGGTACTCGTTAGAACCGCCTCGCTGAGGCGGTTCTAACGAGTACCCACAATCTATGTTCTGAGTAGAAATATGAAAAAAAAAATCAGACTTTTTATCCGAAAATTTTCAGTTTTTGGAGGTTAAATTGTCTATATATTTGAATAGGCATGTTTTCGTAATGTAAGGCCACCCTTAATTCCGATGCAGCTCCAAGTTACAAATATATGTTCGGTCCGCTCTGTTGTTGCCACTGGTGATCGATTATAATCGATATTCAGTCACCTTTGCCTCTTGTGACTGATGATCTGAAAGATTTTCTATCGTCGACTAATCGGAAAATTCTGTTTTAGAAACATATTTTTCTCATGTTTTATTTTTATAGGCAAGTTATAAAGAAATAAATTTCAAAGCTGCTTATTTAGATCATTCTGGATTTGTGGTCAATAAAAGTGAAACAAGAACTTCACAAACAGCGCATTATACGCCCGTTTACTAAGACAATGGGGCCAACATTTTTAAAGGAATTGTAACCAATGTACACTATATGTATGGCTAAAAGATGGACAGGCAGACAAACAGGAATAGCAACTCTGTAATTAATGATTGCATCTATTAAAACAATTAACATATTAAATACTGTTAGTATAAATGAAAAAAAAAAAAAAAAAAAAAAAAAAAAAAAAAAAACCTTCCAGGATGAAGTGGCACAGATGAAATGCAGGTCAAACAAGAGTGTCATTGTCTCTAGTATATTCTAAAAGACTATGATTTCTCTTCATAGGACTATGTATGTTTAAAATTTGTTGAAAAGTATATTTTCCGATGACACGCTGGGGTGTGGGGGTGTGCTGGACAGAAGGATGATCGCATGGTGCCTTATTGTTGAATAGGCATGTGAACTACATGAAGCTATGTATCCAAATACCAAGGGCCAGGGCCTTCTGGTTTCAGACAAAAAGATATATAAAACAAGATGGCGGCCATGGTGGCCATCTTGGATTTCCAATAGGGACGATTTTAGCTATTTTTATCTACAAGTCACCCCGATGCTTCCTACTAAGTTTAAAGTCAATAAGCCTTTCAATTCCGGATAAGAAGCAAAAAATAGATTTTCAAGATGGCCGCCATGGCAGACGTCTTGGATTTCCGATCAGAAAGAGTTTAGCTATTTTTGACCTATAAGTCAACCTGATGCTTCCTACCAAGTTTCAAGTCAATTGGCTTTTTCAGTTTAGGATAAGAAGCGAAAAATAGATTTTCAAGAGGGCCGCCAAGGCAGCATCTTGGATTTCCGATCGAGACGATTTTAGCTATTTTTTATCTACAAATCATCACAATGCTTCCTACCGTTTCCAGTCTATTGGTCTTTCAGTTTAGAAGAAGCCAAAAATAGATATTTTAATAGCTATTTTTGTCACTCCAATGCTTCCTATCAAGTTTGGAGTAAATAGGCTTTTGGGCTTAGGAGAAGAAGCGAAAAATAGATTTTCAAGATGGCAACCATGGCGGTGGCCATCTTGGATTTCCGATCGGCAGGATTCTAGCTATTTTTGATCTACAAGTCACCCCGATGCTTCCTACCTAGTTTAAAGTCAATAAGCCTTTCGGTTCAGGAGAAGAAGCAAAAAAAAAAAAAAAAAAAAAAAAAAAAGATTTTCAAGACGGCTGCCATGGCGGCCATCTTGGATTTCCGATCGGCACGATTTTAGCTTTTTTTTATCTATAAGTCACCCCAATGCTTCCTAGCAACTTTGGAGGCTTTTGGGTTTAGGAGAAGAAGCGAAAAATAGATTTTCAAGATGGCTGTAAATGGCGGCCATCTTGGATTTCCGATCGGCACGATTTTATCTATTTTTGATCTACGTCACCCCGCTGCTTCCTAGCAGGTTTGGAGTCAATTGGCCTTTCGGTTCAGGAGAAGAAGCGAAAAATAGATTTTCAAGATGACTGCCATGGCGGCCATCTTGGATTTCAGATCGGAATGATTTGAGCTACTTTTGATCTATAAGTCACCCCAATGCTTCCTACCGAGTTTGAAGTCAGTTGGCTTTTGGGTTTAGGAGAAGAAGCGAAAAAGATTTTCAAGATGGCTGCAATGGCGGCCATCTTGGATTTCCGATCGGCACGATTTTAGCTATTTTTGATCTACAAGTCACCCCGATGCTTCCCAGCAAATTTGGAGTCATTTGGCCTTTCGGTTCAGGAGAAGCGAAAAATAGATTTTCAATATGGCGGCCATCTTGGATTTCCAATCGGGACGCTTTTAGCTATTTTTGATCTACAAGTCACCCCGATGCTTCCTATCAAGTACGAATCGAGTCAACTGGCCCAGGGGTGTAGGAGGAGTAGACTTTCTAAGCAATTGTTGACGCCGCACGACGGACAACGGACATTGACTGACCACAATAGCTCACCATGAGCACTTCGTGCTCAGGTGAGCCAACAAGGGAAATAATTTATGAACTAAGTACACTAGAGTTACCATTCTTAGTCCTAATGTATTCTCTTGGCGATATACACACCGCCATTTAGTTTCGTTAAAATATTTAAAATGGCTGAGGAATTAGAGAAGGAAAAACAATTTAGTCATAGGGCAAATAGTTCAGGACATAAGTAAGCCAGAGTTGTGGTGCTTGCTCACTATATATTTCCCATTACTATATACATTCCTACAAAACTGCATTAAATATTTCAAAGGGTTATGGCATTATGGATTGAATGAGAATAGCCTAAACAATTGATTTGCATATAGGTAGTTATCGAATAATAATTAACAGCTCTGTTTAACTACTGGTAACTAGAAAAGGGGTGCAATCATTCTTGTACGCAACACGTCGTCCTGACCTAATACACATTCCTATAAAGTTGCATGAAGATATCCCTAACGGTAACTGGGTTATGGCGAGTACAAGAATGTTTGAAAAAATAATCAAAAGGGAATAACTTGGAAACTAATCAAGGGGGAACAATCATTCTTGTGCGCGACACGTCGTCATGACCTAATACATTCTTATAAAGTTGTATGAATATATCTCTATAATAGTTACTGAGTTATGTCGCGCACAAGAATTCTGGAAAAATAATCAAAGGTGTATAACTTGAAAACTAAGAAAGGGGGAACAATCATTCTTGTGCGCGACACATTGTCCTGACCTAATACATATTCCTATAAAACTACATGAAGATATTCTGAAGTGCTACTGAATTATAGAGCGTACAAGAATGATTGGAAAAATTAATCAAAGGGGAATAACTTGGAAAACAAGAATTGGGGGAAATCATTCTTGTGCATGACACATCGTCGTGACCTAATACATATTCTTATAAAGTTGCATGAAGATATCCCTAATGGTTACTGAGATGTCGCGTACAAGAATTCTGAAAAAAAAAAAATAATCAAAGGGGCATAATTTGGAAACTAAGAACGGGAGGATAATCATTCTTGTGCACGACACATCGTCCTGACCTATTACATATTCCTATAAAATTGCATAAAGATATTCTGAAGTGCTACAGAATTATGGAGCCTACAAGAATGTTTGGAAAAAATAATCAAAGAAGCATAACTTGGAAAATAAGAAAGGGGGAACAATCATTCTTGGCGCGACACATTGTCGTGACCTATTACATATTCCTATAAAGTTGCATGAACATATCCCTAACGGTTGCTGAGTTTTGGCGCGTACAAAAATGTTTGCAAAAAAATAATCAAAGGGGCATAACTTGGAAACTAAGAAAGGGGGAACAATGATTCTTGTGCGCATAACGTCATCCTGACCTAATACATATTCCTAAAAAAATTGCATGAAGATACCTTGAATGTTATTGCGTTACGGAGCGTACAAGAATTTTGACGGACGGACGGTTGTAAAAATTAATCAAAGGGGCAGAACTTGGAGAATAAGAAAGGGAGAACAATCATTCTTGAGCGCGACACATTGTCATGACCTAATACATATTCCTATAAAGTTGCATGAAGATATCCCTAAAGGTTACAGAGTTATTGCGCGTACAAGAATGTTTGCAAAAATAATCAAAGAGGCATAACTTGGAAACTAAGAAAGGGGGGGGGGGGGGGGGGCAATCATTCTTGTGTGAGACACGTCGTCTTGACCTAATACATATTCCTATAAAATTTCATGAAGATATCCTGAACGGTTACTGAGTTATGAAGCGTACAAGAATGTTGACGGACGGATAGCGCCATGCCATAATACTTCCGTTTTTTTTTTTTTGTTTTTTTTTTTTTTTTCAAAACTAGCGTATAAAAATGATAAAATATCCTTAAAAATTCAACCAAAAGGTACTAACATTTTTCTTATTTCTCCATGAAAACATATGTTGTGTCGCTGAGGAGGCGCTTCAAATGAGTACCCACAACATATGTTTTTATAGAGAAAAAAAGAAAAATATTATTTGGATACCCCTCTTATTGATCTGGAGTAATGAATAAGTACCTAAATTAAGAGTGAATATATTTTCTACAAGTCGATTATTAATCAATGATCAGGCGGTTTAACAAAACCGATGATCGACTATGAAATTCTGGCCGATTCCTAACACTAGTCCGCTCAGTGATCATCTACCTAATCAGTGAAACATCAAACTGAAACACATATAATCACAAACACTATGATTATACAAAGTAAAGGACTCAATGGCAATCTGTAGCTGAGCTCAATGGCTAGGTATTGTACCTGAGATTGCGCAACTTTATGGTGTATTGAATCATTTCCATGTTTGTTGTACAAAATATTCTATTCAAAATACACAGAACACATTGAAACTTTATGAAGAAGTTTCATGAACGCAATGCAATATTTTCTTTCCGGAACTTAAGAACGGTCTCAGCGTATTTTTACGCCAAAGCTCAAAAATGATTTCACTTTAATTATCTTGCTTCAGTGAAGATTAAGAAAGTAGACAAACAAGATTTTTCTTTCTTTCTACTATTACCGCTATCGCTCATATTCGACCATTACCCACAGAAGTCGGTTCGGTCACTAAGGAACGATTTGTCTCAGGAGTAGGAGCTTTAACCTAGGGTATGCCGGTATACCGAATTTTCGAACATTGTTCAATGATCCCCAAAGCATACGTGTATTCTCCTAAACCATTCAATGCACTAATGTAGAGTAATTGCACCGACATTGGTGAATGGTGTCCCGAGTTGGGATATCGAAGGACACGAGCTTGCGAGTGTCCGTAGAAAGCCCAACGATGAACAATGTTTATTATATAGGTATTAACAGTTTTGCTCGATTAATTCTGTGAAAATTCTTTGTTTGAAAGCAAATTCTTACAACAGTGGATATTACAAAGCGATATAATGTTTGCACCAATGTGATATCATGTCATATAACAGTAACATTCGTAGGTGTCCGAATTTGAGCGTGAATATCAAATAAGCATGCCGATATCATTTGATATCAGCACGCTTGCTCCTTGGATTTTATTTTTAATCATTCAATATTTATTGCTATATAATAATCCCTTTTATAAATCATGCTTGGTTCGTATTTATAAACACTGCAAGTGACAAAGTTTTGTCCTCACCTTACAATCAGGTGTGTCTCAAGGGTAGAGCTTTTGACCATTTTTGCTTCTGTTATTAAGTCTCCCAAACGAAGTGGGGAGACAATGTTTTTGTTTTTGTCTGGACGAGTTCTCAGTAACCACAGAACGGATGTTTTCTGAAATTTGTGGATATGAAAGAGGTGGATCTAAAGTTTTGCAAGAGAGTTTCAAACTTCAAAATAGAGGACTCAGAGGGTCCCCGGGGACATGCAAAACCCCGGGGCCGAAACCAGCCCAAATTTTGTCCGGACGAGTTCTCAATAACCACTGGACGAATTGTTCTGAAATTTGAGGATACGATAGATGTGGATATGAAGTTTTGCAAGAGGGCTCCTAAGGGTCCACCCGCGGGTATGCCTAATAGAAACCGTTCAGAACCCCACTCCTTAACCATATGTATTGTTGATTTTTATGATAAGACGCATTTAGTGATAGTAACCGGGGGTACCTTGGATGTATGCCCCATCCCCTCCAGTTCACAAGACTGAATATCTCAGAAACCGTTTAGAACCCCACCCCTAAACCGTATATATTGTGGTTCCTTATGATAAGACGCATTCAGTGACACCGACCATGGGTACCCTGGGGTACGTCCTATCCCCTCCAGTTCACGTAAGGCTATTATATCTCAGAAACCGTTCAGAATCCCATCCTAAACCATATATATTCTTGTTCACTATGATAAGATGTATTCAATGATACCGACCGTATTACCGGGGCAGGGGGGAGGGGAGTGTTATGTCCCATCCCTTCCAGTTCATATAACGCTTAATATCTCAGAACCCGTTCAGAACCCATCCCTGAACCATATATATTTTGTTCATTATGGTAAGATGCAATACATGATACCAACCGTGGGTCACTAGGGGTATATCCCACCCACTCAAATTCACATAAGGCTTAATATCTCAGAAACCGTTCAGATTCCAAAACCTAAACCATAATATATTGTTGTTCCTTATGGTAAGACGTATTCAATGACGCCGACCTTGCAACCCCCGGGGTATGCCCTACCGCCTTCAGTTCACATAAGGCTTGATATCGGACACTGTTCAGATCCCCTGCCCTAACCCATATAATTGTTCCTTATGATAAGACACATTCGTTGACACCGACCGTGGGCCCCCCCCCCCGGGGGGGGGTGGGGGGCTATGCCCCATCCCCATCTCGGAAACCGTTCTGATCCGTACCAAGCATAAAGAGTTTGAAAATGCATTTATCTTGTGATGACGAATTAAAATGGAAACGGGGTCAACATGGGAGCTCATTTGGGTATTGGGTATTCGTTTGGGAGACTTTATAATCGGTCGATTATAATCATATCTTGTTTATTAATGTCATTTCTACAATATATTTCACATCTGTGCATTCTCCAGACAAAAGCGTCAAATCAACTATAATACGCCCTTACTATTACACACAGTAAGCAGCATTTACTCAAAATTGAGTTTAATCCCCAAATTTACCGCTTTATAAAGTAAAAAGAGTATAGGATCAAGGGGGTTGGGGTAAGAGAAATTGGACCAGAAATGTTGAGAAGTTAACACGATGAAATGCATTGCCTGTTTTAGACTCTGCAAATAGTAACCCTAGGTGCAGAGGCGAAGATAAAGCAATAGACAGCTATTTAAGTTTGTTTAATTTTCATAAAGCTGCAAGAATTCTTACAGGTGTAAACTCTTATACACAGGCCAACTTATCAGTAATGAAGTGAAATACGTCATGAATTATTTAATACATAAAGTGGTAAAACAAAACCGATCAAAAGCTGTCATAGCCATAAATGTTGTTAACAGTTGCGAACTTCCAAAAGGGGTGCAATCGCATAAACTAACTGTTGAGTCCTCTTAGAGGACTCCTGAGAAATCTCTTTTTAAATTGCTTTTGTACGGAATTCGTGGCGGAACACTTGTCTTAACCAGCCCCAAATTTCACTTACGTATAAAACCTCTCACGTTTACCCCAGGGAACAGTGCCTAACAGCCCAGGACCTCTCATCCAATGGCATGCAGACAGATACCCACAACCACTGACTAACATAAACTATTTTGCTCTGCAATTCCGCCCCCACCCCACCCCCTTTAGTAGTTCTTACCCTGACGAATGTTAATAAGTTTAACGAGGCAGTTAGCCAGTTACACAACTTCTCACCTAATTAAACATTGTATTGTTTTTATTCTTATAACGATCTTTTTATCCTTTCAGGTTTTTACTTTCTTTTAATTTCACTTCTTATGTTTCTTTGCACGGCTTAGCAGCCACATGCTAAAAGTCCCAGCAATGGGTTCAGTATTAAATTGGAAGATATTCAAACACAATATGAACCGTATCGTGAGAAACGTACCTTCTGACAAGTGCGCCCAAAGAAGAATCAAATCAGCCTGCGAATCCGCGCAGTCTGATCAGTCTTCGTTGTTCGCTTGAAGATATCTTTTGCTATCCAAAATGCGCCCGTTGAAGATTCTGATCTGGGCCCAGTTGTTCAAAGCTAACGACATCGTTAGTTAACGATTCGTTACAATTTATGCTGAAATTTTTTGCCGAAAAAATGTGAGCTACTCACATTTTTTCGGCAAAAAATATCAGAATATTATATATTGAATCCGCTAAAACAGTTAACGAAATGACCCTAAACGAGCTCGTTAAGCTAACGACGCTTTGAATAACTGGGCCCTGATTGCGCAGACTGATTTGGAACTCCCTGAGCGCACGTCCGAACGTAGCGATTCGTTTATAATTGCTTTTGTTCGTACGATGCTTATGTACGTAATATTGATGTCATTTACTTGAATGCTGGTATCAACAATAGAAACCTACCTCCATAAGCGATTTTGATCTTTTTTAACAAAGAGCGTGGCTGATCTATTTCCATCAAATATTCCATCGCTTTTACACCCTTTCTAGATATTGCTCAGTGACTGCATGCACCAGTGAAGGTGTATAGAGAATATACATATACAAGCAATAAATTCAAAGGTCGAATGACATTATTTGCCCATCTTTCTGATGCCAGTTTGATTACCCTTTAAATGATTGCTCCTTGTAAAGGATCCTTTTCTGTATTGCAGATTATTTTTGTACAAATGGAGACATAGTCATGCATATACAATCCGCAGTAATTTTCCTCTGCATGCGTTATCATTGCCTTCCTTTCTATTTATCTAAGCTATACAGTATTCATCCTAATTATTGGAACGGATAGGCCTGAGCTAACAGTGTAGACCGAGATCAGACGTCTCAGAACGCAATTTGCCACTCATCCAGCAGTTTGAAGGGGACTAACAGGTAGTAAAAGGATTTGTTCAAATTTTAAGTTAAAAGTATTGTAAGGAAGTAAGATGTGCCAATATTTAGGGTTTGATATTGCAAAATGGCCTACTGTCTAGCACTAATGAGCAGCGCACGTGCATAGACAGACTTAATGCCGACACCCCGACTAGATTTATGTTGTCCTGTATCACTGAAGAACACGAAAACCTTCGTTCCTCGAATGATATTCAATAAATCAGTGTCACAAGGTTTAATTATTTAAGGCCAGTCTCAATAGAACAGACGTCAGATTTGTGATATTGTTCTATTTTTAACTATAGGTTCTTTTCTGCAATGCACTGAGACTGGGAATATTCATGTATATAGATAATGTTCCGGTGTGACCAGTACAAACTTTTCCTCCTAATTAATGCTGAGCACCAACAAATCTCAAGTTAGTACCAATTTTAGAGTCCTAAATATGACCAAACTGGGGATCGAACACGTAACCTCGTAACCCTTGTCATTGCGACGTCAGAGTGCCGTGTAAAGAGGGTTATCTGTAAAACCTGAATTTGGATATTGGAAAACAGTGCAGACCCAGATCACACGCCGCAGAACGCGGCGTGTGATCAGGGTTGCACTGTTTGCTTAAATTACAGAACCATTTTCCCGGTCTACACTCAGAGACAATCCACCCAACAGTGCTTTGATGTCATTAAGTAGTTTTGAGAGGTTTCCGTGAGAAACCCAATTACATCTTATGGATCCAATTGGAACTTTACGTCTACACTGTTACTGGGAATATCTGTTTTGCGATTGTTGAAAAGTAAATTTATATGAATGGCCCATGTCATTTAATACAAAATGTTAACTAAATTATATCTATATGTGTGATTATGGTCACGGTATTTAGAATCTATTTGCTAGGAGAGAAATTCATATAGTAACCCTTAAAGCGCCAGTTACAACTGCAGCAGACATTCTAAAATATTGTTTTATTAGTTTTTAAAGATAATAAGTCTTGTCATGACATGTGAATCCTCTGCCAAGCAGACAAGTCCAGATATGTGTTTTCCTATTTCTTAATGAGAACACGAGGGAAGTTATTAGAAGTGCATTATAGAAAACAAATGTTGTGGACTTATTAGAAGTGCCTCTACGAAGTGTTTCTAATGAGTACTCACAACAAATGTTTTGTTAAGAACATTACGAAAACACGCCTATTCAAATATATATAGAAAATTTCACCTCCCAAAACTGAAAATTTTCAGATAAAAAAACTCTGATATTTTTCATATTTCTGCTCAAAATATAGATTGTGGGTACTCGTTAGAACCGCCTCGGAGAGGCGGTTCTAACGATTACCCATAATCTATGTTTTGAGCAGAAATAAGAAAAATAATATAATATAACCCTGTAAACCCCAGTTTTACTATATAAAAGTGGGGTTCACGGGGGTCAAAATTATATAGGCATGTTTTCGTGATGAATTAGAAAAATACCCATATATTATATGGTAAAAAACGGTGGATAAGTACACATTTCAAATTGGTGTATGAACGTAATATAATCATCCTTACCATCCACTTCTGATTGTAATAACAGCAATGCAAAGCTCTGTGTGATACCCTGCCACTGGCATAAGTTGACAACAAGAGGCCCATGGGTCACGGGTCGCTCACCTGAGTGACATAGCCACTGCAGATATGCAGATGTTATGCAACATTTTTCCAATCCTGTCATCGCAACTAATGAAAAGAACATCCTTTAAGCAGTTCTTAATTTTGAAGAAGAATATTATATATGGCAAAACAGTCATGGAGTGTGAACGTTTGAACAAACTCTCAATCACATTTCAACAGTAGGATCAATGTGAAATTTGGAGGCAATTGGCTAAGTGGTTTCCGAAGAATCGTGATTTTATACATGTAAACAGCACAGTGGCAGGGAAATATAATAAACATAAACAAGATGGCAGCCATCTTGGATTTCCAATCAGAATGATTTTAACTACTGTTGATCTACAAGTCACCTCGATATTTCCAATGAACTTTGAGTCAATTGCCCTTTCGATTCAGGAGAAAAAGTTCAAAACAAGATTTTCAAGATGGCCACCATAGCCGTAATTTGGAATTTCCTATCGCAACGATTTGATCAAAAAAGTCACCACGATGCTTCCTACCAAGTTTCGAGTCAATTGATCTTTCAGTTCAGAAGAAGGGAAAAATAGATTTTCAAGATGGCCGCTATCTTGGATTTCCGATCGGAACGAATTTAGCTATTTTTATATCTACAAGTCATCCCGATCCTTCCCACCAATTTTCAAAACAACTGGCCCTTTGGTTCAGGAAAATAAGCGAAAACAAGAGTTTCAAGATTTCCGATCCACACAATTTAAGCTATTTTAGATCTACAAGTCACCCGAATGCTTCCTACCAAGTTTCGAGTCAAATGGCCTTTCAGTTCAGGAGAAGAAGCGAAAAATAGATTTTCAAGATGGCAATCATGGCGGCCATCTTGAATTTCTGACAGGGATTATTTTAGCTATTTTTGATCTACATGGCGGCCATCTTGGATTGCCAATCGGAACGATTTAGCCGATTTCAATCTATAAGTCACCCCAATGCTTCCTACCAAGTTTCAAGTCAATTGGCTTTTGGGTTTAGGAGAAGAAGCAAACAAAGATTTTCAAGACAGCCCCCATGGCGGCCATCTTGGATTACTGATCAGCATGATTTTAGCTACCTTTGATCTACAAGTCACCCTGATGCTTCCTCCTAAAATTGGAGTCAATTGGCCTTTCGGCACAGGAGAAGAAGCGAAAAATAGATTTTCAAGATGGCGGCCATCTTGGATTTCCGATTGGAATGATTTGATCTACAAGTTACCCCGATGCTTCCTACCAAGTTTCGAGTCAAATGGCATTTTGGGTTAGGAGAAGAAGCGAAAAACAGATTTTCTAGAAGGCCGCCATGCGGCCATCTTGGGTTTACGATCGGCACTTTTTTACTCTATTTTTGATCTACAAGTCATCCTGATGCTTCCTAGCAAGTTTAGAGTCAATTGGCCTTTCGGGTCAGGAGAAGAAGCGAAAAATAGAGGCGGCCATCTTTGATTCCTGATCGGAACGATTTTAGCTATTTTTTATCTATAAGTCACCCCAATGCTTCCTCCCATGTTTGGAGTCAATTGGCTTTTTGGTTTAAGGAGAAGAAGCGAAAAATAGATTTTCAAGATGGCCGCCATTTTGGATTTACGATCGGCACGATTTTAGCTACTTTTGATCTACAAGTCACCCCGATGCTTCCTAGCAAGTTTGGAGTCAATTGGCCTTTCGGTTCAGGAGAAGAGGCAAAAAATAGATTTTCAAGACGGCTGTAATGGCGGCCATCTTGGATTTCCGATCAGCACGATTTTAGTTATTTTTGATCTACGAGTCACCCTGATGCTTCCTAGCAAGTTTGGAGTCAAATGGCCTTTCGGTTCAGGACTAGAAGCGAAAATACCATGGCGGCTATCTTGGATATCCGATCGGAACGATTTTAGCTATTTTTGATCTATAAGTCACCCTGATGATTCCTAACATGTTTGGAGTCAATTAGCTTTTGGGTTCAGGAGAAGAAGCGAAAAATAGATTTTCAAGATTGCCGCCATGGCGGCCTTCTTGGATTTACGATCGGCACGACGTTAGCTATTTTTGATCTACAAGTCACCCCGATGCTTCCTAGCAAGTTTGGAGTCAATTGGCCTTTCGGTTCAGTAGAAGAAGCAAAAAAAAAAAAAAAAAAAAAAAAGAAGAAAAAAAAAAAAAAAAAAAAGATTTTCAAGATGGCTGCCATGGCGGCCATCTTGGATTATCCGATCGGCACAATTTTAGCTGTTTTTGATCTACAAGTCACCCCGATGCTTCCTAGCAAGTTTGGAGTCAACTGGCCTTTCGGTTCAGGAGAAGAAGCGAAAAATAGATTTCAAGATGGCGGCCATCTTGGATTTCCGATCGGCACAATTTTAGTTATTTTTTATCTACAAGTCACCCTGATGCTTACTAGCAAGTTTGGAGTCAATTGGCCTTTTGGTTCTGGAAAGGCGAAAAATAGATTTTCAAGATGGCGGCATTGGCGGCCATCTTAGATTTCCGATCGGCACGATTGTAGCTTTTTGTGATCTACAAGTCACCCTGATGCTTCCTACCAAGTATCGAGTCAGTTGGCCCAGGGGTGTAGGAGGCTTTTAAAGCTATTGCTGACGCCGCACGACGGACGACGGACGACGGACATTGACTGACCACAATAGCTCACCATGAGCACTTCGTGCTCAGATGAGCTAAAAAGTAAACAAGAAAACGTTCATGGGTTATGGATACCCCTGCTTTGTGCTAGTCATAAAATTTATGTATACCACTATAGCACACAGTTTTGTACACAGTGCAATAAAATTCTACAAGTGCTGTTATTAGTTTAAAAATTTGTTTGCTTTTTGATAGTTTATAAGTAAATATTTTCCTGACTGAGACCCCTATTTGCAATAATGTATGTGCCCAGTTTCAAAGATGGAAGAGTCCACATCTGAAACTCAGATGTGAAAAGGTTAAAGACGCAGAAACATGGCTGACATTACGAAAACACGACTTTTCAAATATATTGAAAAAGGGAACCAAACCAAGAGGCAGATCGCCATAACATTACCTATTTTCGGGACAAATAGCTCCAATGACTTGGGAGGATTTGTCGTTTGAAAGTGTTAACGGACGGACGGATGACGGACAAAAGGTGATCACTATCGCTCATCCTCACCATAGCTAAGGTGAGCTACACATGTAAGAGCTGTCATTTTTGTATGCGATACATCATTACATGTTTTCATGTTTAATCTCAAAAGAGAATGGGATTATAGCCCTGTCATGGAATTTCGGCAACAGCAGAAAACATAAATCTGGGACACTGTTCTTATATATGACGCGTAATCCATGAGTAAAGTTATATGCTTAGATCTCTGACAGTTAAGAATTTATAGCCTGGCCTCGAAGTTTTGGGAAAAGAAGACAAATAAACAAGAAGACCATGACGGTCCTATATCGCTCACCTGAGCAAACAGATTTGCATACTTACTGTTGAAATTTCAGCCAAGTTCACTGCTCTGAATTTTATAGCCCTGCACCCACCCCACCACCCCCACCCACATGTTTTTTTTTTCTTTTTAATGCATCATGACAACTTGAACTAAATCTTGAAAGAGGGTCACCAAAGGAACATTTCTGCCAAGTTATATTGAAATTCGTCCAGTGGTTTCTGACAAAAAGATTTTTGAAGTGTTTTATATAGCTATAAAGCCCTACCCTCTAACGGCCATTTTTTTGACGAATCATGACAGCTTGAACAATCTTGGTAGAGGGTCACCAAAGGAACATTCCTGCAAAGTTAAATTGAAATCGGTTCAGTGTTTTCTGACAAGAAGATTTTCAAAGTTGTCTAGATATATAAGGAAAATAAGCCCCACCACCTAGCAGCCATGTTTTTTGACAAATCAGGATTGCTTGAACATTCTTGGTAGATGGTCACCAAAGCAACATTGAAATCATTGTGGGGGTATTTGACAAGAAGAATTTGAAAGTTTTCTATACAGATATATATGGACAATAAGCCCCGCCCCCCTGGGGGCCATGTTTTTTGACGTATCATGAAGGCTTGAACAATCTTGGTAGAAGGTCACCAAAGCAACATTCCTGCCAAATTACATTGAACTCAGTCCAACGGTTTCTTACGAGAAGATTTTTAAAGTTTTAATATAGAAATATAGGGAAAATAAGCCCCGCCCCTAGCGGTCATGTTTTTTGACGAATCATGACAGCTTGAACAACCTTGGTAGAGGGTCACCAAAGAAACATTCCTGCCAGGTTATATTGAAATCGGTCCAGTGGTTTCTGACATGAAGATTATTAAAGTTTTCTAAATTGATATATAAGGAAACTAAGCCCCACCCGCTAGCGGCCATGTTTTTTGACAAATCTCAATTACTTGAAAAATCTTGGTAGAGGGTCACCAAGGAAATATTTTTGCCAAGTTATATTGAAATCGGTCCAGTGGCTTCTGACAAGAAAATTTTTAAAGTTTTCTATATAGCTACGAGGGATGTTCGAAATGAATTGCTTATTTCTATCTGGAGACTTCAAATTTCAAGTTAGCCCAAAAGTACTTATTTCATGCCCTCGAAGTACTCCCCGTGGCTAGAAATGCAAAGTTTCAGCCGATGTATCCACTTCTTGAAGGCGTCACGGTACGCTGATTTGGGCACAGTAATAAGGTACTGATGAATGGCAGATCCAAGTGCCTGTCGGGACTGGTATTTCCGCCCAGCAAGGAATGCTTTCAATTTCGGAAACAAAAAGAAATCACATGGGGCAAGGTCTGGGGAATACGGGGGATGAGGCAAAACAGTTACTTTTTCTTTCTTCAAAAACGCCGTGACTATTGCGGAGGTATGAGCTGGGGCATTGTCATGTAGAAGACGGACATGTTTAAAACCAGTGGCAGGGTGTCGTTTCTGATAATACTTTTTCAGTTTCTTCAGTACTATGTCTTTGTAGTACTTTCCGGTGATGCTTTGCCCTTTTTCACTGGCACTTTTATTGCGACTCCTTCACCAGAGAAGAAGATTGCATACAAAACCTTCTTTGTACTCAAAGAACGTTTGGCAATTACTGGGCGTTTGCTGTGTTTAGTGGCCCAGATCTTATTGTTAACCTTTCTGACGGGCTCAAAATACTGGACCCAGGTTTCATCACCTGTGACGACATTGGCAAACTGCTTTTTGTCATATTTTGGAAACATTTGAAGCAGCTTTTTGGCCACTTTAACCCGTTGCCTCTTTTGCTCGTCAGTCAACAGATGTGGCACCCATCTAGCAGAAATCTTTCTGACTTTCAAATGCTTCTTCAAAATAAGGTGAACCGTTGAAAGTGATATGCCTACCTATCGTGCAATATCACGAACTGTAAATCTGGCATCTCCTTCAATGATTTCCTTTATTTTGGAAACGATTTCTTTACGAGATGCAGATTTTGGCCTACCTGATTTCGGTGCATTTTTGATAGACTCTACACCAGACTCAAATTTCTTTTTCCACCGCTGAACTGTGTCATAAGACACACAAGAAGTTCCAAAAGCAGTAAAAATTTCAGTCATCAGCTTCTTCAAAGAACAACCAAGTTTTGAGCGAGCTTTGATGTAAGCCCGTATTGTTATATATAGGGTGTTCATTTATCTTAAGCATCATATTTGCTATGTTTCCATAAATAGCTTTATTTACTACGTTTCCAAAAATAACTTTCTAGAACAGCATGTTTACAATAACATGATGTTTACGTCCTTGATTCTGGACGGAGTTGTTTTTGGAATGTCATGGAAGATTTAGAAGTTTCTTGATTGGAACTGGAAAATAAGAGATGCTTGTAGTAAATTCTTTTTCTAGAACCTTCTTTGATATTATATAAGGAGAAAAGATTTTCATCTGGGCATCTTTGTATACTTTCACTGGAAATTATTCTATACTGGATTACTTTAATATTTTATTCATTCTGGACTTAAATTCTGAATTCAGGAACTTTAAATTGTGGGATCAGAAACTGATATTCAAAGGATTCGTTTTATAAATTCTTGCGGATTATTTTTGAGGGACTTTGTGACATAAAGTTGAAAGGTACTGTTTACTTACTTTATTTTGTTTTGAATCTTGTCTCATTTTTTTTTGTGAATAAATATTGTTAATAATTTAAAGCTTGTTGCTGGTTTCACTTTCATTTCTTTCTCGTTACGCCTGGCTCGTAACAGTATTTCATCTTTTTTGTCGTCGCTTCTACCAACCATTTTTACTGCAGTGGTCAATGATTGCGTGTATTCAAATGGCAAATTTTATGTCTTAAACTTTGTCTAACATGTACATTTATACACCATTGTGTAGATATTGAATAACCCTATACATGTATGTATTGGTTTTTATCGTGCCCCACGTTGATATCGAGCTAGAGGACAATAAGCAATTCATTTCGAACATCCCTCGTATATAGGGAAAAGAAGACCTGCCCCTGGTGGCCACATTTTTTGACGAATCCAAATGGCTTGAACAATCTTGGTAGAGGATCACCAAAGGAACATTTCTACCAAATTATATCGCAATCTGTCTAGTGGTTTCGGACAAGAAGATTTTTTAAGTTTTCTATATAGGTACATAGGGAAAAAAAAGCCCTCCCACCCCCACCCCCTGGCGGCTATGTTTTTTTTGACAAATTCAAATGGCTTGAACAATCTTAGTAGAGGATCACCAAAGGAACATTTCTGCCAAATTATATTGCAACTGGTCAAGTAGTTTCTGACAAGAATATTTTTCAAGTTTTCTATATAGATATATAGGGAAAATAAGCCCAGCCCCCTGGCGGCCATGTTTTTTGACGAATCCAAATGGCTTGAACAATCTTGGTAGAGGATCACCAAAGGAACATTTCTGCAAAATTATATGGAAATCAGTTCAGTGGTTTCTGACAAGAAGATTTTGAAAGTTTTCTGTATCGATAAATAGGGAAAATAAGCCCTGCCCCCTGGTGGCTATGTTTTTTGACAATTCCAAATAGCTTGAATAATCTTGGTAGAGGATCACCAAAGAAACATTTTTGCAACATTATATTGAAATCGGTCCAGTGGTTTCGAACAAGAAGATTTTTTAAGTTTTTAGTTAAAAATCTATTTTTAACTCCTGTGACCTAGATATGCAATGGACGGGAACCATTTGAACAACTTTGAAAGAGGACCAACCAAGGATCATTCCTGTGAAGTTTGGTCAAATTCCAACCAGTGGTTTAGGGGGAGATGTTGTTTAAAGATTGAGGACGGACGGACGGACGACGACGACGACGGACGGTGAGTGATCACAATAGCTCACCTTGAGCCTTCGGCTCAAATGAGCTAACAATAAAACAAGAATTCCGCGGAAGGCGTCGTCGTATATGCTGGTGCAAAAGTCACAGGAGCCACAATCAGAACATGGTTATTTAATAAGTTTATTTCATTCTTAGCAGTGCTTATTTGTAAAACTGGGTTGAAAAAAATGTAGACAAAGTGCCTAGTGGGACAGATATATTCCAGGTCAGTGCCATTCCCTCTAATGGCAATATCTTCAGCACTGACGTTTCGTACTATACAGCCCAATGATAATGGAACGTCGACGTAAAATGTGTAAAAGTCACTGGAGCATGAAATATAGGTCAAGGTCACTGGATCAAGGTACCTGCTAAGTCAGTACATCAAGGAGAAGCACTATGCAAGATATGAAGGTTGTAGGCCTTATAGTTGAGGCGTTATCGAACATCAACGTAAAATGTGTCAAATATAGATCAAGGTCACCGGGTCAAGGTACCTGCCAAGCCAGTGCAATGAGGTGAAGCACTATGCAAGGTTTAGTGGTTGTAGTTCTTATATTTGAGGAGATACCGAACATCAACGTAAAATGTGTCAAAGTCACTGGAGTGCAAAATATCGGTCAAGGTCACCAGGTCAAGGTACCTGCCGAGTCAGTACATTGAGAAGAAGCACTATACAAGGTTTGACTGAAGGCCTTACAGTTGAGGGCATATGGAAGGGCGACGTAAAAGGTGTAAAAGTCAATGGAGCGCGAAATATATCGGTCAAGATCACCGAGTCAAGGTACCTGCGGAGTGATTACATTGAGAAGCCCTATGCAAGGTTTGGTGGTTGTAGGCATTATATTGAGGAGACATTGAACGTCCTAGTAAAATGTGTAAAACGCACTGGAGCGCAAAATATAGGTCAAGGTAACCGGGTCAAGATACCTGCCGAGTCAGTACATCTAGGAGAAGCACTATGCAAGGTTTGGTGGCTAGAGGTCTCACACTTGAGGAGATCTGGAACGTTGACGTAAATTATGTCAAAGTCAATGCAGCCAAAATATAGGTCAAGGTCACCACGTCAAGGTATCTGCCGAGTCAGTACATTGAGAAGAAGCACTTTGCAAGGTTTGATGGTTGTAGGCCTTATAGTTGAGGAGATCTGGAACGTCGACGCAAAATGTGTCAGTCACTGGAGCGCAAAATATAGGTCAAGGTCACCGGGTCAATATACCTGTGACCTGCCGAGTCAGTACATCTAGGAGAAGCACTATGCAAGGTTTGCTAGTTGTACACCTTATAATTGAGAGAATCTGGAACGTCAACGTAAATGTGTCAAAGTCACCGGAGCGCAAAATATAGGTCAAGATCACTGGGTCAATGTACCTGCCAAGTCAGGAGGTCAGGGAGATGTGTCATGCAAGGTATGAGTGTTGTTGTAGAAATGAAGTTGGTTAGAATACTAACTTCGACATAAATGTCGAACTTCGACATAAATGTTGACAGACGGACAAACGGACAGACGAAAGGAAAACGGATGCCTATGTCTTAAAGTCAGGAGGTCAGAGAGATGTTTCATGCAAGGTTTGTTTGTTGTTTAGTCTTGTAGTTGATAAGAATAATAACTTTGACATAAATGTCTAACTTCGATATAACAGAACTTTTAACAGATGTACGGACAGACGGACGGACGAACTGAAAAGCTGGCACCTATGTCGCAAAGTCAGGAGGTCAGGGAGAAGTTTCATGCAAGGTTTGATGTTGTTGTTTGTTGTTGTGCGAATTTTTAACGCTACCAGGCACCCGAGGCACATAGAGGCAGCGGCGATTGCTATGATGTAGATGTATTTGTACAGCCTTGCTTTCATGGATCACCCATGCACACTTGGTGCCGCTGTCTGTCACCAAGCGCCACCCTGTCCACTTTATACTCAACCCAGGGCACGTCGAGTATGAGCTAGGCGTAATAATGGTCTGAAAATTGTCTCGACCCGAGTGGGATTCGAACCCACGATATCCCGCTTGAAAGTCGAGTGCACTAACCACTAGGCCACCCAGCTCACTCATGGTTTGATGGTTGTTTAGTCTTGTAGTTAATTAGAATACTAACTTTGACATAAATGTCGAACTTCGACATAAATCTTGACAGGCGGATGGACGAAAAGACAGACGAACGCCTATGTCGCAAAGTCAGGAGGTCAGAGAGATGTTTCATGCAAGGTTTGATGGCTGTTTAGTTTTGTAGTTGATTAGAATACTAACTTTGACATAAATGTCGAACGTCGACATAAATGTTGACAGACGGACGGACGGAAAATCGGACGCCTATATTGCACCCTGCTACAAGCAGGTGCGACAAAAAAAACATAGTTTCTTTACTTGCCCATCACACACTGTGACATCTTGTTGAATCCACCAGTGAAATATCGCGCTTTACTTATGAAAAACTCCAAGGAGATGTTAAGGAGAGTATATGGCGATAATTCTGGATACTTTTTTTCGATTCTTCATAAAAACATATGCTTTGGGGATACTCAAAAACACCAGAGGAGATGTTAAGGAGGAGTACCTGCTGATAATTCTGGATCTCTCCAACTCTCCATAAAAATTTTGCTGTGGGGGTGCTTAACAGCATTGCTTCGATGAGCTGCTTCTAAAGTGTTTCTACAACATGTTTTTTTTTTATGGTGAAATAAAAAATTATCTCCAAATACTGCTCCTTAACTCCTCTACTGATACCAACAATCATCATACGGCTGTGCATAAAACAGATGCTTTTTCTGTAACCCCTCCAATACAATAACCCACATTGCTAAATATCAATTCATTTCTGATAGGGAATGTGTCATAACCCTTTCTCCCAGTTTCTGAAGTGGACTCTTCCATCTTGAAATTTGGATATGTCCATAGTTACAAGTGGGGATATTAGTTGCAAATCAAGACCAGAACGCAAACATTGTAGGTCCAGATGAGACGGCTCATCTGGATCTACAGCTTTTGTTATACTTTAAACCTCCAGATCAAAATAAACATCTGCAGCAGTACAGAGCCAGATAAGATGTCCTGTCATAAGCCATCTAAACTGGATCAATACTGTTTGCCATTCTGTTTTCGAGTTTTGAAGGTCACCCAAGTTTGCTAAATGAGCATAACAAAATTCAAAGGTGGAACAATCCACTTCAGAATTGATGATGAGTTGATGTTTTACATCCCTTTCAGCATTATTTAAGTCATATGGTGACAACTGAAGGGTGATAATGTAATGCTCGGTGCAATAAAGTGTCGTAGTCACGAGCTAAATTCTGCCTCCAGCTGGATTCGAACCCTGGACCTCCTGATCCGAAGTTGTGAATGCTAACCATTTGGATAACAAAACGCTTCTTCACTTCAGAAACTTCTAAATTGTTTGTAAAGGACTTTATATTTTACTTTTGATAATCACAATACTTTAATGTAACAATTAACCTTCGCAAATACAAATTGTAACACTTGATTTTGCTATTCATAAAGTATATTTATTTATATTCTTTATTTTTCAGTACAGATTAGAATAAAATAAAGGCACTGTGCAAAGGAACATTATGGTAAATGTCCTAAAATTTAAAACACTTTTTTCTATACTTTTATGCATAAATCTTTCTTTTATTGAAATGGCAAATAATGTAGATCCTGATCAGACTGCTCCTTCAGGAGCTGTCTGATCTGTGTCTGCACCGTTTGCATACGAAACTTTGATGTACAAAATTTTAGGACATTTGCCATATACAGCTGTATGAAATGCTTTGAACCAAGCGTGATTTCTATCTACTATTGTTCTTTATTTCCAAAGGATCCCTAGTTTGGAATATTTTATATGTTCACAACCAACGTATCATTCTTATACCTCTCTCTCTCTCTCTCAAGCTGGCTATTTATTCCCTCCAGTATTTTGAACTTAACCCACATAACCTCTGGTTACAAATGTCCTTTTAATGTAGTTACTGACTGACCTACAGGCATAGTCACACCAATGCACACATGCAAACATACACTGGGACTTTACTAGGGCATTTAAAATTCCCATCTTAAGACATACTGCACATGCCCAAAGCAAGCATGGAACACGCACTCTTTATTTTTTTATTTATCTATTTTTATTATTTCATTTATTTATTTTTTTATTTATTTATTTATTTTTATTTTTTTTTTTTGATTTTCTAAAAATCAGACGATGGAATAATATCATGGATGGTATAATTTTTTTTAACTAATTTAATAACCTTCTTAACCAATAATATGTTACTGTTTAGAATTTGTTCAAACTTACTGCTCATAAATGTGCAGCAAGGGTCAAAAAAAAAAAAAAAAAAAAAAAAAAAAAATACACATGGCCAAAGGACTGTTTTCTTGCTTGGATTCACTATAATTTGTTTTAAAATGATGTAAATGGTGTTAATTTCTGGTATGACCGCCATTTTGTCTAATAACTTCTAAAATATATGGCCGTATGAAATTTACGTAATGCTGGATGACGTCAGCAGGAGTATATAATTCCATTCCACTTGTAAGGCATGGCGTAGACCATGTAAATTGTTTACCACATGCCTTGGTCTCAATTGCTATTGTTGATTGTATTTTTGTTCTGAATGCTGCTGCACATTTATGCACCGTAAGTTTTGAAGAAATTCAAAAAACAATAATTATATTGATTAGAAATGTAACTGAATAAGCTAAAATATGATACCACACATGATAATACAATGTATTCCAAATTTAAAATTTCAGAAAATCAACAAGTAAAGAGTGCACACTTTCTTTTGCGTTTGAGTCTATATATACATATATACATGTATATATATCCTATCAAATCATGTATATTTATAACTTTACAGATCCATATGCAGGAGTTAAAATCTTTTTCTAATCAAACAAAAATATCTCTTACACATATTTGATTTGGCTTAAATAAGGCAATGATGCTAGATAAGAAACTACTTAGAACATAAAAGACAAGGCAGGACGAATGTATCACTTCTTGTGTATCGACGTACAACCCTAAGGATCAAGAAATGTTTCGGATTATTATCATCAGTTTACTAGTTTTGGAGGAAGATGAAAAATGAAAGGGATTTTGACAAAATATAAACTTATTAAGAGCAACGACAACCAACCTTAAATGTTTGCTCACTAAAGCAAAATTTACTTCAAATGATGAACACACAGTAAAAATGCAACAGACCTAGCTGCGGCCTCTGCATTCATATGTTAGAAAGAAGGGAACTTACTAACATTCAACTTTGGGACCAGCTTCAAAGTGCATGTAAACATGTTATGTTATGAAATGCAGCGGCTGTGGCAAGGAATATATTAGCGAAACAGGCACTTTTTTTGCACAAAAGGTTTGCGGCACATCATCAACAAATTTGTGATCCTCGAACCAGATTTCTAAAAGTGAGAGAACATACAGAAAACTGCTCAAACACTTTAAATCCCAAATATTTCATTTTCCATTTTTAAAAGATGTACATGGAAAGCACAACTTTAAAAAGGGTGGAGGAAAACTTCTTCATTAAGATCTTAAAACCAAAACTCAACAGAGCTGATTAGTAGGGCCATGTGTGCCATCAAAGTACTCATATACTGCAAACGTCATCTATTTCTAACTGAAACATTATACGAGGCATTACGTCATGTTGCGTTATACTAGATGACGTTAATACAAAATGTCTTTTAGACAATCTGTTTTCAGTGAAACCTTGGTAGAAGTTTGAAGTTTATTAAATACACAGTTTATTTGGAAATATCAGACGTTGATTTTTGTTTATATATATAAACAACAATAACATGGTATTTCGGAACATATAAATATATAGACATATAGAGTTTATTCCGTAAGTACCTGGTTTGTGAGAAGATTATATACTGGGATACTGGAACCTTAATGGTCTAATAATCAAAGAAATGTTCCCAGATACCAGGACATTAGGGTTTATATATACATATATATTTGGCAACAATCTTAATGAACTGAATGAAACAAGTTGACACATATTTTGCATAGTGTTACACAATTAAATTCAAACATGTAACCCCAACATTTACTTTATAGCTATATTAATTACATCTACTACGGTACTTTTTAGGCAAATAACCTATTCCCAGAAATTAGTGCCCATCTCTGATATGGCTTGTGCAAGTGAAGCAAACTACTATACAAGAGTAACATGAAAACTGATCTTGTTTTTAACCATACTAACCCGTAGTATCTGAACAGACAGGCCTGAGCACACAAGTGTAAACCATATCAGACAACACAGAATCTGGTAAGTGTCACTATTTGTCACTCATCAATCAGGGCCCAGTTGTTCAAAGCTAACGATGTCGTTAGTTAACGATTCGTTAAATTTTACATCGAGTGATACGCAAATATGCTGAAATGTTTTGCTGAAAAAATGTGAGTAGCTTTTGCAGTGCAAAAGCTACTCACATTTTTTCAGCAAAAAATATCAGAATATTGTGTATTGAATCCGCTAAAACAGTTAACGAAATGACACTTAATGAGCTCGTTAAGCTAACGATGCTTTGAACAACTGGGCCCAGTATTTCAGACATATCAATAGTTATTAAATTAACTTGCTGAAAATTTGGCACCAGTAAGTGTGCCTGTATATTTACGGTAAATATGGTAATTTGTCAGAATAAAATTCTGTCACCAAGATTTGAAACACACAAATAAAAGTACACTAAAACCTTTTTATAAAACAAGTTAAGCAAACAATGTGTTTGATAAACAAATGTCTGTATGTTGTATTCAAACCAAAATGTACATCTTCTATAGACCAATAACAATTAATGGTCATTTTCTATATAATCAATATATTTTTGTTTCAATACATTTTTGCATTTCTTTCAAACCTTGTTATATCCAACACCATGCTACAACGAACATGTTACAAAAAAGGTTTCTGGGTACCAATATCCAACCAGTATCCTCTGTGTTCAAACTAGACAGACAAGAAGGCTGGCTATGGTCGTCATTATTCAAACACTATTGCACAGGTTGCTTTTTCTACAGAATCCCTCATGGACAAATGTTTCTTACTGGGCCCAGTTGTTCAAAGCTAATGACATCGTTAGTTAACGATTCGTTAAAATTTACATCGAGTGATACGCAAATGTGCTGAAATTTTTGCTGAAAAAATGTGAGTAGCTTCTACTCACATTTTTTCAGCAAAAAATATCAGAATATTCTGTATTGAAACCGCTAAAACAGTTAACCAAATGACCCTTAACGAGCTCGTTAAGCTAACGACGCTTTGAACAACTGGGCCCTGGTGTAAGAAAACAGTACCTTTTAAACCTATGGAGGCATAGGAAATATTTGGTATGACTTTGTAGCAGACACCAAGTATTTATACTGTATTTTAAATTTAAAGACTATTGTCCAATTTCATTTGCCTACTAAATCTTGATTTAAAATTCCTAATATCCTCCTCTTACTTTTACATTTTTGCTATTAAAATTTTGTAGAGAGGACAGTATGTGCTTTATGGAGATATCTTGACTAAAAAAGCTGACAATTATTTTTGTTTTACTTTGAAATGATTAATTAACAAAAGTGCATTAATTTTCAAATATAGTTTAAGATTCAAATAGATGTCAAAAGGATTGCCTGTGGAAACAAAGAACACACTATGGATTAGAAAATGGGAGTCTCAGTTTTATTGCAACTCTTCATAAGCTGTAATGAAGTTTGCAACACTGCTTACACCCTCTAGCGTATACATGAGCAGAACAACTCCATTTTCAAATATAACATTTGGCACAATGATACCAATGGAAATATGTATAATCTGCACTATGGTGAGGTACGGGGAGACGTTCTACCGCCGCTACATGGCACTAACAACAGCTGCAGTGCAGTAAAATAAACGTCAAAAAGATTGCATTTGGAAACAAAGAACACACTATGGATTAGAAAATGTGCGTCTCGGTTTTATTGAGACTCTTCATAAGCAGTAATGAAGTTTGCAACACTGCTTATGCCCTCTAGCATACACATGAGCAGAATTCCATTTTCAAATACACCACAGCTGGGAGACGTTCTTCCTCCACAACACGGCCCTAACACCAGCTGCAGTGTAGAAAAAGCTTGAATTATACTGTATTCCTCTATAACTACACAACTGTCCTTTTGCACATGCATTTTTATACTAGAGCAAGTGACCAAGGGGTCATGTATAGCCCTGGCCAAAGTGTATGCAAAGTATGTAAGATTAAATGCTGTCATCTGCTTTGTATCCATCCATGGTAAAATTTTCATGTAAAATATCAAAGAAAAGCAAAAGAACTTACTACTTTTATGTGACTGTTAATTGTCCATGATGATCATAATTTGGTGTTTAATGTCTCTTTCAGCATTATTCATGTCATAATGAAATAATTGAAGGGTGACAGGGTGATAATGAAAGGTTTTGTGCAAATAAGTGAAGTAGACATAAGCTGAATTCCTCCTCCGGCAGGATTCGGAACTAGGAGAACCGAGACCTTGTGATCCAAACCATGACCTTGTCCTTCGATCTGCAGCAGTGGCAAAGTAAATAAGAGAACACCGGAACTCATACAATCAGATCCATATCAAGTCCTTAACACCAAAAGGAAAGACAGACAAATACAATAAAGCAGCCACAAAATGACAGATGGCAAGCAGAGTTGGTAACTCTTTCCCAAATAGGTGGGAACTCTGTTATCCAAACTTAACTCAAAATATAACCAACTTGCGTATTTTTTCAAAAGAAAAACATTAGAAAGTGAAACACTACAGAACAATTCACAAAAAGTACCACAATGAAAGTACCACCTTAAACCGGTCAGTAATGAATTATACGAACAAATCTGCATCCCTCCAGTAGTAATACAGTCGATTCTCATTATCTCGAATTCCAAGGGATTCACTGAAACACTTCGAGATATCTCGACATATCAGAGTTGAGAGAGTGAGGAAAACAATAAATTGAACAACCACATTTAACAAATGAATATGTAATTTGACTCCTGAAGTTAGAAATATATATATAAAATAATGTGGAAAAGAGGAGAAATTGCTCCTAAGGAGCAATTTCTCCTCTTTTCCACATTATTTTGTTACCTGTTGTCATAGTTTCATGTTAAAACAGGGACCAGATTTTCACTTCGAGATAAGCCGAATTCGAAATAGGCGAGTTCGAGATAATGAGGTTCGACTGTATTAAACATAAAAGAAGACTTTCAGAAATATAAACAAAGCTAATATACTTATATGATGCAAATGCTGATGTAACAGTGATAGGTATATGATATACTTGTACTGCCTAGCAATATAAGAAGGTTTTACAGCGACATGGTAAATGTTAACCGGTCATGCAGACGGCCTAGTTTTGATCCTAGGCAGTGGCATTGGTGATTAGAATTTTTCACCTGTAACATCTAATGCTCTACTCGCAGGCCAAAATTTCAGTCTTTGACCTTGACTCTTGGGTTGCAGTGGAAGCTTGATGATGCCCAAATGACCTGTATCAATCCAGTAGTAACACTAACTATACATCAACAACTTAAGGTGCACACTTTCACAAAATATAAGCATACAAAAGAATATAATGCAAAACTTTGACGCAAATGTTAACAACATTTCTAGATTTGCAGTAGCACCAGGATGATACCAAATGACCTACATCCATCCAATAGTAATAATGACCATATATCAACAACTAAAGGTGAATACCTTAAGAAATATAACCATGCAAAATAACTACACATAACTTTGATTCAAATGTTAACATAGTTTCTATGACCTTGACCTTTGATCTGCAGCAGCAGTAAGATGATGCCAAATGACATGTATCTATCCAGTAGTAATACTAACCAAATATATAACCAATTTCAAGTGAAGACTTTCAAACATATGAGAAAAGTAAATAAAATTAATGTAACACTTCAACACAAATATTAACTGATATACAAACAGATGGATGGACATTCAGATTTATGAACTAATAGACAGATGAAATGATAAAAACATTATACCCTTATGACATAATCCGTATGTCAGGGGTCTAAAAAAGGTCTAAAAATGTATTCCAATGGCATATGCCAGGAGTATGATAAATGGGCTGTTTTTGTAGATATTCTATTTACATTTATTGAAAAGATAATGCATGATGTTTGCTACAAAATGATACCAACTTTGTACAGATTTGAATCTTCATAGATTTCTAAATTACTGTGCAAAATTCTAACACCGATAAAGACCCCTTTAGTAACCCATTTCTTTCTGCATGTGAAAATGTTGTCTGTTTATGTCAACTGCTGAATATTCTTGCAAACTTTTCAAACCTATTTTTGCATACAGGCAAACAGTGTGGACCCTGATCAGACTGCTCCTAGGAGCAGTCTGATCTGGGTCCATACTGTTTGCAAAAATGACTTTTAAAATTACAAGCAGATGACAAAGCAGATGACTATTGTTGTGATTGGCAGTTTAAAGGTTAATTTTACCCTGTATGCTTGTTTATTCACAGACACCTAACTTCCTTTCTTTGTTTCCAAATCTGGAAGCTCTTCTGTTTCTTCTTTTAATTCATTTTTCTTGTCTTCAGTATTAACTCCTTTATCTTCTTTTTCTTCCTTCTGTCCATTCAATTTCAATATCCATAGCACAAGACTAATAATGAGCTTGGCTAGTAGCCACAGGAATACAGCTGCCACTACAAGAACAACACAAGTTGAAAATGCTGTCAGTTCATATGTCTGTGGTGTCATTTTGTTGACTTTCTGATGACAATGTATAACTTTAAATTCTTTATAACCAAACAAAACAACTGGTTACTTAAAGAAATTAAAATTACTAATAATTTTAATCTATTGATTTATTGCACCTGCCAACAAACACCTTGCATTTATATCACTTAAATATAATATACTGAAACTTGCATTTATAGAAATAACAATAACAAGTGGTTAACAAAAACGTAATAAAATCATTAAAAATTATAAAATAAAATCTATCATAAATGGGAAATCCATATATAGGAATATAAGTATGTTATAAACTATCAACAATTAAAGAAACACGGACATTTTAATTCAGTGAAGCATTATCATTTGTTTCTCCAGAAAATAATTTACCAAACTATAACACTTACACATTGCATAAGTTGATAGAAATGTTAAATTATTTCAACATTTAAAAGTCAAACACAAACAATATTTAAAAATCAAATAAAATACATAACAACATTAAAAAAGATCTAAAAACAAAACTACATCCTGTAATTAAAGAGAACTGGAAACCATCTAAATCCAACTACAAAATGTACATGTATACATTTTAATTTATTGCTCCCCTGTCCTCTTCATAAGCAAAGTAAATAATGACTGGTCCCTTTGATGTAATAACTGTTTCTTTATGTCCTATCACCATCCAGCATCCAAGTCCATAAGCTAAGGTTGGCACACCTACAAATAAGTATATATTATAATAAAGGATCACAAGGAGACCTAACAAACACAATGCATTTCTTACTGCTCTGAAAAGTATATTTTGTTAAAAAATCACTTACGAAAAATTTAATGGACCCAATGTATGAATGGTGAATTAAAACAAGAACTGTCAGAGGACAGCATGGCTTGTCTGAATGGCAGGTTGTCTGACAATCATAACTCTGGATTTACTAAAAGATTTAACCCTTAAAGCACCAAGAAAATCTGTATCTGAAAATGTTGTCTGCTTATGTCGTCTGCTGCATCTTCTTGCAAACTTTTCAAACTTACATTTTGCATATAGGCAAACAGTGTGGATCCAGATCAGATGGAGCAGTCTGATCTGGATCCACACTGTTTGCAACAATGACTTTTAAAGTAACCGGCAGAAGACAAAGCAGATGACAATTGTTGTGATTGGCGCTTTAAGGGTCAACATATAATTTCTCAATTTTGTAGGATAAAAGGGGTATCCAGAAAAGTATTTTTCTAGTTTCTCAATGTGGGTACTCACTAAAAAACACTTCTAATGAGTACCCACAAGATATGTTTTTGCACACAAATACAATGTAAAAAATATATCAATATCGAAATAATCCTAAGTATTGAGACACCTTATCTATATACCATTCTTGTCCTAAAAAGTCAGATAGTCCATTCTACCACATGTGGATGTGTCAAAAATGGTGCTGGATGAGTGGCAAACAGTGTAGACCCAGATCAGATGCCATGTTCTGTGGCATCTGACCAGGTCTACATTGTTTGCAAAAGCCTATCTGTCCCATTACTAAGGGTTATTACGGCACATTTATGGCAAAAAATGCTGGTTATTCAGACTTGTCCATGTGCAGACCCAGAAAGTCCTACTGTCTTGGAATCAGATGATAGGAATCTGAAATATAATAAATGTGCTAAAATTTCAAACACTTAATTCATACGTTTTTTTTTTTCCCCCTAAATTTTGCTTTTTATGCAGTTGCTTCTTAAAATACTCAGTGAAATGGCAAACAGTGTAGATTCAGATACGAATTTTCCTTCTGGATCAGTCCGATCTGTGTCTGCACTGTTTGGTCATGTATCTGCAATTATCAGAAACTCAGGGCCTAGTTGTTCAAAGTGTCGTTAGCTTAACAAGCTTGTTAAGGGTCATTTTGTTAACTGTTTTAGCGGATTCAATTCACAATATTCTGATATTTTTTGCTGAAAAAATGTGAGTAGCTTTTGCACTGCTACTCACATTTTTTCAGCAAAAAATTTCAGCATACATTTGTATTTGCGTATCAGTCAATGTAATTTTTAACGAATCGTTAACTAACGATGTCGTTAGCTTTGAACAAATGGGCCCTGGTGTATGAAATTTTAGGACATCTACTGTAATATGTTTTGCACAGAAATGACTAGAAATGTGTCAGTATGTCACAGATGCCCCTGCCAAGGGGCCATCCTCACCTGGACACAAACATTTGCAAAAAAATGAAGTTGAAAAAATGCCATAACTCTCGTAATAATTGGAGGATTTTACCCTAAATCTATCTTGACCTGTATTTTATGATTATAAACCTGTGTATAAAATATGAATCCAATACACTTATCTTTTCAAAACATATTAAAAGACGACCATTTTCCGGACCATAACTCCCATAATAATTGGTGGATTTTACCCTTAATCGAACTTTACCTCTATTTTATGATTATATACTTGTGTATTAAATATGAATCAAATACACTGCTCTTTTCAAAAGATATCAAACGGAAACCATTTTTCAAAGTTGAAAAAGGGCCATAACTCCCATAACAATTGGTGGATTTTACCCTGAATCAAACTCAACCTACATTTTATGATTATATACCAGTGTATAAAATATGAATCCAATATACTAATCTTTTCAAATTATATAGAACACAAGAATTCCGCGGAAGGCGTCATCGCACCTGCTGGGGCAAAAGTCACAGGAACCACAATCAGAAAGTGGTTATTAAGTAAGTTTATTTCATTCTTAGCAGTGCTTAGTTGGAAAACTGGGTTGAAAAAATGTAGACAAAGTGCCTAGTAGGGCACATATATTCCAGGCCAGTGCCATTCCCTCTAATGGCTATATCTTCAGCACTGACTTTTCGTATTATACAGCCCAATGATAATGGAACGTCGACGTAAAATGTGTAAAAGTCACTGGAGCATGAAATAAAGGTCAAGGTCATGGGTCAAGGTACCTGCTAATTCAGTACATCAAGGAGAAGCACTATACAAGGTATGGTGGTTGTAGGCCTTATAGTTGAGGAGATCAAACATCAACGTAAAATGTGTCAAATATAGGTCAAGGTCACCAGGTCAAGGTACCTGCCAAGCCTGTGCAATGAGGTGAAGCACTATGCAAGGTTTAGTGGTTGTAGGTCTTATATTTCAGGAGATACCAAACAGCAACATAAAATGTGTCAAAGTCGCTGGAGTGCAAAATATTGGTCAAGGTCACCAGGTCAAGGTACCTGCCAAGTCAGTACATCGAGAAGAAGCACTATATAAGGTTTGGTCTTTGAAGGCCTTACAGTTGAGGACATATGGAAGGGCGACGTAAAAGGTTTAAAAGTCAATGGAGCATGAAATATAGGTCAAGGTCACCCAGTCAAGGTACCTGCAGAGTCCGTACATTGAAGAGAAGCACTATGCAAGGTTTGACGGTTGTAGGCCTTACATTTGAGGAGATATTGAACGTCTACGTAAAATGTGTAAAAGGCACTGGAGCGCAAAATATAGGTCAAGGTCACTGGGTCAAGATGCCGAGTCAGTACATCTAGGAGAAGCACTATGCAAGGTTTGGTGGCTAGAGGTCTTACACTTGAGGAGATCTGGAACATTGAAGTAAACTATGTCAAAGTCACTGCAGCCAAAATATAGGTCAAGGTCACCAGGTCAAGGTATCTGCAGAGTCAGTACATTGAGAAGAAGCACTTTGCCAGGTTTGACGGTTGTAGGCCTTATAGTTGAGGAGATATTGAACGTCGACGCAAAATGTGTTAAAGTCACTGGAGCGCAAAATAAAGGTCAAGGTCACCGGGTCAAGGTACCTGCAAAGTCAGTACATCTAGGAAAAGCACTATGCAAGGTTTGGTAGTTGTACGCCTTATAGTCAAGACGATCTGGAACGTCTATGTAAATTGTGTCAAAGTCAATGGAGCACAAAATATAGGTCAAGGTCACTGGGTCAATGTACCTGCCAAGTCAGGAGGTCAGAGAGATGTATCATGCAAGGTATGATGGTTGTTGTAGAATTGTAGTTGATTAGAATACTAACTTTGACGTAAATGTCGAACTTCGACATAACAGAACTGTTAACAGAACTGTTAACAGACGGACAGACAGACGGACAAACGGACAGACGTATGGAAAAGCTGGCACCTATGTCACAAAATCAGGAGATCTAGGAGATGTTTCATGCAAGGTTTGATGGTTGTTTACTCTTGTAGTTGATTAGAATACTAACTTTGACATAAATGTCGAACTTCGACATAATAGAACTGTTAGCAGATGGACAGACGGACAGACAGACGAATGGAAAAGCGGGCACCGTTGATGCAAAGTCAGGAGGACAGGGAGATGTTTCATGCAAGTTTTGATGGTTTAGTCTTGTAGTTGATAAGAATACTAACTTTGACATAAATGTCAAACTTCGACATAAATGTTGACAGACGGATAGACGAATGGAAAAGCGGACCCCTATGTCACAAAGTCAGGAGGTCAGGGAGATGTTTCATGCAAGGTTTGATGGTTGTTTAGTCTTGTAGTTGATTAGAATACTAACTTTGACATAAATGTCGAACTTCGACATAAATGTTGACAGACGGATGAACGGACGGAATATCGGATGCCTATATCGCACCCTGCTACAAGAAAAGATGGAATTATTTACTTCATTTATTAAATACATAACTAACATAAACACAATATATATTTGGCTCTTCCTTTGGGGGCTACTCATCCGATGACCGTAAACACTGAATGTATAACTGTTTACCTGATTTATCTCCTTACTTCCCCTGAAAACAAAACATAAGACCTTTGGAGGTCTTACAGACTAGGGTGTCTGACTCCACCCTTGCATTTCAGAAATGAAGACTGAGCCCAAAGAGCTCAGCTCTGGAATTGGATGAAGTAGAGGAGTGGATAAGCCAGAGGTGGACTGTTTCTTCCTCTGTTTGCAGCAGACAGATTGGATCAACTGATCCTCAGAAAGGCAAATGATTGGTTGATTTACAACCAAGCAGACTAGAGATTCTCATAATAACAGATGTAAGCTTGGTAAACAATGCAGACCAAGTGAATACAATTTTTTGGGGATTTAAGAAGGCTACCATGAAGGCAGATCAAGTGATTAGCCCCTTGAGTGTATATATGTATAACCGAAGCAGACAATTCTTAAATAGTGTCAAAAGGACTTAATTCCAACTGCTGCACAATAAAGAAAAACAGGTTACTTAGCTGTTAATATATTGGAGTAATTCCGATTAAGTTGTGTGGCTTTGAATAATGCTCAGTTTATATATATACATTGTATATATATTACAAAGCATATATTGGATAAACTTTAGCCTACATCTTTATGGTATACAATTTGCATTACTTCACTTTTATTAAACTGACAACTAACAGCATTGACCATGTACTTGGTTTATGTTTTAATATGGTATAACCTAAGATGGTGGTGATAAGGATGGCTGGTGGGTTAGGCTCCTGATTATTGCCCAAGCACTTCCTTCTACAAAAACAAAAACTGAACTGACCCACTTGAGGCAGCTGTATATTACCCATCTATTGTGTTATCTAATTGTCCAGTATCTGACCTTTCTTCAATACAAACATTAAGCAGTAGAGCTTACGTAATGAATAGTAATAAATGATACCTTCTGAGTGCCACTTATAAAATTTTACTACAGAAATAAAGACAGTAACTGCATAAAGTCAGGTTAAGGTCATATGTCTTGGATATTTAAACATATATTGTGTATAAATTACAATTACCGGTATATAAATTGCTGTAAGTTGAAAAAGGGCCATAACTCCCATAATATATTGGTGGATTTCACCCTGAATCGAACTTGACCTACATTTTCTGATTATATACCTGTGTATAAAATATGAATCTAATACACCTATCTTTTCAAAAGATATGGAATGGAAACCATTTTTGTTATGAAACCATTTTTGTTATGTAACTACGGGACAGATGGATGGAATGGATGTACGTACGGACAGGGGTGATACTATATGCCCCCCCCCCCCCCCCCCCACACACACACACCTCTCCATTGAAAATTGTTTATTTGTGTTGAAGTATTACTGCCCAGTCAACCCAATGAGGTCATGTCGAGCTTGATCAGTTATTTAACCACACTTTTACTGGGCAGGTTTAGTCCTCTTAGCAGTTCACCAGTATTGTGCACATTCTTTTGTCAGAAACTGACAACTGTTCTTCCTGAGTCAGCTGAAGGGAGAGAATGACAGTAGAAAATATTTCATGATCGATCTCAATGAAAGAATGTTGCCGACCCAGTGGGGGTCGAACCGCAATCTCCTGATCACCAATCGGACTTGCATCCAACTAAGCCACCGACGCTGGCTCCATTGAAAATGGCAGGGGCATAAAAAACATCAATACTTTTTCATTAAAAACCCAATAAGTCACAATGTCACCAAACATACCTTCAGACATGACTGATGAGATACATTTTCTCACAATACAGCTAAAATCATCTTATCCAGAGCAAAGTTCTTTTCATTTACCTGCAGTATTCTGCCAGACAGGACAAAGCACACAGTGAAGACTCAGATAACATGTAGTAAAATGGACTTCTGCATCTTTCATAACAATTATTAGCTCTGATCCTGCTGAACCTAGATATGCCCTGCCTTTGCAAACAGTGCAGATCTAGATCAGTTGGCTTCTTCAGAAGCCAACTGATCTGGATCTGCACTGTTTGTCATTAATTATGTGACTTTGTATCAACAACCTGGATCAAGTAATCTGACTGGCCGAAAATTAGAAGTGGGCATCGCATCTTAATTTATTCAGAATAGCAAGGGTTAAGGAGCTAAGGCATCTTTATATTACGGGTAAATACAGCATGCATTTTGCAGGAATATCAGAAGAGCCTAAACTAAAGACAGTTTAGCTTTTGACTGAAATTTGTACCTATGCATACGCAAGCTTATCTTGGTCTATAGAGCTCTAAACCAATAATGCCTCTGGCTGTCATAGCTCAAACATACCACACAACTGTGTTGTTCATAATAACTCACCTAAATTGATGACCTTCAAAACAGTAAAGAACCTGTTTTCTGTTGAAAGATCCTGATAAGGCCTTTTTGAGCAATGATATTTGATGAAAGGGAAGCAACCAGTCCGTAAAATATGGTAATTAACCTTATCTACGTCAAAATTGAAATGTGACAGTCCAAACTGATCATTCACAACTGACCTGAAAGCATAAAAAAAATCATTTATGAACAAAACCTCTACAATAAACAAGTAAATGTTTTATTTCAGTTTCTCTGACAAGCCATTTCATTAAAAAGTCTATGAAACATCCCAATATCCCCAGTCCCAATGTACATCCCAATATCCCCAGTCCTGCCCCGTGATTCCTGCAGAATGCCACATTGCACCTGCAAGAGCCTGTCAGTATTATAATGCTGCAAAGCATTATGGCTGAGGTTATAAATGACAATGTTATTAGTGCACGAATTATACCATGGTAGTTCAAGGCAATAAAACATTATTAGGGTCCATGTCAGGTAGGAAGTGTATGCCAAGTTTGATGACTATAGTACTTATAAACTACAGTCGAACCTTGTTATCTCGAACTCGCTTATTTCGAATTACCGCTTATCTCGAAGTGAAAATCTGGTCCCTGTTTTAACATGAAACTATGATAACAGGTAACAAAATAATGTGGAAAAGAGGAGAAATTGCTCCTAAGGAGCAATTTCTCCTCTTTTCCACATTATTTTATATATATATTTCTAACTTCAGGAGTCAAATTACACATTCATTTGTTAAATGTGGTTGTTCAATTTATTGTTTTCCTCACTCTCTCAACTCTGATATGTCGAGGTACGGATATCTCGAAGTATTTCAGTGAGTCCCTTGGAATTTGAGATAACGAGAGCTGCCTGTATAAGAAATAAAGTTTAACATTAACAGAGGACTTGATAAGGTGAGTAAGGTAAATGTCCTAACATTTTGTACACCAGTGTCTGACAAAATTGCATATGCAAACAGTGTAGACCCAGACCAGACTGCTGCTCTTCACTGTTTGCCATTCTACTAAGTATTTTAAGAATCAACTGCACAAAAAGCAAAATTTAGGCCATAAAAAGGATGGAACAAAGTGTTCAAAACTTTAGGGCATGTATCATACATGTATGACATATCCCAGATTTTTTTTACTTATACATGTATCTTTATAAAAACATATGTTGTGGGTACTAAATCCACAAACAGGCCTTGATAATATAATTTCTTTCAAAAACTTTGATGCCAATGTCCACTAATGCTGCAGAAGGTCTAAATGAATGTATGGATGAATGAACAGATAAGGGAAAGCATATATACCCCTGCATGGGGTATAGCTCAACCCAGTGCTAGGTGTGAACAGTGTTGCAAATTGCATTACTGTTCATGAAAAAAACTGCTATATTCCCTTTATTTGATATGATTATTGTTTTCGAAAGAATCTTTTCTTTTTCTTCTGAATGTATTAAATACATGTATATATATTTCACAACTTTATCCGCACCATAATCATAGCAAAATGATGAATGTCAAATTGGAAGCAGCAAGCTAGTTTAAATGAATGTTTTTATGACTGACCCATTCTCTTATTTCATTCTTTTTCACAATCTTCTCTTACTGAGTATTGTTATAACTGCCTTTGTATAAATGAACAAACTGAGCTCAATTAAACTGACTTGACAACATTTATCCTAAAATTTGAAAAAGTCTATCCTAAAATTTGAAAAAAATGTCTATGTGACAGCCTGATTATGTCTAAAACATGCTGACTTAATGCCACAAAGTGTGGCACACCATCATCCAATCAGTCTGCAGTTTCCTCACCCACCCCCTTTTCAATCATATTCTACATGATATGGTTCCAGGTAAGAAGGGTATCCAGGGCCCGGTTGTTCAAAGCATCGTTAGCTTAACAAGCTCATTAAGGGTCATTTCATTAACTGTTTTAGCAGATTCAATATACAATATTCTGATATTTTTTGCTGAAAAAATGTGAGTAGCTACTCACATTTTTTCAGCAAAAAATTTCAGCATATTTGTGTATCACTCGATGCAAATTTTAACAAATCGTTAACTAACGACATCGTTAGCTTTGAATTTGTTTGTGTTGAGGTTTTACGGCCCAGTCAACCCAATGGGGTCATGTCGAGCGCGGTCAGTTTACCTAACCACACGTTTACTGGGCAGGCTTTCGTTAGCTTTGAACAACTGGGCCCAGATACATATATTCTTAATTGTTCATGAAAATATTGCCCATGTTCTTGTTACTCATGAGAAGTGCCTGTTGACGTGTCTAAAAACTGCTGGATGAGTAGCATATTGTGTAGACCCAGATCAGATGCACATTTTGTGGCATCTGATCTGGGTCTACACTGTTTGCTCAGGCCAGTCTGTACTAATACTTAGGGTAAATAATGTAGCATAGCTACAAATTAGAGGGGGTATCCACAGAATATCTTTCTTATCACAATATCTTTCTTATTTCTCCACAAAATATATGTTATGGGTACTCATTAGAAGCGCCTCAGTGAGGCACTTCTAATGAGTACCCACAACATATGTTTTTGTAGAGAAATAAGAAAAATATTAACAGTTTTGGGTTGAAAAAAAAGCACCGTATCTGGAGCTATGGTACCTGTAAGAGACACAATATGAAGTCCAATGAGGATATTTTCTCTGGATCAGGTGGCATCGCAATACTTCAGATGCTAGAGGTCGTTTGCTTCTGTCATTTTTCTTCAGTATCAGTCTTTGAACAAGCCAAATAAATCTTGACAGCATTAATTGGTGTTACATGTACTTGTGTTTTATCTATAGCCTGAAATAACACAAAAATGACATTCTTTCCATAGCTACAAATAAGAGTGGGTACCGGGTAAATATTTTTCATATTTTTCCATGGAAACATATGTTGTGGGTACTCTTTCCAACCATCACAATGAGGCACTTCTAATGAGTACCACAACATATGTTTTTGAAGAGAAATAAGAAAAATATCAATACTTTTCGATTGAAAAAAAAAAAAAAAAGCTCCTTATCTGGAGCTATGGCTTTCAGATAAATAGCATAAGTGCAGCATAGCTCAAGATCAAATTCTCTTTTTCTCCATGAAAACAATGTTATGGTTACTCATTTGAATCAGTTTATCATGTCAATGAACAGCCTCTAAAGAGTACCCACAACGATCCTGTGGCAAAGGAAGAAACATATTGATGTATTTTGGCTAAAAATTGCACCTAATCTAGTGTTGTTGTGCTTAAATTCTACAAATAAATAATACTATACAACTAGATAATTTTGTTTATCACATAAACATTCTCATAATTTCTAAATCCTCTCCCCACTGTCCTCCTAACACCCTACCCTTTGATTCACATGGTTTACTATATAGCCTGGTGAAATGGGAAAATAGCCTGAATTCTGAATGAATGAAGCAAGGGAATGGGATGGGGAGGGGGCAGCTACCTAAGCTAAGGTACATGTTTTCACCTGAGGGATGGGTAGGTATCTTCACCCCTCAGAGGCAACTTCAACTGCTGGCCAGTGGACAAGATGGCCAAAAACTGTAGACACAAACACAGGCAATGTGATAAGCAAACTGTTTGTAAAATGCAAATACTGTATTTACCCTAAGTATTTGGACACCTCAACTCCTTACCATAGTTGCCCTAAAATATGAACAAGAACAATTTACCACCTGATGTTGTGTCTAAAAAATTACTGGATGAGTGGCAAAAGAGTGGACCCTGATGAGACGCCGCGTTCTGCGGCGTCTCATCTGCGGCGTCTCATCTGGGTCTACACTGTTTGCTCAGGCTTGTCTGTCGGAATACATATGGTAATATGGTACCCAGAAAAGTGTATGCATCCAAGCAGTTTTCAGGGCTTTTGCAATATATCTCTCAGCACGAGAAGGGTTAAAACAAAGAAAACAAGAGCTCAGCTGAGTGCTGCAATATATACCCGTATGGTTTTAGTAGTAAATGATACAATTCATTGAATACATGTAGGCAGTGGCGTAGCCAGGCATACGCACGTACGCAAGTGCGTAACATTGAAAATCCTGTGCATGGTTTATGTGACGATTTTTCTATAGCAGTTTTCTCAGAAGGCGAGGTTCTCAAAGTTGTAGCGACTAGCCAGCCTGTAATTACAGATTATGAAACCCCACTGTATAATGCGATAAGCAAGGCTCAGTTACAAAACACAGCTGATTCCCTGCAGAAACATAGCAGCCAGCGCCACTGTTATTTACATGGGTGTCTTTAATTATACAGTGCGACAGCGATATTTGCACGATACTTGAATCAAATCGCCGTTGATCTCAATATTATTTATCCATATGAAATAATTAAATAATTATAAGAATGGAATTTTAAATGATTGTTTTCCCGATACTTGTAAGAATTTAAATCTGTTTGGCTGCAAAATATGAATTTTTCTCTATTTATTGCTCATACAGACTTCTAATCCCGTCACGGGTCGTGAGTTGTTTACATAAGAGCGGGATTAGTCTATATCACGATTGGATAGAAGTAATTAAAATACAAAATATTCATATTTTGTAACCAAATAGATTAAAACTCTTACGATTATCGAAAGATTATCATTTTAAAACTCGTTTTGGTAATTAATTAGTTATTTTATTTGGATAAATTCAGAGATTAATGCCCAATTAAGTCCAGTACGGTCCAAATACCGTTGACAAATTATGCAAGATTTTCATACTATTTCATGTCAGAAATCATAAAATGTTATTAGAAATCGTCCACTGGATGTATAAATTAGTAGAAAATGACACTTTGGGGGACAGATTCTTTTATTCATTGTTAGTCTACGTTTTAAATTGTCTCCGTTGTTTTCTATGGAATACGGCCTGCGGTAACCCCTCGGTAAGATAGAGAACTCTGTATTGACCAGGTGTGTGACGTCACGGCAAAAGTTCTATTGGAACATTGTGTATCTAACTGGGATATCTTGAACAGTGAAAATGTGTTCATTTTGTGCCGAAATAGCATTCTGCAGTTTAAACCTGATCTGTCAGCATTTAAATGCTTTGTTACATTATCCCCAACCAACTAACCACAAGCTTAAATATCGATTATTCGTAAAGTGGGTAAGATACTAAGGTATAATCGATATTTTAGCTTGTGTTTTGTTGGATGGAAATGACGTAGTTTTTTTTTTTTTTTTTTTCTCATTAACATACAAATGTCATGTAAATAGAAGTGCAAAATTTAAGGATTTTTTCGTCATAAAATAATAAAAATTCGTTCAAGGAGAACCTGTTTTTTTGGTCTGGAAATGTCTAAAATCGTTTTCCGCCCGGGGGGCTCTGCCCCCCTGGGCCCCCTATAGGGGGCTCTGCCCCCTTAACCCCCGCTGGGGGAGGGCCCCCAGACCCCCTTCTGAAAGTGCGTAACATGAAAAATACCCTAGCTACGCCCCTGGTAGGTGTTTGTCGGTTATGGTTCTGTTGCTCTACATATTGTCAGATGATGCTTTATATTTATACAAAATTTCATGATGAAATCTTAAAGGTTTTTAAGCTGTAGGGCATATAGGAAACATTATCATTTGAACTCTGAAATTGAAGTATGACCTTGACCTTCATCCAAAGATGGTTCAATTATGAGCTCTGCAAATTATCTTGATATGGTGAACATTAGACCAAAGTTTGAAAAATATTGTCCTGTCTGTGGAGGAGATATCGAGCGAACTAGAAACTACTACAGTAAAATGTACAGAGGGGCATAACTGAGTCAAAACTGGAAGAAGTATTAATGTTTCTTTTCTCTGCACATCTTCTAATGATGCTTTATATTTGTACAAAGATTAAGGAAGAAATCTTTAAAGGTTTTAGTTATAAAGTGGACACCAAACATCACCATTTGAACTTTGACCTTGAATTGTGATCTTGACTTTCATCGGACAGGCTTCAGTAATGAGTTCTGCACATCGCCTTGGTGTGGTGAACATTTGACCAGTTTCATAAAAATCCTTCAATCTGTTAAGGAGATATGGAACAGACAAAAAAAGTTAATGCACAGACAGGCAGACAGACCAACAGATGGACAGACAATATCAGGACACTATACAACCTGTCTTTTGACAGGCGTACACGAGGGTTGTGCAAAAAGTTCTGTTACTAATAGGCTTCCTTTGTTTTATCCCAGGTATATTTTAAAATGCTTCACTGCACTTGAATGGTGTGTTGAATAGCTAATGCTACCCGTTTATTTCATGCAAATTGCTTTCCAACTGACCGAGTTATCTCAAATTGAAATAGATGCAGTCATATACACTGACCATATTACGTTACATTGGAACATGGACCAGAAGACTGAAATTCATAGCTATATTAAATGCTTAGCATTAGGCTTAATATAGATTCAAAGCAGATATTTAATGAATTGTGATATATATGGACCTCAGACCATTTCAATGCACACAGTTTTTAGGTGGGTTAAAACTTTTAAAGCTGGGAAATTTTCTTTTGAAGATGATACCCGTCCTGGAAGGCTTAAAACCTCTGTTAACAACCAAGGCTAACATCGCTGCTGTAAAGATTGTAGTCGATCAGGATGCGCGATTGTCTGTCAAAGATACAGCTAGTTGTACTGGCATATGCAAACAATTCTGAAAATGTGCTTGGACCTGAGCAAGTATTGCGCTAGGTGGGTACCTCATTTGCTCACTGAGGAGCAAAAGACACAATGCCTTAAATGTGCCCGGGAACTTTTGGAAACATACAAAGGCTGTAATAGTCTGGTTATTTCTAACTTGCAAATAGGTGATGAAACCTGGGTGCACATGTTTGAGCCACAAAGAAGGGCTAATAATAAGCAATGCAAGCGAAAAGATCAAAAACGCCCATGTATTGCCGAGAGAGCCATAAGTCCGAAAAAGATGTTGTACGCAATTTTCTTTAATTCAAGTGGGCCAGTCGCTCAAGTGCCTTGTCCATCTGGTCATACAGTCACTGGCCGATTCTACAAGAATTCTGTACAGAAGAAAGTGAAAGAGTTTTACAATAAGAACGACCAAGCAATGGATGGTCAGGAATCCACCTTTTACATGACAACGCCTTCTCTCATAAGTGTGAGGCTGCTAAGTGTTTTTTGGCTTCTGAAAAGGTGAAAGTTTTAAACCATCCACCTTATTCACCTGACCTGAGTCCCTGTGATTTCTTTTTATTTCCAAGACTTAAGAAAATGCTTTCTGGAAATAAGTATACGTCTACAAGTTCTCTTGGCAGCGCTATTTATCAGTGTCTCCAACAGATACCAAAAGAAGACTATTTATCTGCTTTTCGCCACTAGGTAAAAAGGTTACAAAAATGTGTTTCAGTAAAGGTGCCTTCAGTAAAGGGGGAATACTTTGAAGGTTTGTAATAAAAATATGTTTGATAAAATGTAGCACTGAAGTAATCCGAACCCACTGACAAAACTTTTTGCAGGACCCTCGTAGAAGTTCTTCAATCGGTGATCAATGTAGATCTGGAGAAGCACCCAACCTTACTTTACAAAATAAACAAAGGGACATAATTACATCAGAAATAAAAGAAGGGCTTATGGTTCTTTTTCTCTCTATGTCGAATGATCATGCCTTATATTTGTACAAAGTTTCATGAAGAAATCTTAACTGGTTTTAACCCTTGTCCTGCTGAACCCGGATATACCCTGTTTTGCAAACAGTGTAGATCCAGATCAGTTGGCTTCTGAAGAAGCCAACTGATCTGGATCTGCACTGTTTGCCATGAAGTATGCAAATTTATAGCAACAATCTGGATCAAGTAACCTGATTGGCTGAAAATTAGAAGTGGGTGTGGCATCTTAATTTATTCAGCAGGACAAGGGTTAAAGTGGTTTTAAAGTTATAGAGCGGACACAAAATATTGCCACTTGAACTTTGACCTTGCAGTTCACCTTGACCTTCATTGGATAGGACTTATTTATGACTTCTGCACATTGTTTTGGTATGGCAAACATCTGGGCAAAATTTTAAAAAATCCTTCAATTGATGAAAGAGATATGGAACAGACATAAAAAGTTAATGGACAGACTGACAGACAATGTGACATAATACAACCCGTCTTTTGAAGGACGTACAAAAATTGATCATGACCAGACTGCAACTGCTGAAATCTAGTTGTAATGTGTGTTCTGTGTCTTTTTTGTTCGACATCATTCCCTAACTGCAGCAGCTACTATTCTACAACAAGATCCACTGATGAAATATATGATCCATAACTGAAAATGACATATTACATGTTACATACATTATTCACTTTTAGAAATGACAACATTTGCACTTATCTCATGCATGATAAATGGCTGCAATTAAAGGCGAAACTATTGCTGTGTCTCCATTATCATGCAACAAAGGATAGTTAATCCATTACGAAAACATGCCTTTTCAAATATATTGAAAATTTTACAACCAAAAAAAGGAAAATTTTCAGATAAAAAATTCTGATATTTTTCATATTTCTGCTCAAAACATAGATTGTAGGTACTCGTTACAATTTCCTTGCTGAGGCGGTTCTAATGAGTAGTCACAATCTTTGTTTTGAGCTGAAATAAGAAAAATAATGTATACCCCTGTAAACCTTCAGTTTTACTATATAGAAGTGGGTTTAAGGAGCAAAATTACATAGGCATGTTTTCGTGATGCTCCAGATTAAGAGGGTACCTAGATAAATATTTCTCATATCTCTCCACAAAAATGTATGTTTTTGGATTGCTCATTAGAAGCACCTCAGCAAGAGGCTTCTAATGAGTATCTATATTTTCATAGAAAATGAGCACCTTATCTGGAGTTAAGGAGGACTAAAGGAACAAAAGTGGCTTTAGTCCCCCATCACACAAAATTTTGGCAAGGGCAGATAGCTCAATCAAAATGGCAAAAGTAGTCTTTCTTCATTGAAATATCATCTCTGCCAACTTAGTGTGTGAGAGTGAAGTTTCATGAAAATATTCTAGAGGGTTAATAAGTTACAGTTGGGAACCAATGACAAATGGAATCAACATGCATGTAGGCCTAGATAAGCAAGGGTATCAGGTAAATATTTTTCTTATTTCTCCTGTCAATCATTCCATTGTGCTGTAAAAAAAGCCGGTAAAAAACATGCTTGACCAGAGTACTGATAGAGTACAGTATAACTGGAAGGTTGCTTAAAATTTAACAAGAGAACAGTAACCAGGGTTTTAACTATTTTTCTGCTTGATGTTTTGGGGATACAGTTTTTGATTTTTTAACTTTGCAAAATATTCCAGTGACAAAGCTGTAGAGGTCTACGCCAACTTCTCCAAAATATCAGTGTGCAAAGTCTTGTAGTGTTTGTTCTACTAAGATGAAAAGAATTTCAATTTTAGTATTTCTGACTTTTTTTTCCTCAGGGCAAATGATCTGACTGGTTACCGATATGTAAGGAGGTGGGGTGGAGTGGGCGGGAAAGGATACAGGTCTACTCAACTTTATTTCCTGTTCTTTCACTGGTTCATGTTCATGTAGTACATGTATGAAACTGAGACATACCTGGGCCCAGTTGTTCAAAGCTAACGATGTCGTTAGTTAACGATTCGTTAAAATTTAAATCAAGTGATGCACAAATATGCTGAAATTTTTTGCTGAAAAAATGTGAGTAGCTTTTGCACTAAAAACAGTTTACAAAATGACCCTTAACAAGCTCGTTAAGCTAACGAAGCTTTGAACAACCGGGCCCTGATTTATATGTTTATTGGACAGTAGCTAAATAAAACATTAAAAAATAAATGGGCCACACTACATGCATGTGAACTTGTGCCTTTTGGGCATATGCGGACAACAAATGCCCATGACCAGTCTGACTGTCCGAGTATCTGGTAAAGAGCCTGCCTTCAAATTGTGAGGTTTTAGGTTCGATCTTCAGCAGGGTCATACATTGTATCTAAAACTTTATAAAATTGGTACCATTAATTCTTTCTCTTGGCGCTCAGCATTACAAAGAAGAGCTAGGTTACACCGGTGTCAGTATAATGCAACTGGTGGAAGTATCCTGTCTTAATGCCTGGGACATGATTATACTGCAGTGAGACGACACACAATAAATTGGCATAATTTCCGACTGACACATAAAAATGGTGACATCAAGACAACATTATGACCATGACTTAGAGATTTTTTGACAGTGGTGTTAAACCTCGACTCAAAGCCAAGCAAATGTCCAGCTCAGTCTGACATAGGTCTAGATAAGAGAGGTTTCCGATAAATATTTTTCCTTATTTCTCCACAAAAACATGTGTTGTGGGTACTCATTAGAAGCGCCCCACGGAGGCGCTTCTAATGAGTACACACAACATATGTTTTCATGGAGAAATAAAAAAATATCAATACTTTTGGACTGAAAAAAGTGCCTTAACTAGTGCTACGGTCTGAGCAACCACCCAGTTGGCTCTACTCTGTCTGCTTAAATAATCAATGAATAATGCAGAATGTAATCGATGTACACCACCTCTTTTCAACATGATTGCTTGGATCCAAAGTGAAATCAGTGTTAGGTAAACAACCGTGTTGTATCCAAATAAAAATGTCTAGATTACATGTATATAGAAAAATGACCAGTTTTTATAGACAAATGAGCATACCTGGTCATTTTTCTATATTTCGGACTGTGTTGTATCCAAACAAAAATGTGTAGATTATATAGACAAGAATTCCGCGGAAGGCGTCATCGCACCTGCTGAGGCAAAAGTCCCAGGAGCCACAATCAGAACATGGTTATTAAATAAGTTTATTATATTCTTAGCAGTGCTTAGCTGGAAAACTGGGTTGAAAAAATGTAGACAAAGTGCCTAGTGGGGCACATATATTCCAGGCCAGTGCCATTCCCTCTAATGGCTATATCTTCAGCACTGTCTTTTCGTATTATACAGCCCAATGATAATGGAACGTCAACGTAAAATGTTTATAAGTCGCTGAAGCATGAAATATAGGTCAAGGTCATAGGTCAAGGAACCTGCTAATTCAGTACATCAAGGAGAAGCACTATGCAAGGTATGGTGGTTGTAGGCCTTATAGTTGAGAAGCTATCAAACATCAACGTAAAATGTGTCAAATATAGATCAAGGTCACCGGGTCAAGGTACCTGCCAAGCCAGTGCAATAAGATGAAGCACTATGCAAAGTTTAGTGGTTGTAGGTCTTATATTTGAGGAGATACCGAACAGCAACGTAAAATTTGTCAAAGTCAGTGGAGTGCAAAATATAGGTCAAGATCACCAGGTCAAGGTACCTGCTGAGTCAGTACATCGAGAAGAAGCACTATATAAGGTTTAGTGGTTAAAGGCCTTACAATTGAGGACATATGGAAGGGCAACGTAAAATGTGTAAAAGTCAATGGAGCGTGAAATGTAGGTCAAGGTCAACCAGTCAAGGTACCTGCAGTCTGTACATTGAGGAGAAGCACTACGCAAGGTTTGGTGGTCGTAGGCCTTATAGTGGAGGAGATATTGAACGTCAACGTAAAATGTGTAAAAGGCACTGGAGTGCAAAATATAGGTCAAGGTCACCGGGTCAAGATACCTGCCAAGTCAGTACATCTAGGAGAAGCACTATGCAAGGTTTGGTGGCTAGAGGTCTTGCACTTGAGGAGATCTGGAACGTTGACGTAAATTATGTCAAAGTCACTGCAGCTAAAATATAGGTCAAGGTCACCAGATCAAGGTATCTGCTGAGTCAGTACATTGAGAAGAAGCACTTTGCAAGATTTGATGGTTGTAGGCCTTATAGTTGTGGAGATATCGAACATCGACGCAAAATGTGTCAAAGTCACTGGAATGCAAAATATAGGTCAAGGTCACCAGGTCAAGGTACCTGCAAGTCAGTACATCTAGAAGAAGCACTATGCAAGGTTTGGTAGTTGTACGCCTTATAGTTGAGAAGATCTGGAACGTCAACGTAAATTGCGTCAAAGTCACTGGAGCGTAAAATATAGGTCAAGGTCACTGGGCCAATGTACCTGCCAAGTCAGGAGGTTAGGGAGATGTGTCATGCAAGGTTTGATGGTTGTTGTAGAATTGTAGTTGATTAGAATACTAACTTTGACGTAAATGTCAAACTTCGAGATAATTGTTGAGACAGACGGACAGACAAACGAATGAACATAAAAGGGGATGCCTATGTCACAAAGTCAGGAGGTCAGGGTAATGTTTCATGCAAGGTTTGATGGTTGTTTAGTCTTGTAGTTGATTAGAATACGAACTTTAACATAAATGTCGAACCTCGACATAACAGAACTGTTGACAGACAGACAGACGGACAAACGGACAGACAAACGGACAGACGAATGGAAAAGCGGGCACCTATGTCACAAAGTCAGGAAGTCAGGGAGAGGTTTCATGCAAGGTTTGATGGTTGTTCAGTCTTTCAGTTGATTAGAGTACTAACTTTGACATAAATGTCAATCTTCGACATAAATGTTGACAGACAGACGGATGAATGGACAGATGAACTGAAAAGCGGACACCTATGTCCCAAAGTCAGGAGGTCAGGGAGATGTTTGATGCACGGTTTGATGGTTGTTTAGTCTTGTAGTTGATTAGAATACTAACTTTGACATAAATGTTGAACTTCGACATAAATGTTGACAGACGGACGAACTGACAGACGGGCGCCTATATCACACCCTGCTACAAGCAGGTGCGACAAAAAATGACCATAAATACATAAATGGTCATTTTTCTATATAATCTACACATTTTTGTTTGGATACAACACTTTTGGGGTCCACCTTTAAACCGTCATATCTGAACCATCTTATAATCAATCGTCTTATAAAGAGGTTTCAGTGTATATGTATATATATCCCAGAGTCCCTTATCAGACTGTACTGCTTCCCCGGCTGTTCTTGATCTTTTACTGCTAACATATGCCCAGACAGCAGATAAACAAGAGGGCCATGATGGCTCTGTAATGCTCACCTGAGCAACATAGCACTTTGAGAACCTAATCTAGAACTGACCAAGGCAAACATTCTGATCAAAGTTCAAAATGATTATATCAACAAGTAAGACAATGTAGCATGTCTAATGGACAGTGAAATAAAGGTCAAGGTCAAATATGGATGACTGCACTCAAGAGGCCATGCTAAGATGTATGCATGTACTAAGTATCACTGGCTGTAGGAGCAATAGTTACTGAGAAACTGACCTAAACACAAACACTTCACAGGTACCAAATATCACTCTGTAGGACCAATAATTACTGAGAAACTGACCTAAACAGAAAAACTTAAGAGAGTCACTGGAAAGAAAACTACACATCATCTTGAAATCACCAAGACAAACATTTTCAGCAAGAATCATGATGATCACTTCACAAATGTGACCTCTAGAGCATCAACAAGTTTTCCTTTGATTTGGCCAGGTGAACTAGTTTCTGACATCAAGTGACCCAGTTTTAAACTAGACCTAGAAATCATCAAGACAAATATTTTGAGCAATATTTATGATGATTATTTCAAAAATGTGACCTCTGGAGTGTTAACAGTTTTCTGCTGATTTGGCCTGGTGACCTAGTTTTTGACCCCAGGTGACCCAGTTTCAAACTTGACCTAGAAATCATCAAGACAAACATTTTGAGCAAGATTTATGATGATTGCTTCAAAAATGTGACCGTTAGAGTGTTAACAAGGTTTTCTGCTGATTTGGCCAGGTGACCTAGTTTTTGACCCCAAGTGACCCAGTTTCAAACTTGACCTACAAATCATCAAGACAAACATGTTGAGCAAGATTCATGATGATTGCTTGAAAAATGTGACCACTAGAGTGTTAACAAGGTTTTCCGCTGATCTGGCCAGGTGACCTAGTTTTTGATGCCAGATGACCCAGTTTCGAACCTGACCTAAAAATCATCAAGACAAACACTTTGAGCAAGATTCATGAAGATTGCTTAAAAAATGTGACCGCTAGAGTGTTAACAAAGTTTTCTGCTGATCTGGCCTGGTGACCTAGTTTTTGACCACATGTGACCCAGTTTCAAACTTGACCTAGAAATCATCAAGACAAACATTTTGAGCAAGATTCGTGATGATTGCTTCAAAAATGTGACCGTTAGAGTGTTAACAAGGTTTTCTGCTGATTTGGCCAGGTGACCTAGTTTTTGACCCCAAGTTACCCAGTTTCAAACTTGACCTACAAATCATCAAGACAAACATGTTGAGCAAGTTTCATGATGATTGCTTGAAAAATGTGACCACTAGAGTGTTAACAAGGTTTTCCGCTGATCTGGCCAGGTGACCTAGTTTTTGATGCCAGATGATCCAGTTTCGAACCTGACCTAAAAATCATCAAGGCAAACACTTTGAGCAAGATTCATGAAGATTGCTTAAAAAATGTGACCGCTAGAGTGTTAACAAAGTTTTCTGCTGATTTGGCCTGGTGACCTAGTTTTTGACCCCAAGTGACCCAGTTTCGAACCTGACCTAAAAATCATCAAGACAAACATTTTTAACAAGATTTATGATGATTGCTTCAAAAATGTGACTGCTAGAGTGATAACAAGATTTTGTTACAAAGATTTTCCACTGATTTTCAAGACAAACATTTTCCACTGATTTGGTCAGGTGACCTAGTTTTTGACCCCAGGTGACCCAGTTTCAAACTTGACCTAGAACTCATGAAGACAAGCATTTTATGACTGATTCAAAAATGTGAACCCCTAGAGTGTTAACAAGGTTTTCTGCTGATTTGGCCAGGTGACCTAGTTTTTGACCCCAAGTGACCCAGTTTCAAACCTGACCTAGAACTCATCAAGACAAACATTTTGAGCAAGATTCATGATGATTGCTTCAAAAATGTGACCTCTAGAGTGATAACAAGATTTTACGCTGATTTCGCCAGGTGACCTAGTTTTTGACCCCAGGTGTTCCAGTTTCAAACTTGACCTAGAAATCATCAAGACAAACATTTTGAGCAAGATTCATGATGATTGTTTAAAAAATGTGACCGCTAGAGTGTTAACAAGGTTTTCTGCTGATTTGGCCCGGTGACCTAGTTTTTGTCTCCAAGTGACCCAGTTTCGAAATCGACCTAGACATCATCGACAAACATTTTGAGCAAGATTCATGATGATTGCTTGAAAAATGGGACCGCTATAGTGCTAACAAGGTTTTCTGCTGATTTGGCCCGGTGACCTAGTTTTCGATCCCAAGTGACCCAGTTTCAAACTTGACCTAGAAATCATCAAGACAAACATATTGAGCAAGATTCCTGATGATTGCTTCAAAAATGTGACCACTAGATTGTTAACGAGGTTTTTTGGTGATCTGGCCTGGTGACCTAGTTTTTGACCCCAAGTGACCCAGTTTCAAACTTGACCTAGATTTGATAGAGGCAAACATTTTGAGCAAGTTTCATCAAGATTGGGTCAAAACCATGACCTCTAGAGTGTTAACAATTTTTTCCTTTGATTTGACCTGGTGACCTAGTTTTTGACCCCAAGTAACCCAGTATCGAACTTGACCTAGATTACATAGCGGTAAACATTCTGACCAAGTTTCATCAAGATTGGGTCAAAACTGTGACCTCTAGAGTGTTAACAAACTAATTGTTGACAACGAATGACGGACGACAGACAGAGGGTGATGACAATAGCTCACCCTGAGCTAAAAATGAATAAATAAATAAAAATCAACACTTTACAGATACATGGACGCAAGCTAATAATATAACAAGCTGTACACATTTGTATCTACATGTACCCAGTATCTGCTTGACTGAATAACAATAGCTCAAGTCAAACTTTGTAACATAACATGTAAAGGCGTTCTTACTGTGATCAATAGTTTTTTCTTGACAAATCTAGAAAAATGAAAAATGCTCCTCTACTTAAAGGCTCCATATTCCTCAAATATAGACATTTTTAAACAAGAAAGGTTTAATAAATTTATACTTGTGAAATGTGGGAAGCTAGTACTTTTTGGAGAAGTTTGCAGAGGCTGTCCATTACAACTTTGTCACTGAACAGGTTTCATTAAAATCAAAAATAAAAGTATTTGTGAAAAATTAAGTGAATAGAAGCACTGCAAGCAATGCATCATGACTCCCTTGAATAAACATTTTCTTGATACTTGTTTTAATAATTTAGACCATATGGATCATGATAGACATACATTGGATCATTGTAACTGAAGATCTGATGTGAGATCTGCCATGCGTGCAGCAAGCCAGCTACCTGGAAGAGGGCCCACTGATGTGGCTGTTGCCCATGTACCTGCATGTTTATCAAAAATCCAATGATAAATGATGATGGACTTGCTTATTAAGTGTCAATGACCAGGTGCACAGGTGCATTTTTATGCCCCCGCCATTCGAAGAATCATGTGGAAAGGGCATATATATGTAGTGTTACTCCTGTCCGTCCGTCCGTCCATCCATCCATCTCCGTCCACGTCAGAGATGGCAGCAATTTCCATTTAAGTTTTATAGCTTGAGCAATAATCTGTGTCCTTTGGATACATTTCTAGTTGCTTGTAATTTCTTACCTGTATGTTTATGCTATTGAGTTTCAGTTCAAATAATAAAGATGATTTTTTTAAATTAAAGATACTATGTGTTTTAGAAATAATTTCAAAATTTTAGCCATTTATTCACTTTTTGGTTGTTTTAACATGCTTAAATTGTGAAATGTTTTGTTTTTTATGGTGATAACCTTATGCAAAAAATAACTAAAACAGCTTCAAGTCATTTAGTTTGATTATATATTATTTTAAGTCAACTTGATTAAGATTTCTGTAGTATTTTAAGGCAAAAAAAAAAAACCTCAATCAACCAGTATTTGCCACTCCAGGAGTATTTTCTGGACTGGTAAATACCAGTAAATACCACCGGTAAATACCAGGGATAGAATTTACCGCCCAACCTTGCTTTACATTTTTGAAAGTTTTCAAGCAAATCTCTAAAATCATTTTAAGGTTACAGAAAGGGCACAAGTATGTGACCTGGATTACTATTTACAGCCGGCCTTGGTGGCTCAGTTGGATGCGCCATCCGACTGGAGACCAGGAGGTCGCGGGTTCAACCCCCACCGAGGTCTGCAACATTCTTTCATGGAGATTGATCATGAAATATTTTCTACGGGCATTCTCTCCCTTCCGCTGATTCAAGAAGGGCAGTTGTCAGTTTCTGGCGAAATAATATGCACAATACTGGTTAACCGCTTAGAGGACTAAGCCTGCCCAGGAAACGTAAATGTTCAAAGGACGGTAATTCTGAAAGCAGGTAATTCTGAGTTAAGATTCTTGTGTTCTGCACATCATACTATGGTGATATACATTTGCATATTCCAAGTTTCAAGAAAACATCTTTTTTTTGTTTGATTTGGGCTTAACGTCGCTTTCAACAATCTTTCAGTTATATTGGGACAGTGTCTGTATGTGACAGGGAGCTCAATGCTCACTTTTAGAGTGCTGCCTCACTGAAATATAATGCCCCAGACACTTTGACATGATATTCCACCCAGTCACTTTATACTGACACTGAGCTGACCAGTTCCGATTCCTAGCTCTACTTTCTTAATGCTGAGCGCCAAGCGAAAGAGCAGCTAGTACCATTTTTAAAGTCTTTGGTATGACCTGGCCGGGGATCAAACCCGCAACCTCCCGGTCACAAAGCGGACGCTCTACCACTGAGCCACTGTGCCGGTCAAGATAACATCTCAAACTGTTTCAAGTTATAGAGCAGACACATATAAAACAGAAATCACTATTTTCAATGCTCATTGTTCAATGGGCCATAACTCCAAAAGTAGGTTAAGCAGAGTTATGTTTCTTGTGATCTAATGGTATACCTCGTCTCATGATCCTTAACATTTGTGTGAAGTTTTATCAAAATATTCACTTTATTCACTGCCTTAAAATGGTTTTCAACTTACAGAGTTCAGATACATGATAGAAATAGCTATTTTCAATATTTACTATATGTTCAAAGGATGGTAACTCCAAAAGTAAGTTAACCAGAGCTACGGTTCTTACATTCTTTCATGGTGCTTTACATTTGTGAGAAATTTCATGAAAATATCTCAAACAGTTTTCAACTAACAGAAGCGGACACATGTATATGGTAGAAATGGCTATGTTCAATGTTCAAAAGGCAATAACTCCAAAGTAGGCAAATCAGAGTTATGATTCATAAGTTCTGCATGTTGTCTCTTAGAGCTTTAAATTTGTGTGAAGTTTCATCAAAGTATCTGAAACAGTTTCCAACTTACTGAGCAGACACAAGTGCAAGGAAGAAATGGCTATTTTCAATATTTACGATGTTCAAAGGGTACTTCGAAAGGTAGGTTAATCAGAGTTATTGTTCTTGTGTTCTGCATGTCCTCTCATGGTGCTTTACATTTGTGTGAGATTTCATGAAAATATCGCAAACTGTATTCAACTTACAGAGCAGACATGAGTACATGGTGGAAATGGCTATGTTCAATGCTCAAAGGGCAATAACTCCAAAAGTCTAGGCAAACCAGAATCACGGTTCATGTGTTCTGCATGTAGTCTATCAGCATTCCCATTCACATACTGCAGTATGTAATTCACGTAGAGAATCTGCCATGAGCGTACAGAACTGTTGGTATCTATGTACATAAACGTACCAAAAATTTGGTGCACGTATAAATTGCAACATGCGTACGTCCTACTGAGTCAGTTTTCGCTCAACAGCATATCCTTTTAAATATTAATAAAGCATTGAAACACTGCGGTTGCTGGCAGACAATAACGAATGCGTTTGACTAGTGCATTGAAACGGACGGGATTCCCACAATGTATTTATATTCTTACCGAGAGGGATAAGATTATTGTTCATTGGTTATTGTGTATGATCTTTTTTATTATTATCCAATCACTGACGACCATTACATTGTAATGCGGTTCAGTGGGCACCTCTTTTTCTCCGAGTTTCGATATGGCTCAGTTCACACAAGTGTATACAAAAGTTGTCAATTAGATTGGTAATATTTTGTTTCATTTAGATTAATTTAGGATAGTTGTACCGCTGCATGACTACTTTAGCCAAGTTTTTAATGACTGTTGTCAACAAAAGCATGTACTTATTGCCGAAAAATCTACATGTCATAAGTTTTCGCGACTTCCTAATTTCCCGAAAAAGTTTAATTATTCAGTCAATAAACACTGTTATGAATATTAAAAGTGTTCAGAACTCCCAGGAAAATGTCATACATTCTTTCATAGAATTTCCAATCTTTCATGTTAGTATTAGGTTCTTTTGACTGAAGAATATGTTTTGGAAAAGTGACGTCTTGATATGACTGAAGCACAGTTTTCCTTTTATTTAAAATACTAAGACAAAGTACCTAAAACTGACCACAATGACATTTAAAGTAGAAAGTCTTCCCAGCGCTTAACAATGCATTTAATTACCCCAAAATATGTGTACCCTCAAAAAGTGATCTGTACCCCTAAATGCTTAACCCAAGGGGTACATGTACCCCTAAATCAAAATGTGAGTGGGAATGCTGGTCTATTGGTGTTTTACATTTGTGTGATAAATCTACTACGATAAAAGCCAAAGAAGGTACCTCCATGGAGGAAAAACAATGGCTGCTGTGACGTCAGACCGTTCGTCCTTAAACGTGTAATGCCAAAGCTGTGAATTTAATGCAGATAAGGCCAATACTGTATTTTCATATGTCTGAAAATGTTGTATTCCTAGCAAAACCAAGCGGAGTTGGCTAGAGGTATGGTTATGTACCTCTAGCCAATATAGGCTACAGAAACAGAAAAGACAAATGGTTTCTGATAAGATATAGTCAATCAAACCAGCAAATGACTCAGTTCTAATAGTGATTCCCCCATTATACCCTTAACTTATCTAGCCCCTACCTAACAAACGACCCCTAACCCATCCCAACCCTATCCTGATCCACCCTAACGTATTACATTCCCCCACCCTACCCTTCGATGGTGATTTTGGTGATTTCCATGGTGATTTCGGTGGTTATTCCGGTGACCCCTGTATCACTAGCTTACACAGGTAGAATACAGACCTGTAAGGAGGAAAAAGTGTGCCCCATGCAGGATCCCAACCCTCTGCTTGCAAGTCAGGAGCCCTACCAACTGAGCTAACCAGGCCGAGAGTCCTGCCAATAAGCAAAAAGAAGCTGGAAATGCTCTAGAAAATTAGAACCCCACCCACATGCTTTACACAAGCGCTAGAGCTGAATTTAATAAAGCATATCGATTATCTTTAGTACCTAAAAGGCTGTATTAATTACACAATATATATTTTCAGCTAATGTTCTGTGGGGTTGTGTTTAAAAATCCACAGAATAACTTACTTTTGGGGTCTTATAGCTACTTTTTCTGAAAACTTGGAATAATCAAAGCGCCTGCTGATTCAGACAACGACGCTCATACGATCATCGTGCCAATTTTTGCAAGCACGACTGTCGTGCCGGTTCAAGCGCGAACGAAGATGCTTGCTAATCTACGGTAGTCCCCCTGTATTCATGGGGGATGTGTTTAGCACAGCATAACATCAATTAAAAGAACTTGGTCGATTTTATAAATTTAGACACCTGGTCTGATCTATAAAAGGAAGATGTTTCCAAAAAAAACTATTTGCTGCTGATGTTGAAGGATGATATCAGAGCCCGATATTGAGATTCACTTGTCCTGCCTGTGTTTGACACACCCGATAACATCGACAGATGTTGACTGATTTAAATAACTAAAAACCAGATGACAGGCAATAGTCTAATCTACAAAATAAAGATTAGACTATTGGAATAACAGACGTTTTTATCAGTTATCTACAAAATAAAGGTAACTGATAAAAACGTCTGTTGATCATGTTGCAGGCTGGTCAGATCCCAGTATCGAGATACACTTGTCCCAGTATTCATAAAGGCGTCAGTGTTTGACATAGCGTAACATCATAAGTACGTAATTTTATCATAATTGATTGTAATAAATTAAACACCAAATTAAAGGCAACACTCCAGTCCGAGTATGAAATAAAGACAAATTTATTGAAAAATGTCCGTTGCATTCATATATCTAAAATGAATACAAGATCAGGCAAGAATCTACTTTTGTCCATAAAGAAGTTCGAATGAAGTTTTGAATAAACTAAAACCCAAAAGTTTTCGTGCAGAAGGCAAAAAGTAAAAACCGACCAAATACTATTGATGTTATGCTTTGTCAAACATATGGACCGGTCCATATAAATACCGGAAAGCACCAAAATACCAGAAAGCAACCACAATACCGGAAAGCACATCGAAATGCCAAAAAAAAAAAAAAAAAAAAAAAAAATGCACTTGTATATGGTAGGAAAATGTATTATTTGTCTAAATACAATATATAATGAATAATATAAAATCTAAAATGATTTTGATTGATCTCATGACAGCAAGTTTTAGACCTGATGAAATAGCTAACCGGTATAAAAGTTCTGCCCTTAAAATTCGCTAATCATTATTTTGTTTCGGACGGAAATTCGTTAATCAGTAAACTCCATTGAGATCCTTTTAATAAATAGATATATTATGAACACAGTACTTTTCTGCATCTGATCTAGTGATATTTGTTATGAAAATTAGGTGTTAGTTTGTTAGAACATTAATTACATTACATATTCAGTAAATTACATTACATATTCAGTAAAGCCAAGGTCGGCAAAATTCTTTCATGGAGATTGATCATGAAATATTTTCTACGGTCATTCTCTTATGGCAAGCCGTTTTACTATTTATTCTATAAATCAGATATCTGATTTAATATATCAGATATCTTATATAATATATAAGATATCTGATATATTATATTAGATATCTAATATAAATAAGATATCTTATATGTCAATTTAGATATCTTATATGCTATATAAGATATCTGATATGCTATATAAGATATCTTAATTGGCATATAAGATATCTTATATGCTATATAAGATATCTGAAATGCTATATAAGATATCTTATATAGGATATAAGATATCTTATTTACTAAAGAAGATATCTCATTTGTTCAATTAAATAAGATATCTTATTTAGTATATCAGATATCTTATTTAGTATACCAGATATCTATATTAATATATAATATATCTTATTTAACAAATAAGATATCTTATATGGTAAATAAGATATCTTATATGTGGAATTAAATAAGATATCTAATATGGTATATCAGATATCTTATATCGGATATAAGATATCTTATATAGGATATAAGATATCTGATATACTAATTCAGATATCTTATATCCTATATTAGATATCTTATATCCTATATAAGATATCTGATATACTGTATAATAAATAGTAAAATGGCTTGCCAGAAAGCGGTTTTACTATTTATTCTATAAATCAGATATCTGATTTAATATATCAGATATCTTATATAATATATCAGATATCTGATATATTATATTAGATATCTTTTATAAAATAGATATCTTATATGTCAATTAAGATATCTAATATGCTATATAAGATATCTGAATTGACATATAAGATATCTAATATGCTATATAAGATACCTGATATGCTATATAAGATATCTCATATAGGATATAAGATATCTTATTTACTAAAGAAGATATCTCATTTATTAAATCAAATAAGATATCTGATTTAGTATATCAGATATCTTATTTAGTATATTAGATATCTATATTAATAAATAAGATATCTTATTTAACAAATAAGATATCTTATATGGTAAATTAGATATCTTATATGCGGAATTAAATAAGATATCTCATATATTATATCAGATATCTTATATAGGATATAAGATATCTAATATAGGATATAAGATATCTGAATTAGTATATCAGATATCTTATATCCTATATTAGATATCTTATATCCTATATAAGATATCTGATATAATATATAAGATATCAATTTTGCTTAATAAATAGTAAAACGGCTTGCCATATTCTCTCCCTTCCGCTGATTCAAGAAGGGCAGTTGTCAGTTTCTGGCGAAAGAATGTGCACAATACTGGTTAACCGCTTAGAGGACTAAGCCTGCCCAGTAAACTGACCGCGCTCGACATGACCACATTGGGTTGACTGGGCAGTAAAACCTCAACACAAACAAACAAACAATATTCAGTAAAAAGTGAAATATTTAATGTCAAAACATTTTTGTCATTAATCGTATTTTTAGTACAAAATCACCTCTTTGCTATTATCTTATGACCTTTTTCTTTATAACTAATGAAGCTAGAAGTATTACAGTAACCTGTTATTTTTTCTTCTTTATGTCATCATTTTCAATTACTCTGTTACATCGGCCGTAATAAAATAACACATGTCACTATTGGTATTGTTGAATAAGACGAAGACTAACGTGATTGTTCAATTATCTGATATTATGACACCTGTATTTACAACCGTTAATCCACTTATCAACCGCAAGCGCCGGTTGAAGTTCTTGTCGCATCTTATTTCAATTAAAGTAATTAACCAAGAAACAAAAAAATAAAAGATGCGCAAAATTGAAAGTTGAATAAGCTGAAAAAGTTTGACAAACCATGTGTCATCAATTTACAGCATCATCCCATTGGTATGATTTGTATCACCTTGATTAACTTGTATCGGTTAGAAACAAGATAATGTCACGTCCTTTATCGAGTGAATATCTTCACGCTGATTACGTGAATAATGTCCAACACTGAAATTTAGCGATTGAGGAGAAATCATAATCGAAGAATAACCAATAATTAAACATTTTTTACTCAAATAATCCACGCAGCATATAAGACAAAAATAATTCTCTCATACCTTACTTCACGTTTCTGCTCCAGTTTTAACAACATGGTTTCATGTTTGCTTTGTTTGGAGACAGTTATATTTCAAGAATTAAGAAATTATGCCATTATGACTGGAAGGTATCACTCTATTTTATACAGTAAAACTGGGGTTTACAGGGGTATATATTATTTTATTTTGCTTCAAACAAAGATTATGGGTACTCGTTAGAACAGTCTTGCCGAGGCGATTCTAACGATTACCCACAATCTATGTTTTGACCCGGACCCAATAATACCCGGACTCGTCACTAACGGAACTGTCAAAATATGTTGTCATGGCTTGATTTTAGCGCTATTTTACAGCACTATGGTCATTAAAAATGATTTTGGATAAAAACTGAAGTTGTAATAAATTGTTTTTAATAGGTTTATTTGAAAAACGTTAAGTCCCAATTAATAAGATTGCAGTTATAACATCATTTTGAGCAAATTTCTGATGATTTTCTGCTAAAAATGCCGAAAATAGCTAAAATGGGTACCAAGTTTTCTCGTCGATGTTTACAAAAACTGTTGTTTTTTTTTTCTAAATATAATGCTGCAGATTTAAATGTAATATATTGACCTATTGCTTTTTGAAAACAAATTTCAGATATTTTGAAAAATAATTGAAATATGAGCATTTAAACTTCATCATACAAAATTGTAAAAACTCAGCCACGACAACACATTCCCAATAAATACAATACCTGTACCGTAGTTACTAGTCCAGTGTATATTAGGTCCAAGGTTCTGAGCAGAAATATTAAAAAACAACTGAATTTGTTTTGTCTGAAAAAAAAAAAAAAAAAAAATCTTTTTTTTTGGTTGTAAAATTTTCATTATGTATGAATAGGCGTGTTTTAGCTCGGACCTAATAATACATATATTGGGTCCAAGGTTTTAGTAATGAATGAAGTGTCACGTGCATATGCTGGATTATATTTTAATTTTGTGCCTTAAAGAATGCAGCGTTATTTTAAAACTGTGTTTCATCATAGCGCAAATGACTGTGAAATGAGGCGTGTACCGTTTCCTAATGTCGGAAATTTAAGCCCTTTGGGGCAGGGGCGATAAATTTCACAGTCATTTACACCATGGTGAAAATTATTCATGCTGGAGAGAAACCCATTTTTTGTGTTCAACGTTTGTACTGTAACCCAGAAGACGCATAACACTGAAAAAAGGTTGAATCAACGTTGATTAAAATCTTAAAGCACTCCGTGATTGCTTATAATCTGTTGGTTACCGTTAGCAGGTCATCCATCAGGCCCATAACGTTGTAAAACGTTGAATCAACGTCGGTTCAACGTTAGTTCCACGTTGAGTGCTCATTGGGATTTTTGTTTCTTGTATATGTATTTTTTATTAGTTTGATCATAAAATAAAATAATTAATAATAACATGTTTTAGCTTTTTCCGTGTATTTCTGATTCAGAGCGATATAATATAGATTAGTATTAACACGTTTAAAAGGCAATGCAGTGTCGAACCTTACACAGGGAAAAGTGGTATGTAGACTGCCATTCTTATTTCTGCTCTAAAACATAGACCATATTGGGAATTCGGTTAAAGCGCCACATAAAAATTTATTTTGATTTATTGTTATGAAAATAATACTAAAATTCAACATTGACATAAAGTCAAGCATACATATACTTTTCTCACGCGGTTACGTTGGATACCTGACCCGCAACTCTATCAATACCCGAAATGGTTGAGGTCAATAATTAATTTCATTAAGTAAATATACCATAGACAATTTATTTTTCACAAGTTTCAGCTAAAAATAACCCTATTACAAGTTATATGGACCCCATATGGACCTCTATAAATACCGGGACATGGATACCGGTAATACCGTAGATTAATATGTACCGCGAACGAATCAAAACAAAAATGTCAAAACAATGATGTCAAAAGGCAAGTGGGAATATTAACTATCATCTGTGGCCCACCATGAACTAAACGCCAATTGTTCTCTGAACAGAAAACACAATGATCAGTTTCTTTAATAGATGGAAGCAGTTATCTCTTTAAATAATTCGAATAACTAGTTTTCGCGACCTGTGTTAAGAATGACAGTGTAGCAATATTCGCCGTTCTTATTATCACCATGCAAGCCCTGCCTCGGTAAATCAGTATTCGAAAAATGCACTACAATTTGAAAGTCCACGGCCTTCTGGGGAAGTCCGATATTGGCTCACAGATTAATGATCATATTAGACTTCTTCAAGGCTTTCGACACCGTCCCACACCGAAAGCTTCTCCATAAGTTGAGGCGGTATGGAGTTGATGGCAACATCAATTCCTGGCTGTGTGACCCTTACCAATAGATAGATGAAAGTCGTTGATGGCAAAGAATCACAGATAGATGAAAGTTGTTGTTGATGGCGAAGAATCAGAATCGGTCACCATTGACTCTGGTGTGCCCAAGGGACAGTTCTTAGTCCATTACTTTTGGTTGCACGTGCTTGTAGCAGGGTGCGATATAGGTGTCCTCTTTTCTGTCAGTCTGGGTGTCCGTCTGTCAGTAAACATTTATGTCGAAGTTCGACATTTATGTCAGAGTTCGACATTTATGTCAAAGTTAGTATTCTAATCAACTACAAGACTAAACAACCATCAAACCTTGCATGAAACATCTCCCTGACCTCCTGACTTTGTGACATAGGCGTCCCCTTTTCCGTTCATCTGTTTGTTCATCCGTCTGTCAACATTAATGTTGCAGTTCAACATTTATGTCAAAGTTAGTATTCTAATCAACTACAAGACTAAACAACCATCAAACCTTGCATGAAACATCTCCCTGACCTCCTATCTTTGCAACATAGGTGCCCGCTTTTCCGTTCGTCTGTTTGTCCGTCCGTCTGTTAACAGTTCTGTTATGTCGAAATTCAACATTTATGTCAAAGTTAGTATTCTAATCAACTACAAGACTGTAAACAACTATCAAACCTTGCATGAAACATCTCCCTGACCTCCTGACTTTGCAACATAGGTGCCCACATTTCCGTTCGTCTGTTCGTCCGTCGGTCTGTGAACAGTTCTGTTATGTCAAAATTCGACATTTTTGTCAAAGTTAGTATTCTTATCAACTACAAGACTAAACAACAATCAAACCTTGCATGAAACATCTCTCTGACCTCCTGACTTTGCGACATAGACATCCGCTTTTCTATCCGTCTGTCCGCCTGTCAACATTTATGTCGAAGTTTGACATTTATGTCAAAGTCAGTGTACTTATCAATAAATTACAAGACTAAACAACCATCAGACCTTGCATGAAACATCTCCCTGACCTCCTGACTTTGTGACATAGGCGTCCGCTTTTCCTTTCGTCTATCTGTTCGTCCGTCCATCTGTCAACATTTATGTTGAAGTTCGACATTTATGTCAAAGTTAGTATTCTAATCAACTACAAGACTAAACAAACCTTGCATGAAACATCTCCCTGACCTCCTGACTTTGTGACATAGGCATCCCCTTTTCCGTTCATCCATCAGTTTGTCCTTCCCTCCGTCTCAACATTTATCTTGAAGTTCGACATTTACGTCAAAGTTAGTATTCTAATCAACTACAATTCTACAACAACCATCATACCTTGCATGACACATCTCCCTGACCTCCTGACTGGCAGGTACAGTGACCCAGTGACCTTGACCTATATTTTGCGCTCCAGTGACTTTGATACAATTTATGTTGACGTTCCAGATCTTCTCAACTATAATTTGTACAACTACTAAACCTTGCATAGTGCTTCTCCTAGATGTACTGACTCAGCAGGTACCTTGACCCGGTGACCTTGACCTATATTTTGTGCTCCAGTGACTTTGACACATTTTGTGTCAACGTTCCATATCTCCTGAACTATAAGGCATACAACCATCAAACCTTGCAAAGTGCTTCTTCTCAATGTACTGACACAGCAGATACCTTGACCTGGTGACCTTGACCTATATTCTGGCTGCAGTGACTTTGACATAATTTCCATCAACGTTCCAGATCTCCTCAAGTGTAAAACCTCTAGCCACCAAACCTTGCATAGTGCTTCTCCTAGATGTACTGACTCGGCAGGTATCTTGACCAATATTTTGGGCTCCAGTGCATTTTACACATTTTAGGTCGACGTTCAATATCTCAACTATAAGGCCTACAACCACCAAACCTTGCGTAGTGCTTCTCCTCAGTGTATGGACTCCTTGACCTATATTTCGCGCTCCATTGACTTTTACACCTTTTACGTTGCCCTTCCATATGTCCTCAACTGTAAGGCCTTCAACCACCAAATCTTGTATAATGCTTCTTCTAGATGTACTTTCCCGGCAGGTACCTTGACATGGTGACCTTGACCTATATTTGACACATTTTATGTTGATGTTCGATAACTCCTCAACTATAAGGCCTACAACCACTATATCTTGCATAGTCCTTCTCCTTGATGTACTGAATTAGCAGGTTCCTTGACCCAGTGACCTTGACCTATATTTCACGCTCCAGTGACTTTTACACATCTTACGTTGACATTCCATTATCATTGGGCTGTATAATACGAAAAGTCAGTGCTGAAGATATAGCCATTAGAGGGAATGGCATAGTGCTTCATCTCATTGCACTGGCTTGGCAGGTACCTTGACCCAGTGACCTTGACCTATATTTGACACATTTTATGTTGATGTTCGATAACTCCTCAACTATAAGGCCTACAACCACTATATCTTGCATAGTCCTTCTCCTTGATGTATTGAATTAGCAGGTTCCTTGACCCAGTGACCTTGACCTATATTTCGCGCTCCAGTGACTTTTACACATCTTACGTTGACATTCCATTATCATTGGGCTGTATAATACGAAAAGTCAGTGCTGAAGATATAGCCATTAGAGGGAATGGCACTGGCCTGGAATATATGTGCCCCACTAGGCACTTTGTCTACATTTTTTTCAACCCAGTTTTTCAACTAAGCACTGCTAAGAATGAAATAAACTTATTTTATAACCACATTCTGAATTGTGGCTCCTGTGACTTTTGCCCCAGCAGGTGCGATGATGCCCTCCGCGGAATTCTTGTCTTGTGCCACATCAACGACCTCCCAGGTGCTGTGAAGTCCACTGTCCGCCTGTTTGCTGATGACTGCTTGCTATACCGTTCCATCAAGAACATGGAAGGTCCCCTTTCCCTACAGAGGGACCTATAACAACGAGACATAGGCAGGTACATATGGAATGTGCTTCAATGCCAAGAAATGCTACGTATAATAAACATCAACACGAAGTCAACGCATTTCTACCAGCTGGACAGCCATATCCTACAACAAGTTCGGAGAATCCTTATCAGGGTGTGACACTTTCCGATGACCTGCCCATGCACATCAACTTTGTTCAACTTTGGGATTTCTGAAGAGAAATTTAAAACACTGTCAGAATAACTGCTGAAAAATCGCCTACCTCTCTCTCGTTAGATCTACTCTGGAATATGCTGGCTGACCTACAGTTACCATCACTACAGGATAGAAGGAAGACCAACCGGCTAATGTTCCTCTACAACTTCCTCTACAAGTCTCTTGACTTTTTGACCCCTGTCCGAATGTCTCATCAAATCTAGAAATTGTAAAGACTGTATAGCCAGCAACATTGTTGACAGACAATCCACAAATAATAGCAAATGTTTTAAACCTGTGCGGTGTAACTTGGATCTTTACAGGAACTCTTTTTTTCCACGAACCATTATAGACTGGGACCACCTGGACGATAGTGCTGTGGGTGCAGAGACAGTTGACAGTTGCAGAAGAGCCATCTCACATTGGGACTAGTGTTATTCCCAGCTCTCTCTCCATTGCAACAATGCTGAAAGGCCCTGCAACATATCCATCCAGATCCAGATCCAGATGGACTGTTCAAATTTTTATTGCAAAAAAAGAAAGAATCAGATTCTGCTGGTTCAAAAAGGGCAGTTGTCAGTTTCTGGAAGAATGTGCACAATACTGGTTAACGGCTTAGAGGACTAAGCCTGCCCAGGTAATTTGAGTTAAAGTGTGGTAATCACCTAACTAAACATAGAACAAGTACCACACCTTGGCTTATTGCCAGGACCAGGACCTGTGATATAAAATGTCAGTTCTTGCAGTTGGGGTCTGAAAAGTCAACAAGTGGAGATGTGGAGATTATAGCCCCTCCCACACACACACATTCAGAAAATGAGGCTGTCGCACATATATATAATGCCATTTAACAATATAACGATGTCCCTTATAATGCGGAAACTGTTATAACGCGGTTGGTCTGTGGCTCGTATTTTTTTATACAGTTTTTTCCCAATTTTGAAAGTTTTTCCCCCTTTTCCGCGGACCTCAGGAGTAAAAAAAATCATTAGCCATGACCGTATACTGGCTTATTTACACATTCTGTTTTACCAAAGTTGTCATCAGTATTTTGTCTTTAGGCTGTTTCAGAGTACTTTAATAATACTACATGAGTTATGGCCCTTTGTAATTTTAGGCATTTTTAGCTTGTCAGCAAAATGTCTCAAACACTTTTGGAGCTGGAGCCTTGAAACTTGGTGAATTGATTGCTAATGATGAAGAGATGACCTGATTAACATTTGAATAAATTTTAAAAAATACTTCATGAGTTATGGCCCTTTGTTAATTTGAGCATTTTTCCCTTGTCAGCAAAATATCTCAAAAACTATTGAAGCTAGAGCCTTGAAACTTAATGAATAGATTGGTAGTGATGAGTAGAGGACCTGATTAACTTTTGAATAAATTCTGAAAAATATTTCATGAATTATGGCCCTTTGTAATTTTGGGCATTTTTATATTGTCAGCAAAATATCTCAAAAACTGTTGGAGCTAGAGCCTTGAAACTTGGTGAATGGATTTGTAGTGACCTGAATAACTTTTGAATAAATTCTGAAAAATGTCCCTTTGTAATTTTGGGCATTTTTACCTTGTCAGCAAAATATCTCAAAAACTGTTGGAGCTAGAGCCTTGAAACTTGATGAATAGACTGGTAGGGATGAGTAGACACAGTGTGACCCAACTTTCACCTCAAAGTAAATATAATTCAGTATGACCTATATTTCATGGTCTAGTGATTTTGCTTAGTATCTTTTAGATTATTTAATGGATTAACATCATAGTTGGTATAATGCATCATTGTGATCATCAGATTAACTTCTCAAGTATATGTAGGTCAGTGACCTATATTTTATGGCCCAGCGAATTTGCGTTATATGTAAACATGACATTTAAGTATCAAATAGTGGGAGATATAAGACAAAACCACAGGGCTATGAAATATAGGTCACATAATCCCAAAATATGATAGTAATACATCAAATTGTCTTCAAGATGTAACATAAAATCACTGGACTATGAAATATAGGTCACAGTGACCTATATATCGCGTAAAAGAATGACAACTCCTTACTTTTGGCGTTACCTCTCTTTGTTATATTTGACAGCGATAATCCATTAATTTTGTGTCTGCTCTGTAAGTTGAAGACCCTTTGGAATATAATATTTTTATGATACCTGGTAGAAATGTAGAACAGGACCAGACAACTCTGCCTTTCTTACTTTTGGCATTATCTCCCTTTGTTATGCCTGACAATGATTATCCATTGATAATCCATTGATTTCGTGTCCGCTCTGTAAGTCAAAGACCCTTTAGAATATTTTTATGATACTTGGTAGAAATGTAGAACAGGACCAGATGACCAGATGACGTGACAAGAATGATAACTCTGCCTTTCTTACTTTTAGCGTTACCTCCCTTTGTTATATTTGATAGTGATAATCCATTGTTTCGTGTCCGCTTTGTAAGTCAAAGACCCTTTGGAATATTTTTATGATACTTGGTAGAAATGTAGAACAGGATCAAACAATGTGTCACATACAAGAATGACAACATTGCCTTTCTAACTTTTGGCGTTATCTCCCTTCGTTATGTCTGCCAGTGATTATTCATTGATTTTGTGTCTGCTCTGTAAGTCAAAGGCCCTTTGGAATATTTTTATGATACTTGGTAGAAAAGTAGAACAGGACCAGACGACATGTTGCGTACAAGAATGACAATTGGCTTTCTTACTTTTTGAGTTGTCTCCCTTTGTTTTGTTTGAAATAGATTTCTCGTCTGCTCTGGAAATGGAATACCCTTCAGAATATTTTGATGGTACCTTGTAGAACTGTAGAATAGGACAAGACGATGTGTTCTTTTCAAGAATGACAATTCTGCCTTCCTTACTTTCTCGCTTTGTTATATTTGACACTGATTATGCATTGATTTAGTATCCGCTATGTAAGTCGAACACTCTTTGGAATATTTTGATGATACTTGGTAGTAATGAAGAACAGGACCAGATGACGTGTCACATACAAGAATGACAACTTTGGCTTTTTTTACTTTTGGTGTTATATCCCCTTCTTGTGTTTGAAATTGATTTCTTGTCTCTGCTCTGTAACATGAATACCCTACGGAATATTTTGATGATGCTTGGTACAAATGTAGAACAGGACGAGATGATGTGTTGTGTACAAGAATGACAACTCTGGATTGGGGATTTTTTCTAAAAAACCTTTTCTAGTTTTTTCTATTTCAGAGAAAATAAGACTTGACATTTCATGTCAGTCGACTGCTTGGCAGACAATTCATATGAAATGTCAAGACTTGTTTTCTCTTGCAAATAAAAAAAAATATCCAAATTGTTGTCTGCTGCAGTTGTGATTGACGGTTTAAGGGTAAACTGTCTGTATTTGTGGTCTGCTGAAAAAATATGCCCGAGAATGTAAAGCGTAAGTTCATTTGATATCCAATCCAGCACATGCCTTCTGTACAGGTAATTGCATCAGTGATAATTATAATGTGCTAATTCACTGATGCTAATACACTGATTTCCGGCTCAGTACATTCTGGTCTCCTGCTCTTATCTGCAAGTCTTTCCATTTTCAACAGACAGAAAGGACGAATTTATTTATTTACTCTGAAAAGAATTGGATTTCTTGGGTGTAAAAGAAGAACTGACTAGATTTCTTCATTAAATAAAGTTTATTTATTTGTAACAGTTCATGTGTAACATTTTTTTTTTCATCGGATTGCACATGGAACGTTGATAGTACATTTTTCTTGTTCTTCTGTATAATCCCTCTATTGTTTCAGAGGCACCACCCATTGGGGTGTAAAAGTTCAGTAAAACTAAAAGGTCTTTAAAACTGTTTGTATATGTACACTTCTTGGGGCAGATGTAGACAGGCATTATTCCCATTGTTTAAGTAAGCGCATTCTGTATATAAAAGTATAGAAGTGGGTGGGGTGTACGGACTAAGTTTAAGTCTGACTGCTATAACGCACAATCACATACAATGCGGTCAGCTGCCTTGGACCCTGCCGACCATGTTATAATGGTGTTGTAGTGTATGTATTGTATGTCAATAAACATATATATTTAGAAAAGTATTCAGACAAATAAGCCTGAGCAAATAGCATAGATACAGACCAGGGCCCAGTTGTTCAAAGCTAACGATGTCGTTAGGTAACGATTCGTTAAAATTTACATCAAGTGATACGCAAATATACTGAAATTTTTTGCTGAAAAAATGTGAGTAGCTTTTGCAGTGCAAAAGCTACTCACATTTTTTCAGCAAAAAATATCAGAATTTTGTATATTGAATCTGCTAAAACAGTTAACATAATGACCCTTAACGAGCTCGTTAAGCTAACGACGCTTTGAACAACTGGGCCCTGATGTCACAGAACATAGCATCAGTTCAGGGTCTACAGACTACATTGCCAATCATCCAATAGAATTTTAGACACGTTAGCAGGTACTATACTTGACTAGTTCAAATTTCTGGACAGGTACGGTTAAGGAAATAAGATGTCCAAATACTAATCATTACGAAAACACGCCTATACAAATATATTGAGAATTTTACCACCAAAAAACAAAATTTTCAGATAAAAATCCTGATATTTTTCATATTTCTGCTCAAAACATAGGTTGTGGGTACTTGTTAGAACCACCTCACCGAGGCGGTTCTAATGAGTAACCACAATCTATGTTTTTGAACAGAAATAAGAAAATTAATGTATACCCCTGTAAACCCCAGTTTTACTGTATGAAGTGGGGTTTAAGGGGGTCAAAACTATATAGGCATGTTTTAGTGATGTGGTAAATATGGTATGTTTGTTCACAGGAGAGTCCGAGGTAGTGATGGAAGATCAAGGTCAATGTGAAGAAGTATTAAAGGCTGTAAATGAAGAATCAGCCTTGGTATTGCTGCATGCTCAGTAAGTAAAAATGCATGTCTGTTGAGAGTAAATATTATTTGCAAGTTCAGAAAAAAACATAGCATCCGATAAGCTTTTGACATCTCTCCTCTCCCCCCAACCCCCCCCCCCCCCCCCCACACACACACACACACCCAACACACACACACACACATACACATACGCACATGGAAATAAGAAATAATTATCTCCTTTTTGGTTAAAAAAAGATGTTACTAGAGATGTGCTGGTATTTAGTTTTCCTGTAAAAGAATGTGCATATTCTAATAAGATTATACATGATCTTGGAGGAGAAATCAGAAATAATATTCTTCTAAATAAACACATTTTTTTATGTTTTACAAACTGAATGGTTCTGATATATTTTTATATAATATAAGGGTCATTTTCAAGATCAGAAGCCATGGAATGTGAAAATTAAGCCCACCTAAAATAAATGGGCTGACTGTTCTCTCAGTGGCAGAGATGCTGTTTACTTTAGGCAGGATTCAATCATCTCAGGTAGGGTGAAAGTTCCTGTTTGGGACCAATATCTTCACATGACTGAAATGTTATTTACAGGGAATTTACACTTCCAACTCAACTCAGCTGAACTTTTGTGTGTTCATTCGTTTTAGCTGATCTGTACAAAAATATAGTTTGAGCTATAGCAGTCACTACAGTATCGGAATTGGCTAAAGTTAAACCATTTATATAAAATGGAATCTTCTACCTTAACTCTGGACAGGCCCATTTCCTATATAAGGGGTGTCTGGTTAGTTTTAATATTATCATGCTTTCTAGAAATTTCTGAACTTAATGCAAACAGGATTGACCCTGATAAGATGCCACATTCTGCGGGGTCTGATCTGGGTCTACTCTGTTTGCTGATGTCCCTTTTATGGGATGCTAGGCTTAAATGGGTTAAAGTTTTTAAAAAGCTCTATCTTCTGAACCTCTGGATGGAAGTACCCTAATTTTAGGTAGTGGTCTAAATATGTGCTGTACCATCCCAAGCTGCGTGAGTGACCATGAAATCAAGGTCACAGACTTAGAAAAAATTATGTTAAATTTTTTGATTAAAGTTTTTAGGGACAAAGCATGTTAAAGTTTTTAGGGATAAAGCCCTATTTAGACAAGCTTCAATGTCCTGTGACAGCTCTTATAAATTTAGTGGCTTATATTCCTAATGTACTATATTAACCCTCTGTAAAAGATAGACCAGAGCAGACCCAGATCAGGGCCCAGTTGTTCAAAGCTAACGATGTCGTTAGTTAAAGATTCGTTAAAATTTACATCAAGTGATACGCAAATATACTGAAATTTTTTGCTGAAAAAATGTGAGTAGCTTTTTTTTCAGCAAAAAATATCGGAATTTTGTATATTGAATCTGCTAAAACAGTTAACGAAATGACCCTTAACGAGCTCGTTAAGCTAACGACGCTTTGAACAACTGGGCCCTGATGTTTTAGATTGCAGTGGGTTCATGGATTTGAAGATACATCGATAGGTATTAAAATGGACATGTTTAATTTATAGGGCAAGTATGGTAAAGACATAGCTGCAGGTGAGAGAGACATTCAGGAAAATATTTTTCTTATTTCTCCTCATAAGTATATGTTATGGGTACTCATTAAAGTGTCTCAGTGAGGCACTTCTAATGAGTAGACACAACATATGTTTTTGTGGAGAAATAAGGAAAACGTTAGGAATTTTTGGTTGAAAAAAGGTGTCTTATCTGGAGCTGTGTAATCATTAAGCTATCCGGGTATTCAGAATAATACAGTATTTGAGTGGGGCTTGCTCATTTCAGGTGTCAAAAAAGCTTAATAGATTTCTTGTTGTATTTCAGATGCCAGCACAAAATCTTAGTGAATGTGAAAGGGATAGTCAAGTGTGTTAGTGAGGTTATCAGGCGAGTCCACATTTTAATTAACACTTTAGTCCAATGCAGATAACAAGCAAATGTCTGGCAGACAATCCACATGAAATGTCAAACCTTATTTTCTATGAAAACAGTGAGACTGTCATCTGCTTCCATTTTGCATGACACAAAAATAAGGCTTAATTCACATGAAACTCCAAGCCCTATTTACTATATATATGAAAAGAAATGAGATTGTTATCTGCTACTGTTTTGCATGAGAAGAAAATAAGGCATGACATTTCATGTGAATTGTCTGCTATGCAGACAACTCACATGGCATGTCATGCCTATTTTTTCTTAAACACACACACACACACACACACACACACACACACACACACACACACACACAGAATTAGAATGCCATCTGCTGTTGCTGTGATTGGCACCTTAAGGATTAATTAACACCCATTAAGCCCCTGAAACGTGCTGGTTCAAGAGATATGGGTTCGTTGTAGTTGCAATAATTTCCTCAGATATTTAGATCTCTTATCTCCTTGCCATATTTCTCCTAAAATTGGAACCTGTACATGCATCTGACTGGAGATCAGGAGGTTGCGGGGTTGACTCCCGCAGGATCAGCAACATTCTTTCGTGGAGCTTGATCATGAAATATTTTCTACAGTCATTCTCTCCCTTCTGCTGATTCAAGAATGGCAGTTGTCAGTTTCTTGGGAAAGAATGTGCACAATACTGGTTAACAGCTTAGAGGACTAAGCTTGCCCAGTAAATATGTGGTTAGGTAAACTGACCAAACTCAACATGACCCAGTTGGGTTGACTGAGCCATAAAACCTAACACAAACAAACAAAAATGTAACTACCTACTGAATAGTAGTGATATGTCTGAAATGTGATGTAATGACGAAGACTGGGGGGCATATTCTGCAGCATTCCTGAATGATTGGGCACAGTATCTCCTTACCATGCTTGTCCTTTAGAAGCATTATAATATAGATTTTTACTGCTAAGGCCTGTCTATCCAAATATTTAGGGTAAATATTGTAACATCACGCAAACATGCCTATATAATTTTGACCCCCTTAAACCCCATTTTTATATAATAAAACTGGGGTTTACAGGGGTATATATTATTTTTCTTATTTCTGCTCAAAAACATAGATTGTGGGTACTCGTTAGAACCCCCTCGATGAGGCGGTTCTAACGAGTACCTACAATCTATGTTTTGAGCAGAAACATGAAAAATATATCAGAATTTTTATCTGAAAATATTCAGTTTTTGGTGGTGAAAATTTCAATATATTTGAATAGGAGTGTTTTCGTAATAACCTAGAACTTAGGATACCCTTCTCTATACTGTGCCTGTCCTAAAAGTCAAACTTCATTTGTCCAGGGGACTTGTTAAGGAGGAGTATGTGGTGATAATTCTAGGATAATTTTTCTTATTTCTTAATAAAAACATAGATTGTGGGTACTAATCAGAAGTGCCTCAGCGAGGTGCTTCTAATGAGTACCCACAACATATACTTTTATGGAGAACTTGAGAAAATTATTCTAGAATTTTCACCAAATACATACTCCTCATCACGAAAACACGCCCATATAGTTTTGACCCCCTTAAACCCCACTTTTATAAAGTAAAACTGGGGTTTACAGGGGTATGTATTATTTTTCTTATATCGCTCAAAAACATAGATTGTGGGTACTCGTTAGAACCGCCTCATCGAGGCGGTTCTAAAGAGTACCCACAATCTATATTTTGAGCAGAAATATGAAGAATATCAGAATATTTATCTGAAAATTTTCATTTTTGGGTGGTAAAATTTTCAGTATATTTGAATAGGCATGTTTTCGTAATGTTAACAAGTCCCCTGATTTGACTACCTGGTAAAATGTCTAAAAATTGCTAGGTGAATGGCAAACAATGTAGACCTTGTTCAGACTGTTACAGGAGCAGTTTGGCAGAAGTAATCTCCCTAAAATAAAAATATTTATAGGCAAAAAGTTGCCATAGATTATAATATTATTATCACACCACAGACTGTTTATTGATTATATATTGCATAAAAAGCAGTGCTGCAGGTTATTAACAGCATTGCATTAACCAGTGAAAAGCCATGTATTAACGAGGCAATTCACGAGCTGTTAATGCACGGCTATGCAACTTTCAATATGATCGTACTGGGGCCACAGATTTGCTGCCGTTACGAGATGTGCACTGCCCGGCTCTAGAATGAGCATAGTCACTGGAAATTACATTCGCAAGACATGGATGAAAAGGCGAAACAAACGTGAAATGTAACAAATGTTTTCAGTTTTTATGCAATAATAAGGATTGAACATTGTTTTTCAATGCATTAACATTCGCCAGGTCCCTTGAGAGGTGTTGAAAACCGCTGCCTTCGTCCTCGGTTTTCAATACCTCCCACTGGACCTGTTGAATGTTAATGCATGAAAAACCATGTTAGATCCCTATATTGTATGAGACCATATTTATTCTAATATAATTATGCCCTGGGGAGGTTGTAATCTATTACTGCTAAAATGACAGTATTAAGTGAAAAATTGGGCCAAAAATAAGATATTTTGATGATCGAAAGTCAATTTTTGCATGTGTTTGGTAATGCTTTTCTCCTAGAAAAGTAGTAGAGGGTGTTTATAGAGAGTGGGCTTATATTAACCCATTTAAGCCTAGCACCCCATAAAAGGGACAGTGGCAAACAGTACAGACCCAGATCAGATGCCGCAGAATGCGGTGTCTGATAAGGGTCTACACTGTTTGCATTAAGTTCAGAAATTTCTATAAAACATGATGATAATAAAAACTAACAAGACACCCCTTATATATGAAATGGACCTGTCCAAAGGGTAAAGGTAGAAGAGTCCATTCGGCATAAATTGTTAAAATAAATACAATAGTTGTAGCTATATATCAATAAATACCCAAATTATTCGGACACCTTCTCCTTACCATACCTCTCCTAAAATTTGAACAACTACCAACTAATTAACTGGTGTGTCTAAAATTGCTGGATGAAGAGCAAATGTTGAAGACTCTGATCAGACACTGCATTCTGTGGCCTCTGATCTCGGTCTACACTGCTCTGTCCAGTCTGTCTGAATACTAAGGTAGCTCATAAATTCTCTGTCTTATTTTACAGAATAAAACAGGTTCAACTCTTCATGGTGCAGCTTCTTCCAAGATTGAACATTTTTGTGAAAGTAAGTAGTCTACAGACTCTAGACAATCAGAGGATGTGATGTACACAAATTAGGTTCTACATCTTTATTCCAACACTCAACTGCTCTTCAACCTGGTTCTGAGGTTATAAAACTTTTTTCATGTTCAACTCAGTTGAATGTGAAATTTACTCTGCTAATAAATATGAAAATGCCAACAATACTTGGCATTTTCATATTTATTAGCTGAGAAATTTTCATGCAGCTAATATATGTTTAATATCAAGAAAGAATTTGCAGTCATTAGTAATTTGAGATTTATTAGCAGGACAAATTTCACGCTCAGCTGAGTTGAGCATGTAAACAGTTTTATAACCTCGGGGCCTGGTGTTTGGTATTGATATTCTTGCCTAAGTCAAATAGAGACATCTTAAAGTGAGAACACTGCATTTACCATAAGTATTTGGACACCTCAACTCCTTACCATACTTGTTCTAAATTTGAACAAGGACAATTTTTATGGCAAACAGTGTAGAGCCTGATGAGATGCCGCATTCTGTGGCATCTCATCTGGGTCTACACTGTTTGCCCAGCCCTGTCTGTCCAAATACAGATGGTAAATATGGTACTCTAAGTTCGAAGTTTTTGCCTCTGTATTCTGCTGGAGACCACTCCAGCAGAAAAAAAATTTGCTTCCAGGTACATGAATATATGAATTCTCTCTTGCTTTCTATCATTACTGCAGTTGTTCTTAATTTACCACTACCATTTGAATCAGTAGGTCCAAGGTCATGAGAGTACAGTGCTTCATTGCACAGAGCCTTTCATTGTCACCCTTGGGTCATCTAGGTATAACTTACAAAATATTTAAGTGCATGTAAAATACCAAATCACTACCTGTAAGGAGCTGGTTTTGTGAATGGACCACTATGGAGTAATTTTGTCTCGATAGTGGAATGTTTGACCAGTACATGGGGATGTCTTTTCTTGCTCAAATGCCTTCTAGTTAACAACCCAATCCAAAGGATTTGGCACTGTGTTAACTTTATCACTGCCAATGATGCTAATTGAGGGTGTTTGTACCAAGGAAAATTTCTCACACTGTGAGGAAATCTAACCTTAACACCTGGCACCGAAACCAGTACACTAACCACTGCCCTGCTAAAGGGAAATGCAAGGTTTGAGAAGAATGTATTTAAGATGAAAGATATTGACAAATAATGCATTTGGGTGTACATTTGATCTAAATCAGATGAAAATTCAGGAAGTTAAAGGGTGCCACTATTTTGAATATTTAATGAGGTTCTTTAAAAATATGAATAAAATCTTTCTGATAGAAATTGTTATGGTTTTCAGGCAGTCCATAAATGCCTTGAGAAGAAGATATGTATACAAATAAAGGGATGGAATGTTATTGCAAATCTTACTATATACACTTCCCCAGCCCCCCTCCCCCACCTCACCACCACTATCCGCAAACTGTGGTTGGGTGTGGAGTTTACTGTTTTCACATTGTCCATCTGTGATTTACACTTTGCTTACTAAGTAGGGGTATCTAATAAGCACTGCTTATTGACATTTCTTGTTTATTTAGGTATTTATATTATATTTTCAAGGGAGGTAATTACAGTAATTATCAAATTGTGTTTCCTCCCTTCTGAAAAGTGATCCACTCTAAAAGGAAAGAATTTGCTTCTGTTTCGAGGATACTCGTGTTGGCTTCCATACGCTTCAGTTGTGTCAAATTCATCAGCACATGCATCCTGTGACTAGGAGTCACCTCCCATGAAGCTAGGACACCTCCCACGAAGCTAGGACATTGTGTCAAATTTTTTATGAAAGTTAACTGGGCAGCCTTATGTCTCAGACCAAATCACAATCAAACTTCTATAGCCCAGTCAGTAGTGTATCTAACTGCAGATCCAGGGTCACAAGTTCGAAACCCAGCTCAGCCACATAAATATTTTATGATTGATCATGAAATCATTTCTACAGTCATTTTCCCCTTTCCACAGGTTCACACAAGTTGGGCAGTTATTAGTTGCTGGCAAAAAGATGTGCTCAAGTAATGGTTAACTGCTTAGTGCACTAAGCCTTCCAGCTGATATTGAGTAGGTTGACTGACTATCTTGACATGACCATAATAGTGTTGACTGAGCTATAAAACTCCAACTCAGCAAACACAACAAACCTCATCAGTACATGCATCCAACCTACAAAACTAGGTCACTGTTACATACTTTTGTGAACTTAACACCTGGTTGTGTTTTTGAGTAGGCCTCATAACTTGGCTTCCATAGGCCTAGTTTACATCAAACCTGCAAACACTGCAGGTCGCCCCCAACAAAACTAGATACATGTGACATATTTTTGCAACATTTCACACCCTGTCTCAGCTTATTAGGTACATGTTACATCATACATCCAGCTACTTAGGTCAGCTCTCACGAAACTAGGTCACTGTATTATACTGTTAATGTTGTGAGGTAGTTGTTCAAAAACATTTTTGTACAAGACCATGGCAGGTGTGACCTTGCTTTCAGTGGAATCTTGTTACTGGATAATTATATAGCCAGGTGTTTTTTTTTTTGTTCTTTGTTTCCCATGAAGCACATGCACATGGTGTCCATGATAGGTCTTGATTTGGTGGAATTGCTTGATTACATCAGTTTTTCCAAATTTTATTTTCAGAAGAAGGAATATCTCAAATGGCATAAGGATATCTGCCCACAAAAATGTTACATATTTACACAGTTAAAGCCGACAAGGTTGAAGAAAGGTTGTACAAGTCAGCATCAAGTTTTTACAGTAACTAACAGGAGTAAGCTGGTGCCAGCTGATGAGATGGATGAATCTGACGTGTTGGACACAGAGGTTGGTTTTTTAATGTCAACAGGAATGGCAAAACAACTCTTCTAAGCTTGAATAAGTGGCCATAATAACTTTGATAGCTTGTTTATTGAATTGAAGTTTGATTAAAGGCAAAGATACTTGTCAAAACAAATCTGTGTATGATGTCACTTGCAGTAGCATGTCATATTGTGTCGATTGACAAGTTTGTGTGGCAAAATTATCTGTAGAATTTTTTGTTGCTCCTGCTACAGCAAGCAGGTTTTATAAAGACAACTTGTCGTTAGCTTAACAAGCTTGTTAAGGGTCATTTCGTAAACTGTTTTAGCGGATTCAATATACAATATTCTGATATTTTTTGCTGAAAAAAATGTGAGTAGCTTTTGCACTGCAAAAGCTACTCACATTTTTTCAGCAAAAAATTTCAGCATATTTGCATATCACTCTATGTAAATTTTAACAAATCGTTAACTAACGACATCGTTAGCTTTGAACAACTGGGCCCTGTTTGTCAACATTGCAACTACCCTAGTGTCCAAGCCCATTTCTAGAACACATTCAGTCATATTACCAGGCATATGCTTTCTCTCAATATAGAACTCCTTCATACAATGAGAATACAGCTTAGAACATTCATTTGGCAGTAACAACAGCAGTGCTTCAGCTAGGATTTCAGGGCAGAGGGGTGCCGGATTGGGCACTTTTTGTGCTATCATACAAGAATGAGGGCACCATGTGTCATGTGATGTGCTCAGTATCAACTCTGGGTAAAATTTTCAGCAGACGACATACTAAAATATTTTTCTTATTTTTCCCAGAAAAAAGGATTTGACATTTCATGCAAATTGTCTCCTTTGGAGACAATTTGCATGAAATGTCAAATGCTGTTTTCTGGAAAAAATATCATCAATTTGTCATCTGCTGAATTAACCCAGAGAGTGGATTAAGTTAAATATTGATAACTTTTTTAATGTTGGTCCGATTTTAATGAAATTTTCACCAAAATGTAGGGTTTGATGTCTGGAGTTGAAATAAGCCAGTAGGCAGCTTTAAAAGGGCAGAGGGGTGGCAGAAATGGGCAAGAGGGGTGGCCCACCCCTCTGTATAGGGCTAGCTGGAGCTTTGCAACAGTCTCATGAACTTTCTGATCACCTTTTATATGTGCAAACCTTAAATTGGCAGACATGGCTGAACTGTAAGCGTAACAAGTGTGCATGATTCTCTTGACTGATGGTCACTTGAAGATTTACGTCTCAGGTGTGTCTTTCTAGCATGATGTCTTGCACATCTTGAGCCTTCTGTTCTACAGACAAAGGGCCGATGGGCTCTGCATGCTGCATGTTGTTGTGTTCTTTTTGCACAAAAACATATCTATTGGCATAGCTCCAGATAAGACGCTTTTTTAACCGCAAACCACTGATATTGTTCTTATCCTCCACCAAAACATGTTGTGGGTATTCATTAGAAGCCCCTCGACAAGGTGCTTCTAATGAGTACCCACAACATGTTTTTGTGGAGAATTAAGAAGATAATTTTGTGGATACCCCCTCTTACCTGGAGCTATGTATTGGGTATTTGGAATTTTCTCAGTAAGGAATTGCCTCAGTGTGGCTGATTACCCACATGATAATTTTGTATATTTTCTGAACACACCCTTAATCTGGGGCAATGTTGTATATTTTCTAAACACACCCTTGATCTGGGGCAGTCTTGTATATTTTCTGAACACACCCTTGATCTGGGGCAGTCTTGTATATTTTCTGAACACACCCTTGATCTGGGGCAGTGTTGTATATTTTCTTAATACACCCGTCATCTGAGGCAATGTTGTATATTTTCTGAACACACCCTTGATCTGGGACAGTGTTGTATATTTTTTAAACACACCCTTGATCTGGGGCAGTGTTGTATAGTTTCTGAACACACCTTTACCCTGGGGCAGTGTTGTAAATTTTTTTAACACACCCTTCATCTGAACAGTGTTGTATAGTTTCTGAACACACCCTGTTATCTGGGGCAGTGTTGTATATTTCTGAACACACCCTTCCCCTGGGGCAGTGCTGTATATTTTCTGAACCAACCCATCCCCTGGGGCAGTGTTGTATAGTTTCTGAGCACACCATCTGGGGCAGTGTTGTATAGTTTCTGAACACACCCTTCATCTGGGGCAGTTGTGTATAGTTTCTGAACACACCCTTCATCTGGGGCAGTGTTGTATAGTTTCTGAACACACCCTTCATCTGGGGCAGTGTTGTATAGTTTCTGAACACACTCTTCATCTGGGGCAGTGTTGTATAGTTTCTGAACATACCCTTCATCTGGGGCAGTGCTGTATATTTTCTGAACACTCTTCATCTAGGACAGTGTTGTATATTTTCTGAACACACCCTTCCCCTGGGGCAGTGCTGTATATTTTCTGAACACACCCTTCCCCTGGGGCAGTGTTGTATAGTTTCTGAACACGAATATTTTCTGAACACACTCTTCATCTGGGACAGTGTTGTATAGTTTCTGAACACACCCTTCATCTGGGGCAGTGCAGTATATTTTCTGAACACTCTTCATCTGGGACAGTGTTGTATATTTTCTGAATACACCCTTCCCCTGGGGCAGTGCTGTATTTTTCTGAACACACCCTTCCCCTGGGGCAGTGTTGTATAGTTTCTGAACACGTATATTTTCTGAACACACTCTTCATCTGGGACAGTGTTGTATATTTTTTGAACACACCCTTCATCTGGGGCAGTTTTGTATATTTTCTGAACACACCCTTCATCTGGGGCAGTGTTGTCTATATTCTGAACACACTCTTCCCCTGTATATTTTCTGAACACATTTTTTATCTTGTGCAAAGATATCACACCATGTACCTTCTGACATGTGCACCCAATGGCAAATCAGCCTGTGCCTCCTCACAGTCTGATCACAGTCTTAGTTGTCTGTATGAAGAAACTTTGCATCCTTAGCTATCCATAATGCACCCAGTGAAGATTCTGCACAGGCTGATCTGAATCTTCACTGGACACATGTCCAAAACTTTTTCTGATGTTACAGCTCATATGGTTTAAAGCTTCTTTTTAATTTGTTTGCATTTAAAGGTAATATGTATTATAATTTTTTTAAATTTTCCCTAGGAGTGGCTACAACAATGTGGAATAGAAAAGGAAGATGTTCATTTTCAGCAAGAGAATTCGCAATCTGAAACTGATTCTAAACTCGTGTCATACCAGGTACGTTTCTCAATATTTTCTTATTTCTCACTCCATATTTCTGATCAAAAGGTCCCAGATTCAAATCCCACCGTATATCTATCTGTCTACCTGTCTGTCTTTCATCTGTTCATATTTCATTTCTGGACAATAACTTGAGTAAATGTGATTGTCAGAATTTTCACCAAACTTGGTATGTGCATTGATGTTGTAGAGGTCTGGTTGGGATTGCCAATGGGCAAAATTCGTCAATTTTTGATAGATTTATTTGCCCGCCACAGGGCTGAATTTTCGTTTCAGGACTATAACTTGAGTAAATATCAATGAATTTTCACCAAGCCTGCTATGTGCATTTACATTGTGGAAATCTGGTTTGGGATGCTAATGGGCCACATGACAGTAGTGGGGTATTATCATTTCGCGTTTTTATTACTATATAAAGTGGTGAAAGCACTCACTGAAAGATGTGGATTCTAACTTTGTGCAAGCTTGTTAGAGAGGTTTCAGACTTGAAAACTTAACTTTAATCTTGTAACTACAAATAAAAGCACTAATTTTTATTTGATGATTTAGCCTAAAGCTTAAAATATATATGAGGCAAACAGGGCCTGACAAATCAAAAAAAAAAATCCACTTGTCCACTGTGCAAGTCAAATTTTTTTTCACTTGCCCAGCTCAAATACCTGCTTGCCCAGGATTTGCCCAGCTCAAATTCCTACTTGCCCAGGATTTGCAAACAGAAATAGAAGTCCCATTTTTAACATTGCGTTAACAAGTCTGTGAAAGCAATACTCCTGTAAATCTCGGATAATATACAGAAAAGTGAGGTTTTAAATGGCATACATAAGTTTACTCCTTTTTTTTTGCTCAAAAACATAGATAATGGGCACTCATTGAGGCAGTTTCAGACCCCACAATCTAAGTTTGCAGTGGAAATAAGAAAAGTATCATAATTTCACATCAGAAAATACCATTACCTTACATAGATATATTATCCTAATGGTGTAAAAAGGGATGCAAAGAGAGCATGTTGAAAAAGAATTTTATTAGTATTTGCTTGAAGCCTTGAATAAATATTCATGTGTCTATAAAAAAAAAAAAAAAAAAAAAAAAAAAAAAAAAATTCTTAAGGTAAATGTATACACCTGCAAGGAAATTAACTTGATTGAAGAACTGCCTACAAACTATAGGACAATTTATAATTAAAAGACTTCATTTTTTATCAAAGAAACCATTTTGAAAATGGTGTATTCATTTATCCCAAGAACAGAGAACAACCTCCAAGAAATTGGAAAAAAAACTGAATAATTTATTCTGTGTGGTATTGTCAACTATCAGTGTTCATCGTCTTTCTGGTTTGAGGAGCACATAAGTCATCAAGCACTAGTCAGTAGTGTAAGCCATCAGTGTTCATCAAGTCTTTCTAGCATGATTATGAAGAGCACATAAGTACCGTATTCGATCTAATTACTGCACATACCCCTATAAGCGCACAGTCAAGAAATTCCGTAGTCTTCAGATTACAGCCAGTGTAATTTTTCTTTACTTCTTTTTAAAAGCATATGTTGTGGGTTCTCATTTGAATTGCATCGACTTGTCGATGCAGTTCAAATGAGTGCCCACAACATATGCCTTTATAAAGAAAATCTGAAACAATCACATAATCATCATCAAATAAGTCCTTTTTCTGATCTTTTTTATAGTGTATCCTTAGTAGGTAGATACATATTTTACCACAAATGAGTGTTCCCAGTAATTTTGAAAATCCTAAGCGCACAGTGCGGTAATTTGGTCGAATACGGTAATCAAATACTAGTGTAAGCTAGTGTAAGCTGTCCTTGTTCATCAGGTCCTTGTGGTATGAAAAGCACATAAGTCAGAAATCACTAGTGTTCATCAAGTCTTTCTGGTATGAAGAGCACATGTCATCAAGCACTAGTGTAAACTAAAGAGTTGTGTCTGTTATCTATTATATATAAGCATTCTCAATCATGTAAATGGGGATTTAGTCAATTTCATAAACAGAATGACAAACCGTGTAGACCCTGATGAGATGGCTCATTAAGGATCTTATCATCTGGATCTACACTGTTTGCATATGTATCTGTACCAATCTACATAGACTGGCTCCAGTCTCCAGTGACTAATTTTTTTTTCTTATAATCTGTTTAATACTCCACTAAAATAAAACCAAAGTAATGTTAAGACTATAAAGGCTGGTCTCTAGACTCTAGTGACCTGCCTTTAAAGTTTTGATATTTTTTGAGTTTTATTTTAGTGGATAATCAGACAGGAAAATGAGAAAAATATTTCTCACTTGAGACTGGTGCCAGTCTGCAATCTACAAGGTTAAAAGACTAATCATGGAGAAGGAGGAGTAAAGGGGATAAGTTTGGGATTTTTTTTTATCTCTACCACTGAACTGTACGCTCCTCTAAGGTGATTCTAAAACAGACTCACAATATGTTTCTAAAAAGAAATAAAAAAAAGTATCCCTTGATTGTCCGTGTTACTCCTCCACTTCTCCATATCTGAGCTTTGTTTGACTGTTCTAATGGACTATTAAAGCACAAAAATCAGTCAATGTCTTTTATTATTACAACGTCATCCCTCTCCCTTGTTTGTGGAGCTTTATGCCCTGACATATGGCGGTGGCCTGGTCCAGCTGACAGCCAGTTCATGATAGAAGACGTTGGATTGAAGTCTCTCAGACTTGGTCCATCACTATGTATGCGCATCAGGTCATTCAGAGTTGACTGGCTCATACTTAATCTCAGATTGGTCTTGATGAGATTCATACCTGAAAATATTATAATACAAATATGAAATAATTATCATTGCTCCTTGTCAGAAACATATGCTGTGGGTACTAATTAGTGTCCCCTAACAAGGCAGTTCTACCAAGTATCCACAACATAAACATGATCATGTCACTATGACATACTTTTTTTCAAATACATTATAAAGACGCCTATTCAAAAATACTAAACAAAAAAATTTACCACCAACAAACGAAAATGTTCATATAAAATTTCTGATATTTTCATATTGCTGCTCTAAACATAAATTGTGGGTACTCATTGAAACTGCCTCAGTGAGACAATTCTAAGAAGTAGCCACAATCTATGTTTTGAGCAGAAATAAGAAAAATAATGTTTACCCCTGTAAACCACAGATTTACTTTATAAAAGTGGGGTTAAAGAGGTTCAAAATTATACAGGTTTTTCATGATGGGACTGCTGGTGTTTGTTAAATAAAAGTCAAAAAGGATTGCCTTTGGAAACAAAGAACACACAAAATCACGAAAATTGGAGACTGTTTGATTGAGTCTCTTCATTTGCGAGGCTGCTTACACCCCCTAGCGCCGGCTTAAGCAGTATTCCATTTCTTCTAAGAGAATCAAAATTTTACAGAATTGTTATGGTTATTTTTCTATATAATCTATACATTTTGAATAGGAAATAACACAGCTGTTTAATGCAGTTTCTGCATTGGATCTAAACAATACTGTTATAATGAGATCATGATGTATTAACCTTTAAACTGCCATTCGTAACAACTGTCGTCTGCTTTGTCATCTGCTCATGATTTTAAAAGTCATTTTTGCAAACAGTGTGGACCCAGATCAGAGTGGTCCTCCTTTTGTATGCAAAATTAGGTTTGAAAAGTTTGCAAGAATATTCAGCAGATGACATAAACAGACGACATTTTCAGATGCAGGTTTTCTTGGCATTTTAAGTGTTAAAAAAAAAAATAGATAAATAAATAAATAAATAAATATCCTCACCAGAGAACTGTCTTTCACATTCCGCTGTGATGGGACTGAGTGTCATCATGATGTTGACGAGCTTCAAAATATGACTCATATTGTCTGGATTACGAGCCAACAGATTTGTGTATGTGTCATAGAGTTCATTGCTCTTAACTTGTTTCAAAAAGTTCTTCAATGTAATCCACTGTGACTTTACAAGTTTCGCACTACCATCACTCAACACTGACACAAAGTGTTTTGTTAGTGCTAGGATAGAGTCATTCCCATATGTAATGAGTATGTTTTCCTTTCTAGGCTATGTTGTATAGTCAAATACATTGAACATTACGAAAACACGCCTATTCAAATATAATGAAAATATACCACCAAAAAAAAATGAAAATTTTCAGATAAAAATTCTGGTATTTTTCATATTTCTGCTCAAAACATAGATTGTGGGTACTCGTTAGAACCACCTCGGCGAGGCGGTTCTAACGAGTACCCACAATCTATGTTTTTGAGCAGAAATAAGATAAATAATCTATACCCCTGTAAACCCCAGTTTTACTATATAAAAGCGGGGTTTAAGGGGGTCAAAATTATATAGGCATGTTTTTGTGATGAGTAGACCAGGGGTGGCTCACTAAAGTTTTTTAATCGGTCTTTTAAGTATTCAATGCTATTCTGAATAAGCGATCTCATGTCTCCCTCTTCAGAATACAGAACTGGATTCTGTCCTTTCAATTTCAAAGGCAATGCTGCTGAAAAAGGCTGATACTCATGAGTGTCAGGGCTATAGCTGTCATAAAAGGTGGATGTATTATCTCCCTTTACACTTAGCACTTGATGTGGTGTCTTCTGTAGTTTGAGGAACTTCCAGCAACAGGAGATCTTTTGTCTGGAATGTCTGGGATGTGCTTCTCAGAATGTCTAAGTAATCCTCGATAAAGTGGAGATACTTAACAAATCTTACATGAGTAAGCTCCTGCAACAGCTTCTTTGCTTTCCCTGTCTCTTCAGCAGTGCCCTTTCTTTATATGGCATGTTCTAAGTGTGTCACAGTGGCTTGGAGATTGACTTTTATAGCATGAATGGCCCGGCTCTTACTGGACACCCACCGAATGGCTTTCACTTCTCCGTGTCTTAAGAGTTGACTTTCTAGCACTTCAGCAATTTCTTTCAGCTCACGTCTTTTGTTGTTAGCCTTGTGGTAAAATCTGTAAACCCCCTTAGTAGTTTCTTCAAACTTTGCCAAGTAACTGTCCTTTTTCACAGCATCCATCACACCCAGTTCAAGCTTATGAGCATCACAATGAATTGCTATTATGTGCAACCCAAAAGAACCTTCTAATAACTTCGCTGCACCTCCTTTACACCCCATCATCACTGCGGCACCATCAAAATTCACTCCAACAACTGATGGAAATGAGTCGCCCTCGGGATTTTCACTATTATACCCAATGCTTTCAACCCCGCTTAATATTCCAGCCTTGACACTTTCGGCAGTTCCACTCTGTAGTGCTTCAACAGCAACTGTTTTGTTGTTGGGATGCCAGACTGAACATATCTAATTAAAATCACTTCCTGTTCTATAACAGAGGAATCAGTAGAACCATCTGTCAAAATGCATACATAGGGAGCCTTCAACATATCATTCACAAAGTCTTGTTTAATAGTGTCTGAGATGCTTGTGATAAAGCACTTGGCGGCATTACTGCTCAAGTAGTTGTCGCCTAGAAGTAACCCATTTTTTGATTGTACCTCAACCAAACGTTCATATTCCGCAAGAGGCTTTTCTTTTTTAGCTACTGCATAAGCACTGTTGAATAGAAATTTTAATGAGTCCATTGTCTTTTCATTCATTTTCAAAAGAACTTTTCCCATTTGGGACTGCTGAACGTCAGCTTTCTTCTGTTGAACTGTGTTTGCAATTCCTTTCTTTTTCATTTCACATTTTATGTGTTGGGCATTTTTTAATGTGATCTTAAATTGTCAATTCTGTATGGGCTAGTACCCAAAAAGAAAGTCTGCAATTTCTGGAAATTCACGACATGTTGAACAGTACATAATTCCTTTTGAATTTTCTTTCTCACATACATCTGTGTCATAAACTACCCCAGGAAACTGTAATTTCCAAGACGGTATAAATTCTCTTACACGACAATTTTTGTCATACTCTTTATCACTGAACTTTGCCCTCTTGCTGCTATTTTCTAATTCAGAATTTAACTGTCTCTTAATTGCAGAAGACCGTGCCTTTTCTGAAGGAGAGCTTACAGTCTGACTTGTCTGAGAGCCAACCTTAATGGCTGGCGAGCCACCTCTGATCACAAACCTATCCATTTTTTGTTTTTCACCCTAACATGTTATCAGTAATATCAACAGAGAATAAATTTTTCATAAATGACTGACACACAGTATTTTCAGTCTTACAAGTTCATTATTATTTGATGAACACTAAGTAAATCCAGATTTCGAGAGGAAAATAACAAAGGTTTTGCAAACAGGCGAGATCGTAACGGTATCATGTTTTTTTCCGAACAAAAAAGTCAGTTTCTTACCTGTGTTTTTATATCCTGTCATTTTGTACTTTCATTTTCATAGCCAAACACGTCGTAAGCAACGACTTATTTCATTGGTGTATGCCCAGTGAAATATGAGAATGTCAAAAACCAATAATTGCCGACCTTACTTGGTTCATACTACACTAGAAGATCATGTTTAGCATGCAAATATTGATCAGCTGTTACGACAGAAAATTAAAGGCACGCACCGGAAGAGCAACAACTGATCAATTGGATTAACGGTTGTGTGATAATGAAAACCATTATACATGGGTGGTCTGCATTAATCAGGACAGCTGGGCAGTTAATTATCAAGATTTATTGACTTATCTTTTGATCGGACTTTTTTACCGTAAATACTTGCACTTTTAACTGTCCTGGTGATTTTTTAGCTCACCTGAGCACGAAGTGCTCATGGCGAGCTATTGTGGTCAGTCAATGTCCGTCGTCCGTCGTCCGTCGTCCGTCGTGCGGCGTCAACAATTGCTTTAAAAGCCTACTCCTCCTACACCCCTGGGCCAATTGACTTGATACTTGGTAGGAAGCATCAGGGTGACTTGTAGATCAAAAATAGCTAAAATCGTTCCGATCGGAAATCCAAGATGGCCGCCATGGCTGCCATCTTGAAAATCTATTTTTCGCTTCTTCTCCTGAACCGAAAGGCCAATTGACTCCAAACTTGCTAGGAACCATCAGGTGACTTGTAGATCAAAAATAGCTAAAATCGTGCCGATCGGAAATCCAAGATGGCCGCCATGGCGGCCATCTTGAAAATCTATTTTTCGCTTCTTCTCCTGAACCAAAAGGCCAAGTGACTCCAAACTTGCTAGGAAGCATCAGGGTGACTTGTAGATCAAAAATAGCTAAAATTGTGCCGATCGGAAATCCAAGATGGCCGCCATGTCCGCCATCTTGAAAATCGATTTTTCGCTTCTTCTCCTGAACCGAAAGGCCAATTGACTCCAAACTTGCTAGGAAGCATCAGGGTGACTTGTAGATCAAAAGTAGCTAAAATCGTGCCGATTGGAAATCCAAGATGGCTGCCATGGCGCCCATTATGAAAATCTATTTTTTGCTTCTTCTCCTGAACCGAAAGAACAATTGACTCCAAACTTGCTAGGAAGTATCAGGATGACTTGTAGATCAAAAATAGCTAAAATCGTGCCGATCGGAAATCCAAGATGGCCGCCATGGCCGCCATCTTGAAAATCTATTTTTCGCTTCTACTCCTAAACCCAAAAGCCAATTGACTCCAAACTTGGTAGGAGGCATTGGGGTGACTTATAGATCAAAAATAGCTAAAATCGTGCCTATCGGAAATCCAAGATGGCCGCCATGGCCGCCATCTTGAAAATCTATTTTTTGCTTCTTCTCCTGAACCGAAAGGCCACTTGACTCCAAACTTGGTAGGAAGCATCGGGGTGACTTGTAGATCAAAAATAGCTAAAATCGTGCCGATCGTAAAACCAGGATAGGCACCATGGCAGCCATCTTGAAAATCTATTTTTCGCTTCTTCTCCTGAACCGAAAGGCTAGTTGACTCGAAACTTGGTAGGAAGCATTTGTGTGACTTGTAGATCAAAAATAGCTAAAATCATGCCGATCGTAAATCCAAGATGGCCGCTATGGCGGCTATCTTGAAAATCTATTTTTCGCTTCTTCTCCTAAACTCAAAAGTCACTTGACTTGAAACTTAGTAGGGAGCAACAGGGTGACTTGTAGATCAAATGTAGCTAAAATCGTTCTGATCAGAAATCCCAGATGGCCACCATGGCCGCCATCTTGAAAATCTATATTTAGCTTCTTCTCCTACACCGAAAGGCCAATTGACTCCAAACTTGGTAGGAGACATTGGGATGACTTGTAGATAAAAAATAGCTAAAATCGTGCCAGTCGGATATCCAAGATGGCCGCCATGGCAGCCATCTTGAAAATCTATTTTTCGCCTCTTCTCCTGAACTGAAAGGCCAGTTGACTCGAAACTTGGTAGGAAGCATTGGGGTGACTCGTAGATCAAAAATAGCTAAAATCGTGCCAATCGTAAATTCCAGCTGGCTGCCATTTAGAGTTTGTTCAAATGATCACGCTCAATTGACTGGCATGCCATATATCTTCTTCTTCAAAATAAAGAACTGCTTAAATGATGATCTTTTCATTAGTTGCGATGACAGGATTGGAAAAATGTTGCATAACATCTGCATATCTGCAGTGGCTATGTCACTCAGGTGAGCGACCCGTGGCCCGTGGGCCTCTTGTTTGACACTTGCCCGACCGGGCGTCGTTAAGACGGAACAGACTTGCCCGGCGGGATTTAGGACTTGTCCGGGGCGGCCGGGCAATGGATTTGTCAGGCCCTGAGGCAAGTCACATAATAATACTACATATGCTACAGTTGGGGTAAAAAGTGAGTTTAAAGCCCTCTGGAAACATTTTAAATCTAATTATCTAGCATATCAATTTCAGGGAGTTGTGACTAAAGAACTTGATGAAGCTCTGGGAGTGTATGAGTTGGACAACAGGGTCAGGTGATTATTGGAGAAAATGGAGTCAGATACATAAATTTACGTGTATTTATTCTCCAGTATGAGGACAAGTATGTCAAAGCAAAACAGTGTAGACCCTGATCAAACTGCTTTTTGTTCGATCAGGGTGTACATGATTTGTCATTAAGCTACCCCATTCTAGACACATTACAAGGTATTCAAATTTAGCTCAAACCCCTCACTCCACTCTGTGACCTTGAGGTCAGGCTCACAGATTTAATAGACTGGATAATTTAAGTTCATACAGGGACTGATATAACCGGTAGATAGTTGTTCAGAGTTTGAGCCATTACCTACCATAACCTTTTCAGCCTTTCAAACCAAACCAGATATCTTTGCAAACAGTGTAGATCCTAGTGAGATGGCTAGTAGCAAGCTATCTCATCAGGATCTACACTGTTTGCCATTAAATTTACAGTTTTTGACTTGCACCCCTATTTGAACAGTGAGGGTGTCCAAAGTTGAAGATGGAACATTCCATTTCAGAAACTCCGGGATGAAAAGGTTAATGACCTTGAAGTCAGTGTTAAGTAAAAAAAATTGTTAAACGCTTTGGTAAATCATGATTGCATCCTTGACAGACACGCTGCCATTTAAAGGGAGCGACACTGTCTTGAGACAGCTCTTGTTTTCATTGTTGTGTGTACTTGTTACTGTTGCCTGGCAGTAATCATTGCAAATGCCCCACTGATTTTGTAGAGGGTACTATTTACAGGCCCACACTGAGTATGTTGTGAGTATCCACAAGGTTTTTGTTGAGATTCGTGTAGGTGAGATATATTAATCATGATATTGGACTTATTTGCACCTATGTATGTTCTGAAAGTCTCCTTTTCTCTTTACATGCTTTACCTTACTTAAGTTACCCTGAATAATGGGAACCACACTTGTCTTAAAATTTGAACACATCCAGGGCCAAGTTGTTCGATACTTAATAAAGTTGTTTGCTAAAGTGAGGTTAAAATTTCTGTCTAGAAATATAGCAAATACATTGATATTTTCTGCTGAAAAAATTTGAGTAGCTTTTGCAGTCCTGCTCACAATTTTGCAGCAAAATTATCAATGTATTTGAAAAGTACCTTAGCTACAACAGTTAACGAGTTTGTCATTAATGAGCTTGTTAAGCTAACAATGCTTTGAACAACTGGGCCTAGTTTGCCACATCTAAAAAAATGCTGGAGGAATAGCAAACAGTGCAGATCTTGACTGGCTGATCTGTCTACACTGTTTACTCTGGGCTATCTGCACCAGTACTTAGGGTATAAAAATACAGTATTTCTGTTTCAGGTTATATGTGAGCACTGTGCCAGCTTTACATAAATACCAGTTTATACAAGTTGGGCTTTCCATCACACTGTATAATGTCCACTGTCAGGTTTCAAAAGAGGTAAGCTAATGTATTTACCCTAAATATTTGAACAAATATGTGTAAGCAGACAGTATAGATCCAGGACAGATTGCTTGATCAGTCTTAGCACATATTGCTTGAAATTTTTTAGAAGGGAGATACATTTAGTGACTTCTTGTTTGCTTACCTGCATACCAACAGAAATTACCTTTTGAAAAGGGATTTACTCTAAAAGGAAAGAATAATAAGGGAGCAAATTCTTCCATTTTAGAGGAGACCCATTTTCAGAAGGGAAGGGAAAAACAATTTTGACATTGTTATTGCCCCTGAAAGTATAGTCAAGCCTCTTAAAGATCCAAATATTTAGGTTAATAATGCTACAAAAAAAAAAGTGCACTTGGGATGATAAATCAGTGTCACTCAAAGACTGACCTTGTAAACTGTATGTGGGTCAGTGACCTATATTTCATGATCCATTGATTTTGCATTATATCATTATCATTGACTTTAAAATATTTATAATTAAAAAATGGTGCCGGAGGGGGGTTATTCTTGACCCTCTGGGCACTTGCTCTAGTTAGGAAGATATTTTACATTTTTTCATTAATATTGAAAAAACTTTAAGCGCACAGTGCGGTAATAAAGGTGAATATGGTAGGTCCAGATAAAGGGATATGCTTATTTTGAAGATGATTTTTATGTTTTTGCTCCAAAACATATCTTTTGGGTATTCAGTCATTGAAATCCCCATGCTAAGGTGATTCTTTTGAGTATCTACCAGATATATTTGATGCAAAAATGAATATTTATTCTAAATTATCAAACCAAACAGGAAACAGGCCAGCTGACAGACATTTTAGGCATGTAACCATGACCTGACATCTTGAGTAAGTGGATGCTGAATAGAATGCTGTGAACCATGAAGCCATAAATTAAAGCAACATGTACATTGTGTACCAAGGAAAATACTCGAGAGAAAATAGCAACTGATCAGACTTGACTCCAGTAGTTGGTGCAAAATTTAACACAAATTTCAAGCATGTGACTTTAATCCTGAGGTCGGGGTGGGTGGATGTTAGTCATTACGGAATGACAGCTTGCTAGAAATCATCAGCTTGAATATCGAAGCTGCAGATGTAAGCAATTAGACAATAAAATCAGGACAAAAGGTTAATAGACATAACAGCCAAACCAATAAACATTTAAAGCATGTGACACGGACCCTATTGTCTTGGATGGGCTGCTGTTGGTGATAATGAAAGGGCTTTTTGCCACAAACTTTCAACCCAAATATCAAAGCTGAAAATGAAAGGGTCAGACAACTTGATCAGAACTTACCTTGAACAGATAACAGCTTTTTAAGCAAATGACCTTATCTTTGAGGTCTTGGGTAGGTGGATGTTGGTTGTGATGAAAGGAGCCATCACGAAAACATACCTATATAATTTTGACCCCCTTAAACCCCACTTTTATACAGTAAAACTGGGGTTTACAGGGGTACACACTATTTTTCTTATTTCTGCTAAAAACATAGATTGTGGGTACTCGTTAGAACCGCCTTTGCGAGGCGGTTCTAACGAGTACCCACAATCTATATTTTGAGTAGAAAAATGAAAAATATCAGATTTTTTTTATCTGAAAACTTTCAGTTTTTGGTGGTGAGATTTTCAATATATTTGAAAAAGCGTGTTTTCGTAATGTATTGCCACAAACCATCAGCTCAAATATCAAAGCTGCAGATGAAGCAATCAGAAAATATGATCAGGACTGTGGTGAACAGTAATTTGAATGAAATGTCCTGCTCTGTGTTAAGGTGAAAGGTGATAGTTTAAAACTGAAATATCCTGCTCTGTGTAAAGGTGACCGTTTGAATGAAATGTCCTGCTGTGTGTAAAGGCGGTAGTTTAAAACTGAAATATCCTGCTCTGTGTAAAGGTGACCGTTTTGAATGAAATGTCCTGCTGTGTGTAAAGGTGGTAATTTAAAAATGAAATGCACTACCTTGTTTAAAGGCAAGAATTTGGATGAAATTTATTGCCCTGTTTAAAGACAGCAGTTTAAATGACTGTTACAGTTAATACATATATATTTTACAGGCGCCAAGGATTCGATTATATTGCTGTATGTTGTCCTGTATTAAGACCGGGGAAGAAACAACAGGATGTGCTACAAAGGTCAGGAAAATACACATATACATGTATTTGTTATTGAATCAGGCTTGAAGGGAATGGATATACTGAACAGATTTTTTGCCATTTCCACAATGAGAGACAAGTTTGTTGATTGTCAGTTGGGGTAGTCAGATGTGGTGAAGGTGCCCTGTATCTTACGTCACCGTACATAAAATGACCCACAAGGGTTGATGTGTCGTTAAATCCTAACTCAATCAATCAGTCGCTTTACTGCATGCCAAAACCCTTCTGAAAAAGGGGTCTACTCTATAAGGAAAGAATTTGCTCCCAGAGGGAGCAAATTCTTTCCTTATAGAGTAGACCCCTTTTCAGAAGGGGACAAAAAAAATTTTGACATTGTTGCCTTCCCTGATAGTGTATCAGTTCCTCTTAAAGAACTTGTGATATGCATCTGTTCTAAATGCTGTTTTTTTTAAACATCTGACAAAGGTCATTAACCCATTCACCCCTGAGTTTCTGAAGTAGACTATTCCATCTTTGACTTTGGGCACATCCATTATCCTAAACAGGGGATTTAGTCAAAATCATTGACAGGATGGCAAACAGTGTAGATGCTGATGAAACTGCTTGCTATGAGTCATCTGGATCTACACTGTTTGCATAGTTTTCTGTACCGGTCTACAGGGTTGAAAGATTAAGAGAACAGACTACCATATTCCATATTTAATCTGATTACAACATATGTCCCTATATCAAGCCCTCTAGGAGTACATATATAGCTTAGTCACAAAAGTATCATCTGTCCAAGCAGACAGGGATTTTAAGTGATCTTCTCTTGTTTCATTGGTTAGGAATACTAAGAAAGCTAAAGAAAATTTCACAACTTTCCTTTATAATTTCAGTATCATTTTGTGCTACTGGATTATATGGCTATATGGCTACTGTGTCACTGGTAACTGGAATGATTTATAAATCATGCTGCATATTTCCAAATCTGATCATTCTTTCAGGTGTGCTCTTATTTGATAGAAGACACAAAAGTTTATGCAGTAATTTTAAAAACGTCTAACTGCACATTGCTGTAATAAGTAATTTTCTTGCATTTGCATCTTCTGATCTGGAATAATGGCCTGTAAAATCTGACATTTTTATACTTCTACAGCTGATAATTCTGATACTTCTATTTTAACTTCATAATACATTAACCTATAGATAATGTGCTATTCTCTTCTGTTTTCACACCTTCCACAGAAAAAACGACCTTTCAGTCGTTAATTAAAGTCTTAAACCAGAAGGTCCCTTAGGCAGTTACCTGTGTGACGTAACTCTTCCCGCTCAGTTGACCACGTGTCAGTTTCTTTTCTATGGACAAAGAAATTCAACAAGGATTATTTACCTGTGATAGAAATTTGGATTATTTCTTTCCTCACGGATAAATTTATGTATCCTTGTGTTTCTTTTGTTTATTTATCACTCCTTTCACTTTCTGTGTTATTATTTAAAATTTTCAATTTTCGATTTCATGTATTTTTTGACTGGTCTTTTTCCACATGCGTTTTCGCGACTCTCGCTATTCGGCACAACGCTCGTGCGCGATCGGTTCGATAGTCGTGTTTATATATGCAGAATATTTTTGTTCTTTTCGTTCCAGGTTATTCAGCAATTACGATATTTTTTTTCCTGGACTTTTGTTTGCAGAGATCTTCAGTTGGCTAAAGATTCTCATGGTGGAGAAGCTGATTGTAAAGAACTTGTCAACCCTTGATGGGTTATAAGACAATTCTTTACTGATGGGAGCCCCACCCCATATGGCTATACTGCCGGGGTAAGACCCATCAAGGTGGCATCTTTGGGTACTTAGTATCCGATAAAGTCTAAGTCCACCAGTCACCAGTCATCCAGTCACCAGTCAACCAGGCACCAGTCAATCAGCTTCACCAGTCACCAGTTAATCAGGTGCCAGTCAACCAGGCACCAGTCACCAGTCATCCAGGTGCCAGTCAACCAGGCACCAGTCACCAGTCACCCAGTCACCAGTCACCGATCAACCAGGCACCAGTCAACTAGTCTCCAGTCAATAATTTAATTATTTTCTGGAAAGACTTAGTTTTTGACATATTTCACCGGACAAAATAGTCACGTATACTAACTTCCGGTCATTATGTCTAATTATTAAAAAAATTTTTCACTGGGCAAAGTATCAGTAATATTTCTGATACTTATAGCCGGTCATATTATTATATTATTTCTGATTTTTCACCAGGCAAACTTTTACAGAAAGTGTCTGGTCAATTTTTGCCTAATAATTAATTATCTTCGGGAAAAAGTTTCGAATACTTGTGCCCGCTCAGTTTTCATATATAATCTCCCTTTTTCATCGGACTAGAGTTACGAATACTACTATCCAATCAATTTGTCAAATTACTTGTAACTTTACCGGGCAACAGTTACGAATACTAGTGTCCGGTCATTGTGTCGGGTAACTAGTGTCAAAATAATGATCACTAATTCCCGAACAATCTATTATCGTTCATAGAGCTCCATTCACGTTTAAGTCAATGGATATAGGTTATTAAGTGAAATACATAATAACTTTTTATACAAAAAATTCTGTACAGTCTTTCCCGAATCAGACTAGAATCTTTAATATTCCATTGACTTATTATAGGTGTGTAATTCCATTAATATTTTAAATTAACTTATGTTTTATCTCTTTTATCCGCTAGAAAGAGTTAAACTTCCGACTATAACAAAATTCTTACCGGGCAGCAGTTCGTAGACTAGTGCCAGGTCATTCAAATTATGTTTTATCTCTTTAATTCGCTAGAAAGCGGTTAAATTCCGGCTCTAACGAAAATTTCATCGGGAGGCACTTTGTAGAGTAGTGCCAGGTCATTCTAACGAAATTCCACCGGGCAGTAGTTTCGTAGACTTTGTGTCGGATTACTAGTGTCCGAGTAGTAGTCACTAGTACTCGCTCAACATATATTTATTTAATAACCACTATAGACATGTATAGTCTTGGATTATAGGTTATTGAATGACAGCGATGGGTTCTAATACCTAGTAGCCATTTATATTGTTGAATTCTGTCCAGTCACTTTTGTACTTGACTTAAATTCTATATATATATTTATTATTGAAAATGAATTAAGAATTATCGGTTACGATCAAATTCGCAATTCATTCACTAAGTGTAGAAGATACTTCCAGCTATAATTATATCTCTTTTATTCGCTACAAAGAGATTAACTTACATATTCACCTTATTCGGCTCTAGGGCAAAGGTGAACTATAAAACTATCGTTATTTATAAGAAGAAAAATATACACGAAATCTAAAAAATTTTCTTCTTTCCTCCCCTGTTTTTCTTCTACATGCTCTGATATGTAATCAGCATGTAATCTAAGGAGTAAATTGACAAGAAAGTAGCAATCGATCTTTTCTACTTTCTATTAATTTTTCATTCTTAAGGTATCGGAAATTTACACCAACCAGATAAATAAATTAACAGTTTATTTATTTATTCGCTACCTCTCTAGATTACTACGATTTATAATTCTAGTTGAGGTACATATTTTCCTTTTGCCTTTTCTACATGGAAAATAGTTGATCCGATAAGCTATTATTCTATTTTATACTATCTTTTGATTGATTATATAAGAGTCCAGGTCAGTCGTGCTCTGTCTAAACTCTGCTATAAAATAATAAATAAGAAAAAAATCTTATATTTAGGCATAGATATAATTCGATACGTTCTTTACTTTGCCTGTTTTATTTTTTCTTCTGGATCATTTAAGACTACGATAGCAATATACCAGATATTTTTGCCTCAGTAAGAATCTATTACGCCGAAGATTCTTCATATTGGAATAATAATTTTATTATGATTATAATTTCTAGACCCAATTAATCCTCGTATATTATAGGTCTACTTTATCTTATTGAGGAATAGTTTTGCTTCGACTAGCTCTATACCTCTAATATTTTATTTATAACTAGAGTCCATGTCAATCAAAATTTTCTTGCACTTTGGTATTGACAATGGATACATATTTAGTAAAGGCATTAATTATTCAGTACGTGACAGATTATTATTGCCTAAATTAGATATTATATACAATACTTTCCTTTTGATATTTTGTTTTATTGACTTTGTAACTATTCAGAAACTGCCAAAGTCAATCATTTCCTTCCTCTAAACTTACCGAAGCTCTAGATTATGTTGATATATATTTTTGATATATGCTTAGAGGTTAATTAACGAGAGTTTACCTCATAATAGCAGATATTATTATATTTATATTAATCAATCTATAGTCTAGGCTTAGACAAAAGGGAAAACATCCTTAATTACGAGCCGGTAAAGAATTAAGACACTCTTAATTATCTCTTTACCCCTCCTTTATGTTTACATTTGTTAAAGGGATCATAGTAATTCTCGCTGAGAGTTCAAGTTCAGTTTGCGAATAATGCAAAGATTAATATCTTGATTTCCAGTCCGCATCAAAATTGGTCTATATATATAGATAAATATCTTTTCCGAAACTGGATATTTATTTATTTTTCCACACAATAAGTCATTTCAAGACGTCGATGATTTTGAAATGCACTGCTTCAATTTATAATATAAAATATGTTTATATTAACTTCACAACTTAGTAAGTGCTGCACCTACGTTCCTGGTCAGATCTTACTTTTGTGATACGTTTTTGAACATACTGAAAGTTTTCTCCGATTATACATTCGGTAAATAAACTTTCGAGTAGTATTTATGCTTTTAAACATTCAGATTATTTGATAATTGTTGGAGATAATATATTATTCCGATATTTGTATATCTATCTTCATTATTTATCTTTCTCATCTTACTTTTAAATTAGATTGACCTTCTCGCTACGTTCCAGGTTTAAATCTAGCTAACATTGTGGAACAGTCACTTTTTTATTTCCTAAACAATATTTTAACATTTTTCTCAGTATTCAGAGCATAACGACTTCATGAATACTTGGAAATAATTCAATTCTACGCTTGTTAAACTGAGCCTAAAACAAGCCCTAGTTTTTTAGAATGGATATTGTCCTTTGATTCAGTTCATGGAGATACATCCTTTTAGATCCCATTATCTCTATTTCAATCATACAAAATTCTAATGACTAAGTACTCCTTTTCTACGTACGAATACAGAATATCGAGTCACTGTTGCTGCATATTGGTTAAAGATTAAACAAATTTTATCTTAAACCTATATGACGTTAAATTAATTATTATCTCTTTCATATACATGTTTTTACCCTTCCGTCAGGGATCGCGGTAATAATATTATTACTCTCTATGGTTTACACATAGATCTCGAGAGTATATATATGTATTTTCTTCCTGAACTCATTTGCGAGTACGTAAATTGATATTTCAGGAATTACCAATTATGCAGACATAGATTTTATTCTATTAATATTCAATTCTAAAAATTTGATTGAATGTTTATCTATAAAATTTCCGGGCAGTAATTTTATAGAGAGTTATATGTTTAATAATTCCTTGCTTAATAAATAGTTATGCTTAACCTATTATTTATAGCGGGAATTTTGTTCAGTAGTATAATTTTAATTTAGTATTAATATATTTCTTACTATTCTTAAATATGTGTATAGAATAGTAATACTATCTCTTAACTTATAAATTAAGTGTTTTTTGAGATTATTAATCAGTATTATTGTATAATCTTTCTTCAGAGATTATCACACTATTACTTTTTCTCTGAGTCCTTCTCTTTTTATGAACATTTTGATTTGTATCAAAGTGGATTTTTTAACATTTCTTGATTTCCATGATTATTTACTCAGGAGTACTTTTCATGGCAATCTTCTGGTATAGAAAGATTCTATCCAGCTTATTTATTATTGCTTAATCTTATCAATACGGTAAGATTTAGCCAATCTATGACCGTCATACAGTTTGCTGCGATCAACCTTATTCTTATCTCTCTTATTCTCTGTCAAACTCTTAAGTTATGATGTTGACAGTTTATTCTTTATTTTTTTGTCAGGACATCAAACGCTTTTATATGTCTATGACAAAACTAATTATCAATGGTTTAGGTTGTTTTTTCTTCCCAGCAGTTATATGCAAACTCTGTATTATTTTATTGCTTGACTAAAAATTCGTAATACAATTAGTCTAGCAATAGTTTTAACCATTATGTTTGTCTATACCTTTTTCTTCTATGGATAACTTAGTTATAGTTAAGTTAACTCCATCTACTTTTATTATCTCCCCTTCTTTAATTTGATCAAAGGGAAATAATTACATATTATGGTTATTTTAAGTCTGTGTCTGTTCATCGGAAACTGTCCTGTCGCTCCAATTAACAGAATCTAATTAGTTTATAATTCTAATAGCTTAGACTATTACAATTACATAGCTTCACATATCTAGAATTTTATCCAAAATATCTACATATGTCAGTTATCTATAGGAAACTCCACCGAGTAGACTTTTCCTTATTTATTCAAGACCCTACATAGACTACTTACAGTGTATGGTCTTGGCTTTTTGTTTTACAAATTTTGTTTTGAAAATATTTCTATATTCCTAGCTTACTTTGCGATGGAATATTTATGTTATGTCTCAATGACTCCCTTTTCTTTTTGAAGCCAATTGTTGTTTCCCAAAAAGAAAAAAAGAGGGGGAGGGGGGGGGGGGTGGGCAATGTTAGGTCTCTGAGACTTAAGAACTGGCTTCCTCTAGAGTCTGCTAATATATATAAGGTTGTTAGATCATAACACCTTAAAGATATGCTATTTTGTGAATCTAGATCATTCTTTCTATTAAATATAGAATTAGAATGTATCTGATTCCTTTGAGTTTCCTGAGTCTTAACCAGAAGTGGTGAGATATTATTGGTGTTAGAATTAGGAGAGCACCTCCCTCCTATTCTGCAAATTCTAGCACATTATCTATAGGTTAATGTATTATGAAGTTAAAATGAAGTTTTTTAAAAGTAAAACATATTTTAACGAGTAATACTTAACCTATAGATAATCAATTATCTCCCTCTGCCCACCCTCGCTTATCTCTCCTAATTGTGTCTATTGTTTTACACATAAAAGAAACTGACACGTGGTCAATTGAGCGGGAAGAGTTACGTCACACAGGTAACTGCCTAAGGGACCTTCTGGTTTAAGACTTTAATTAACGACTGAAAGGTCGTTTTTTCTGTGGAAGGTGTGAAAACAGAAGAGAATAGCACATTATCTATAGGTTTATTACTCGTTAAAATATGTTTTACTTTTAAAAAACTTCATATTTCAGACCCAGTTACCACAGGCTCAGCTACAGAAAATGTTGTATGTCTGTGGTATGTCCACCCCACAATTAGACTGGCTTCATACAACCAGAGACACTTTGTTTCAATACTACAGTGTAATATGTGGAAGGAGGTATAGTATGCCACTGATTCCTTTAATACATGTATATACCTTAATAACCCTGAGTATTGGGACAGATGGGCTGAGCAAATAGTGTAGACCCAGATAAGATGCTGCAGAATGCAGCATCTGATCAGGGTCTACACTGTTTTGTCCAAAAGTTTTGAGCTGAATGGACAAAGTATGGTAGGGAGTTGTGGTGTGCCAATATTTAGGATTAACAGAGTATCTTTTTAAGTAAATGGACATGCTCTTTTTCAACTGGTAATGTGATAACATAATTATATGCTCTAAATATTTGGACCTTTGATATACATTTCATTTAAAATCGTGTGCATATCTGTCATAACTGGAATGATATTGATACTTGCAGTATTTTAATTGCTTTTGGGTACAAGGAAGACATGTTGCCATGGTTTTTAGAATATTTGGAGAATGCGGTAACTTTACCTAGAAGTTCACAATCCATTTTTATGGCCGGCCTCGGTGTCTCAGTTGGATGCGCCGTCCGACTGGAGACCAGGAGGTCACGGGTTCAACCCCGGCCGAGGTTGGCAACATTCTTTCGTGGAGATTGATCATGAAATATTTTCTACGGTCATTCTCTCCCTTCCGCTGATTCAAGAAGGGCAGTTGTCAGTTTCTGGCGAAAGAATGTGCACAATACTGGTTAACTGCTTAGAGGACTAAGCCTGCCCAGAAAACGTGTGAGGTAAACTGACCGCGCTCGACATGACCCCATTGGGCTGACTGGGCCGTAAAACCTTAACACAACCAATGATTTTATGTTAGGTCTCGTGTTTTATGTTATTTCTCAGACGCTGCTTGATATATTATTTTGTGGTAAAAATAAGAAGTGTCAGTTCTCTAACTGTTTTGTTCATTTTTCCATATATCCATTATGTAAATGTTTTTTTAAGCCACAGTCATTTGATAAAGATGAGTTACATATATAGGTGGGGTATAGTTCAAACATAGGTCTAGTTTACTTTGGAACTGTTTTTTATTTGCCAATTTTCTGTTCCAGAGATGTGGAGAAAATATGTTCAGTGTTGTTGTCCTCACCCAGATTGTCATGGGAACAGGAATCAGCTGACAGCAGAAATCTTCTGGATGAATTTCTTTCACCCATCCATGCTTGCTGTTTGTCCACAGAGAACGAGGTATAATATTAGTCCTGATACAGATGAGAAAATTTGCTCCCCTTAGGGAATACCCATGTTGTTGGTACTCATTACAGATGCTTTCCTGAGGTGCTTCTGATGTAAGATGAGTGCCCACAACATAAATTTTCAGAGAGAAATAAGAAAAAGTACTTAAACCTTATCATCAGAATAAATTAAGATGCCATGCCCACTTCTTAATTTCAGCCAGTCAGATTACTTGATCCAGATCTTTTATATAAATTCACATACTTAATGGCAAACATTGCAGATCCAGATCAGTTGGAGTTGGCTTCTGAAAGTAGCTGATCTGAATCTACACTGTTTGCAAAGGCAGAGTGTAGCCAGGTTCAGCAGGACAAGGCTTAAAAGGATATTCCACTAATCTAGAGCTGTGAATAAGATGTCATGAGACAAGGGTTATTGCATATGTCCACAACAAAGATCATCATATATATTCATGCAGTCTGATCAGGGCCTTCATTTTTTTTTTTCATTTAAGACGTACAGTGAACCCTCGTTACAATGACAACATTTCTTTCCAAAAATGATGCCATTAAAACCAATTTGCTGTTGTAAAGAATCCTTAATGGACAGAATGATATGTAAGAAAGACCTTGTTTTATTCTTATTTCCTCACAGAACATATGTTTTGGATATTTGTTAGAATTGCCTCAGATATCCAGAACATATGTTGCTTGAATGAAATATTCTTGCATAATTTCTCATTAACTGTCACCTCTTGAGAGAAGGTTTCGTGACATTCAAATTCTCATTATAATGATTTTTGTTGTTGTATCAAGTGTCCGTATAAAGAGGGTTGACTGTATTTAATACTGTAGAGTAGATTGTTAAATAACAATGATTAATTAAGCTGTATGGCTGCACAGACTTGTTTGGGTCTTTGTTGTTTGATTATGAAGACCCTTTACTATTGTTGCTGCTCAAAGGACTTTGTTGATGGATTTGTGAAGAACTTACCATGATGTTTATGATAAGTTTTGTCATTGGTGTATGAAAATGCACCTTGTAGTCTAGTGTACTTGCATATATTAAGATCAGCATGCACTTTGATCAGGGCCGTCTTGCAGATCAGTGAATACTATAGAATATAGAGGAAAGCAGAGAAGGGTTTGATCAGACTGTAGATACACAGATTTTTCTGGACCTTTACTGTTCCTATTTGGCATGAGGTCCTTTTCTCACATTGTATATCAACTAATCATTACCTTTTTGCCAGCAAGTGTTAGCATATATTATAAGAATCTATCATGGGTGTGTGGGATAGAATGAAAAATCCGTCCCAAGGATTACTGTCAGGCATCACGAGGCTTGTCGAGTGATGTCAGACTGTGATCCCAAGGGACGGATTTTTCTATCTGACCCTCAAACCCATGACAGTTTCTTTTTCTTGCATACCTTTCATTTCTGAAAGTGGCTTTTTGATAATGCAGTCACTTTGATTGCAGACATCCGCCATATTATAATTGACAATACCGTGACGATTAGTGATGTCATTATAATCAGTGATGTCAACCTTAATGATGGCATAGCGTTATGTCCTATACAACCGGTGTATATCGAACACATGAAAATACTCAATTTTTATCTTTCCCATGGAACAGATAAAGGTGTGAGAGATAAGATTTGCTAGCATCGGTGTGATTTGTTGAAATCCTTATCCGGTATGCAAGAATAGCCCCTCCAAATAGAAAACAACCTTAAGATAGGCTACCGGCATTGACTCAGATAATTGACTAATTTGAGTCCACCAGTTGCTAACATTTGATGTTTGGACCATAAACATTTTGTTAGCTGATATGATAGACCCTGATAAGACTGCAAATAATGTTCATTTGAACTGTGGTAGGTCAGGTTTCCCAATGTTTAGATTTGTTACATTGAAAAACATATTTATCATATGGCATCTGCAGCTGACTATAATTTATTTCAGAAAAACACAGCACCCTTACCAAAATACAGGACTGTAAGCCAGCTGAAACATGATATAGAAACTGGTGACACATTTATTACGAGACCTGGAGAGTACTGGCAATTTGAAAGAAAGGAGTTCTGTAATGGACAGGTATGTTATATCCACAGCTCCGATTGGGTCGGCTTCGGTGGCTCAGTTGGATGCGCCGTCTGACTGGAGACCAGGAGGTCACTGGTTCAACCCCCGCAGAGGTCGGCAACATTCTTTCATGGAGATTGATCATGAAATATTTTCTATGGTCATTTTCTCCCTTCCGCTGATTTAAGAAGGGCAGCTGTCAGTTTCTGGCGAAAGAATGTGCACAATACTGGTTAACCGCTTAGAGGACTAAACCTGCCCAGTAAACATGTGGTTAGGTAAACTGACCCCGCTCGACATGACCCCATTGGGTTGACTGGGCCGTAAAACCTCAACACAAACAAACAGCTCCAATTATAGCTCTTTTTTCAGCTGAAAAGTATTGATGTTTTTCTTATTCTACATGAAAACATATGTTGGAAGCACCCCGTCGACAAAAAATGCATTGCATTTTGTACAATGAAAACATATTGTTGATTGGATTTTGTCATCTGTCACATGCAGACAGTCACGACATGACTGAAAGATTGTTGACAGCTGTAACAAATAAAAAAAAAATGATGTATCTTACGACATGAAAGCCATAACAAAGGAATAAAGCATAGCTGAAAAAATTTCCCTCCTCTCATGGGAATCGAACCTGGTCTGTGCGGATAAAAATCCAGTGCTCTAACCACTGAGCCAGAGAAGAGTTGACTCCCTGACACAGCTGTCAGAGAGTGAATATATACCTACAAGCTATGCGAAATCTGCTAAGGCAGATAATAGAAGGTAGGAATACTAGGCCGTAACACTCCCCATTTTCAAGGAAGTCATCATTTATGAGGTTAAGCCATTTTCAGCGAAGTAATGTCTACTCCCAGACGAGCCCCCATTTTACGACATGAAAGCCGTTACAAAAGAATAAAGCATAGCTGAAAAAATTTCCCGCCTCTCGTGGGAATCAAACACAGTCTGTCCGGATAAAAATCTAGTGCTCTAACCACTGAGCCAAAGAGTGGACTCCCTGACACAGCTGTCAGAGAGTGAATATATACCTACAAGCTATGCGAAATCTGCCAAGGCAGATAATTGAAGGTAGGAGTGCTTGGCAGTAATATGTAATTATTGACATCATATGATGTTAGGAGTTTATCTAACTTTGTTGCTGAAAAAGTCAACATACAATTGGCACAAAAGTTTAATTTTTTGCACTATATTTACTACACTACTGCCAGCCCCAAGGTTGTAAAACCATTTTCATGCTCAAGTCAGCGGAGCATGACATTTGTACTGCTTATGAATCTCAAATTACTAATAATTGCAAATTCTTTATTGCTTATCATAACTGAGCATGGAAATTTCTCAGCTAATAAAATTGAAAATGCAAACGATTGTTGGCATATTCATTTTTTTTAGCAGAGAAATTTCATGCTCAGCTGAGTTGAGCATGAAAACAGTTTTACAACCATGGGGCCTGGTGTTTAGTGCTCTGTGGGGCCATAAAACATCTCCCAATATTTCGCTTTAGTGTAGTTCATATTTTCTGCTTTTTTTGATCACTGAGCTCATTTGGCTTTGTGAAGGATCACTCTTCAAAATTTACTTCCATCGTTCATCACAGCTATAGTAAAACCTATGTAAGAGAGCCACCTTCGAGACTGACTTTAAATAGTGGTTGATGTGGAAAAAGTTGTCTGTCTTATAAAGGTACATGTCATGTAATTTTGCTAGCAAAATTACATGACATGTACCTTTATAAGACAACCACCTTTCCACATCAACCACTAAGGCCAGTTTCAAAGGTGGCTGTCTTACACAGGTTTTACTGTAGTGTTAAATGCTGTCTGGCAGCTGTAAAATATCTCACCACTCCCACCCACCCATACTTCTCTATAGTGTAGCTTATCTGTTCTGGTCCTTTGAGATAATTGGGCTTATCTTGATTTGTTTGAAAATAGAATATCGCTCAATCATGGGGTAGGAGGCTTCAGCTTTCTTGCAGTGTTACATTACTGAACTCACTTGATAAGACCAAGTCTGATATTTTCACTTTTATTTGATGCCTTTTTACTTCCAAAGGCTCCATCCTGTCAGAATTTATTTGCACTAAGTACTGGGACAAACAGTGTCGACCCAGATCAGATGCCACGGAATGCAGCATCCAATCAGGATCTATACTATTTGTTGCTCATACAGCAATTTTTAGACAGAGCAGCCTATAAGCAAAATGGATTTTTTGATATTTTAGGGCCAGTTTGATAAAAAGAGGTCTAGATATTTAGGGTAAATCGAGGGTTGAGCGCAAGACTGGCGTAAGTCAGATGGTTGTTTTTCCCCAAACCCAATCTCCTCAACATGAAGGCGTTATGAAGATTACAACATTTCTTTCTGTAAACAATGAAAATTTAGGTGCCATTGCTCGTATGAGCAATGGCACCTAAATTTGCATTGTTTACAAAGGGGTCCAAGTTGCCCCTAAACAAGGGTTTCAAAAATATGTTTGAGTTACCATAGTCTTGCGCTCAACCCTCGAAATATGGTTGTACTTATGGCTGCATCAAGCATAGCAGTGTCTTCAACTAAAATGCCCAAGTGGCACAATTTTTCCGAGGGTCTTAGCCTAGTTTTGATGCTTTTTACAGTGTACAGTAATTATATAAGCTGATTACTCATATGTGCAAGCTGATCAGAACCTTTACTGTCCGAGTACAGTTCAACGACACATTGTCGTTTTGCACAGACCATTATCTTAACATCATGTCTATTGGATACACATTATGAAAACCTGCCTATTCAAATATACTGAAAAATTAATCACTGAAAAATTGAAAATTTTCAGACAAAAAATTCAAATATTTTTCATATTTCTGCTCAAAACATAGATTGTGGGTACTCGTTAGAACTGCCTAGCAGAGGCGGTTCTAACGAATACCCACAATCTATGTTTTGAGCAGAAATAAGAAAAAATAATGTATACGCCTTTAAACCCCAGTTTTACTATATAAAAGTGGGGTTTAAGGGGGTCAAAATTATATAGGCGTGTTTTCGTGATACATAGCTACAGATAAGGCACTTTTTCTAACCAAACAGTTTAAGTGTTTTTCTTATTTCTTACTGCTCCATAAAATCATATGTTGTGGTTATTCATTAGAAGTGCCCCACCAAAGTGCTTCTGTTGAGTACCATTACATTATGTTCCTTTGGAGAAATAAGAAAAATATGGATACTATCTCATAGCAGGCTCTATGACTGATAGTTGACACAATTTACCTTTCAGATACTTATTGGTGTTCTGGGCTCAGGCTCTAAGACTGGTTATCCCAGACTTTATGACAGTACAGATTATATAAATGCTGTGATAGCTGGTTCCCATGATGATAAACATTCTTTTGGTTGTCAAGGTAACTGTTGTTGTGATAGAAGACAAGTTGGTGATAAGTTTTTGTGCCCATTCCTACATACCTGTTGTATTGGGAAAATAGTTGCTATTTATAAATACAGTGTTGTTATGGAAACATTCTTAAAGGAGGCAGCTCACCCTCGTGACTTTTCTGGATCTTCAGCAAGTTCAGAGAAACACAAAATTTTGTACATAGAATTCTCAATGTCAGATGCAGTAATATTAAGAAGTGTGACTAAAAATAAGAAAAGTACATATGAGCATGATGTGGAGATGACAGAAAGTAAATTAGGCCTGAGTGATGTAGAGAGTGTGAAAATCTCAAGGAATATAAGAGATAAGTTCAGTTCTGTTGATGGAATAAAAGATGTGGGAGAAACAAATAATAAACAAATCGTAATTGTTTCAGATGACTCACATTCAGATAGCGAAAATACTGACAGAGATGTTAAGGAAAGATTAGGAAGTACTGATAGTGCTCTAAAGAGGAGGAAATCAATTCTTCATAGGCACCTTGATGAACAGAATGGCACTTATTTCTGTAGGAAAGAAAGCTGTTTAAATCAAAATGAAAAGGAAAAATGTGTCCCACTTTTAAGCGTAAAACCTGTGTTTAAAAAAAGAAAATCTATATTTAGTGATAAAACGGACTGTAAAGTTTTATGTGACAGCCAGAGAACATTAGTAAAGAAAATCGAACCTGTAGCAGATTTTAAGGAAACGTCAGCTGCTAATCTAGGCTGTGTCTCATGTGATAAAAATAAATCATATCAGGATAATATGATGAAAGATGTTAAACCAAATGTTATTGAAAAGGAAACTGAAAATCCAGCATCAAGTTTACAGACAAAGAGCTATTGTGAACTTAAAACAGCACACAGGTCTTTGGTAAGGGTAAACAGCAGAGAAGCATTAATATTTGAATCATGTACAAAAGACAGTGTAACTTTGATGTTTAATGTCCAAGGACAAATTTGGAAAAATGGTCAGTTTGAATCTGAGGTAAGTATTATTAATTATTCACTGAATATACTCTATGGCCTGTTTTAAACTGGAACTGAAGAATGAAAAGACTTGCAGCATCAATTTGATTAATTTCCTTGTATGCTAATGATCTTTTTCTCTCATTGTGAATGGATACACCTCAATGAGCACTCCATGCTGAAAGGAGTGGCAAATTCTTTCCTTTAAAAGTAGCCCCTTTGAGAAGGGAGGCAAATATAGTTAAACCTGTGTAAGAGAGCCACCTTTGAGACTGACTTTAAATAGTGATTGATGTGGAAAAAGTTGTCTGTCTTATAAAGGTACATGTCATGTAATTTTGCTAGCAAAATTACATGACATGTACCTTTATAAGACAACCACCTTTCCACATCAAGCCCTAAGGTCAGTTTCAAAGGTGGCTGTCTTACACAGGTTTTACTGTACTTCATACCAGAGCGATCTCCCTTGGAGATGAATCAATTGTCATGTAAGAAAAAAGAATTTCATTAGCCTCCTTGCTGACAGAAAATTTGCAGCCATTTTGCTGCTAGATACATGTATGGTCATCATGCAGATCTACTTCTATTTCCTATTTGCTTGGTCCTGGATGCTTGTTGGCAGTGGAGAAAAAATGGTAAGAGAAAAATCCAGCGAGTGCCACAGTCACAAGCCGCAGCCCTTCCTAGACACCAAGAGGAAGAGGAAACTGACAAACAAGTGCAAATCGAACAAACGTACGAAAAGCACTAAGATTAGCTCTCTCTTCCCCAAGTGAGGTAATTGCAATGCTCAAAGGACTGAAAAATGCAAGAACAAGAAAAAAAAACACCAGGCAAACCTTAAAGCAATTCGCCTCATAGAACAAACTGCAAAGCAACAAAGAGTAAGACTAACACCGGGACTACTGCCTTAGAACGGTCAGTAGAATAAACCACCAGGGGCTTTTAAGCACTTTTACAGCTAGGCAACTTCACCCTGGGTCCTGATGGTTCTCTTAATACAGAAATACATAAAAAGCGGTTCGCATAAAGGCTCCCAACTTGGTCAAAGCATCAAAGCAAAAACATAAAAATCAAATTAATCACTATAATAAACAAAGACAAGTACTCATGGCTAATTCTACTGTGTGCCAGAGTAAATAAAAACCAATAGTTGAACCATGGTGGGCCAAGTCAAAGACATATCTTCAAGACCCAACCCACTGGTTAAAGTTTTATGAAGCGGCCATCATTGAGTCTGAGGCCCAAACTGCCTTCGTGCAATTAATAGTGAAGCATAGCCATTAACAATGATTGGGTTGATAAGTAGGCATGCAGTCTGCGGCATAATATCCAGGCTATGGCCAAAGAGACCAACAGCACTCAAGACACAATGAGCTGTGTCAAGAAAAAAATGCCTTTTGGCATCTGAATATTTAGAGTAAATACGATACAGAGATGGACATCCTGAATTTTTTTTTTCTTTTTTTGTCTGTATATGTATCAAAGACATTTTGGTATGGCATTGGTCAGATGATAATATTTTCACTTTTTCAGCTAGTGATTGTATTCAACAGTAAAGCAGTGAAATGGTATCCATTCCTTCAACCAAACTGCTTGTATCATTTCTCTGTGGTTGAACAGTTCTCTCCTTTGTTCAAACGTGGACTAGCTAATTCTAAATTAGAAAGAGCTGTAGAGAGATCAAAGGCCAAAAAGTGTGTCTTAGTTAACCCTGAAGTGAATATTGATAGAATTTTTGATGATACAACAACTTCTGCACAAGATATTTTTCAAGTAACAATTTCTGAAGTATTGGGTGAAGGAGAAACGTAGGTATATCAAGAGAGGTCGCTGTCAAGGGGACCGAATGCTTTCAGGGTTAAATGTCTGCTCTAAAAGGAAGTGCTTCCAAAGGGTCTGCTCTAAAAAGGTAGAATTTAAGGAGAAATTTCTTTTTTTAGAGTACACTGTTTTCACCAGGGAGCAAATTCTTTCCTGTAGAGTAGACCCCTTTTCAGAAGACATGATGTGCAGTAAAGCAAACAGAAAGACTTAAGTTGTCTCCCATAGCAGAAATAGTGGCAAATCTACCAAGTGTATCCAGTCCCCTTAAAACAGCATGATGTACTATGATAATCTATCATGGGTGTGAGGGGTAGATAGAAAAAATCTGTCCCAAGGATCACTGTCTGTCATCACGAGGCTTGCCAAGGGATGTATTTTTTTCTCTCTGTCTCTCAAACCATGATAGTACCTTTCATTTGCATACCTTTCAGTTTTGAAAGTGGGCTTTTGATAATGCAGTCACTTCAATTGCAGATGTCAGCCATATTGTGATGACAACACCGTGATGTTTAGTGACATCATTACGGTCAGTGGCCTCAACATTAACAATGGCGTATCGTGACATCCTATTCAACCAGTATATATCAAACATGTAAAAATTCCCGATTTTTATCTTTCCCACGGGATGGATAAGGGTGTGTGAGATAAGATTTACTAGCACTGGTTTAATTTGCAGAAATCCTTATTAGGTATGCAAGAAAATATGGAACAAAAGGTCCTTATCTTCTTATCGCATATATTGGCAGTGAATGCCAGAATCTGTCTGTCCAGTCACAGTGTCAGAGTATGACTGGTGGTCTAAAAACTGCTGATTGAGTGGTAAACCATCATCAGATGTCTGTCCCGATACGTCAGATAAACAGTTAAAAACAGTATGTTTTGTTAAGTTTTAGCAAGTTCATATTTTGTGTTTGTGGTTCATATATTGTGTTTGTGGTCACACAACTTACCTAAATATGGTAACACTACCGAAATACAGGTTTACCAGTAAAAAATACAGGAATACTCCTGATTTCATTACAATTGATATATTATTTGGTCAAAAAAATACAAGGGAGAAAAGACCCAAAACTCATTTTCTTTAAAATAAATTATGCCGGAATTAAAACGAAAAAGAAAATCTGTGACAGTATAAATGTACATTGCAAGATATGGAAAATAGAATCAGAATGAAAGTTTGAACACTTTAGTCATTTAGTTCTTCTTCTTAAGCTAAGAAGCATTAGCTGAACAACAAACAAAATAGATCCTAATCTAACAGCTCTTAGAAGCAGTTTGATTAGGGTCTGTAATGTTCACACAGACATGTCTGTCTAAATATGTAGGGTAAACACATATGCACTAAGTATCAGGCATTTTAACTTCGTAATACATTAACCTATAGATAATGTGCTATTCTATTCTGTTATTCACCCCCTCCACAGAAAAAACGACCTTTCAGTCGTTATAAAGTCTTAATTCAGAAGGTCCCTTTAACAGTTACCTGTATGACGTAGTTCCTCCCGCTCAAATGATCACGTGTCAGTTTCTTTTCTGTGGACTTTGAATGTTCAAGGATTATTATTCTGTGTTAGAAAAAATGGATTAAAATTATTCTACACGGTTAAAATTTTTATATCCTTGACTTTCTCTGGTTCTATATTCACTCCTTCTACTATCTATGTACTTATTTTCGAAATATCGATCTTAGATTTCTTGTTTTCTCAATGTTAAATTTCTTCCTTTGTTTCCGCGTCAGTCGATGCATTTCGCCCGCGGCAACTGTGGCCATTTAAAAGCTAAATTGGATACACATTTATCTTGTCTAACTTGTAATTCTTTCACACGTATCTCTCCGTGTTATATTTGTAGTTCCTGGACAGAAAAAGTTTGGAACCTAGCAGAAAGAAGACGCCTTCATGCTACTAGAAAATCAGTTATGACGCAGAAGAGAAAACAGAAGAAATCAAAGAAATCCAAGAAGTCCCAGTCAGACATGTCTGACAACGGGACAGTTGATGGGAGCACCGCCCCTCATAGCTTTACTGCTCGGGGCAGGACCCATCAAGGTGGCAGCCTGGCGGACTTAGAGTCTGACCGGGCACTAAGCCCACCAGTCACCAGTCACCAGTCACCAGTCAACCAGTCACCAGTCAACCAGTCACCAGTCAACCAGTCACCAGTCACTGGGCAACTTATCTCCGTTCATCCAGTCGCCAGTCAACCAGTCACCAGTCAACCAGTCACCAGTCACCAGTCAACCAGGCACCAGTCAACTAGGCTCCAGTCAACCAGGCATGGGTTTACAGTCATTCCCGTATGACCTACAAACACAAATTCCGCCTGGTTATATTCCTATAAATGTGCCTGTACAAAGCTACGCTCCGTCCATAAGTAGCCATATTTCACAGGGTAGTGTCTACAGACTATCCAATGTCTTTATTCCTGGTTACGAACGTTCTAATAGACTAGAACTTCCTAATCCAGCTTCTTCCTCTAGACAGATTATTCCACTCGAACCTGATTTTTCGCAGGTCTCAGATCCGAGTGTAATGATTGAGCCTCCAAATTCAAATGATTTATCTATCTCCAGACCTTCAAGGAAGGATCAGTCTAAAAGAGAGCATAAATCTAAAAAGAGAAGAAGACATAGATCGTCCTCTTCTTCTATCTCTACTTCCAGATCAGACTCTTTGAGTTCTTCTCGGCGAAAGAAAAATTCAAAGAGATCTAAGCACTCTCATAAAAAGAGAAGAAGACGATCGATGACGCCTTCTTCTTCATCAAATTCCTCCCAATCTCAACTTGACATTGGTAGATATACAAGGGCTCATAAATCTCCCCAGGTTATTCAAACGCCAACTCCAATACAACCTGAGGAGACTAATTTTAGTCAATTCACAAATCAACCTATTAATTACGATCAGATTCAGCTGAATCTCACTCAACAGAATAAGGAGTCAGATTCGGAAACTGAATCTGAAGTCTGGTCATTTGATCGTGCGATTAACGAGGTCTTCCGGCTTCTTCCTCCTGAGTTATGCCCCAAAACTCAGCAGGATCAAGCTCCATTAAAACCTCTCTCTGGGATCGAACAATTAATGGAGTCTCGTTCCACTCCATTACTTGTCCTCCCACAATCCAAATTAGTACAAAATACAACAAAATATATTCAAAATAGACTAGAATCGGACAAATGTTCAAGAGATTGGATTTGTCCGCAAAGCTTGGTTTCGGCTCTTGCTCCGACTAAATTCTACAAGAGCTAAAACCAATATTTGCCAACTGATAATATCCCTCAATTAGAAGCGGATGCGTCGCTCCTAGACATTTCTAATAAAGGAAGAGCTTCTATTCCGCTCAAGAATCTAGAAGCATGGGAAAGGAAGGCTAGAAAACTAGTCGCTATTAATTCTCATGCTGATCTATTTTCTTCAGCTGCCTTCCTTTCATTACAACAGGAATCGATGTCGGTTGCGGCCCTTTCCAGACTTCTGGAGGCCGTAGCCAAATCGATTAAACATGCTACTGCCATGTCTACACTTTTAACTACTGAATTATTCCAAGCTAGGAGGGACGCAGCCCTAGCTTCGTCTAAACTACTACTCGACAATTCCACATACGAGTTAAGGAACGCTCCTATTAACTCAAAATCCTTATTTGACGGCAGGATAAAAGAAATAGCTAAATCAAACTTCGAAGCTCAACAGCAAAGGTTTCTAGCTTCTACATCCATTCAGTCACAATCTCATTCTTATAAGCCTCCTTCGCAGAGCAGAGCTTTCAAGATACCTAAATATCCTGCTAAACAAACAACATCCAGACCTAAACCTACGCAGTCGTATAGGTCCAAAAATATTCCTCAAAGCTCATCTTCTCACATTAAGAAAGATAATATCAAGAGGACTGGTAACATCCGTCAGTTCCCCTCCTCTAAACCTGCCTCTTCCTCCGCAAGATTATGAAGGCCCGCCCTTTCCACTGCCTGCTCTTCCGCTCGCGGACATTCCAGTGGTAGGACGATTGGCCCATTTTGCGGAAAAATGGGAGGAAATAACAGACAACAAATGGGTCCTCTCTATCGTACGAAACGGATTCAGGATACCATTCATCAAAATTCCTCCTTTGTCATCTGTTCCGATCAGAATGAGTCAATCCTCCTCCCCGTTTCTCAGAGAAGAGATCGAAAATCTTCTCAACAAACGGGCAGTGGAAAGGGTACAGAATCCGGAAACTCCCGGCTTTTATTCCCGGATATTCCTTGTGCCAAAAAAGAACGGAAAGTTTCGTTTAATATTAGACCTGTCTTTATTAAACCGTTACATAGAGAAACAAGCATTCAAAATGGAGACAGTCAAATCGGTAAGACAAGCGATGAGACTCAACGATTGGGCTGTCTCCATAGATTTAACAGATGCATATCTACATGTGCTGATACATCGTCAATCCAGGAAGTATCTTCGTTTCGTACACAAAGATCAAGTATATCACTTTTCGGCCCTACCGTTCGGAATGTCCCTAAGTCCGTTAATTTTCTTGAAACTGATGGACGTTATTGCAGCTTTTCTACGCCAACGTGCCATATCAGTTTTTCCATACCTAGACGATTGGCTGATAAAAAATCTGATTCACAACCGTCTGATTACTCAGACAAAGATTTGCATTCAAACTATTCAAAGCCTAGGTTTTCTGCCAAATCTCAAGAAGTCAGACCTCTTTCCTGCTCAGAAATTCACCTTCATAGGTATGGAATTTCTGACGCAACAAAATTTAGTCAGGGTTCCAGCGGATCGTGTACAGAACCTAATTCTAACAATCAAGAAAATAATGTCAGCAAAACATGTATCGGCACGAACTTTCCTTTCTCTTTTGGGCAAACTCAGTGCTGCAGCAGACCTTGTTCTCCTGGGCAGACTGCACTTACGTCCTCTTCAGATGTGCCTGCTGTCAGTCTGGAAACCTCATATTCTTCCTCTCGATCACCCGATCTCGATAAACGGCGTGATTCGATCTCACTTACAATGGTGGATAAACCCCATTCGATTCGAGACAGGGACTTCAATCCATCCTCCAGACCCCAAATTCTTCCTTTATACGGATGCCAGTCATTACGAATGGGGAGCTCATTTAGAGCCGACAACACTGTCCTTTCATGGTCGCTGGACAGAAAACCAATACCAGCTCCATATCAATATGTTAGAAATGATGGCCATACGATTAGCACTGAAACAAGCCAAAACATTTATTCACCATTCTTGCATCATGATATCCACAGACAACACAACGGTGGTCTCATATATCAACAAACAGGGTGGCACTCATTCCCCCAATCTTTGCGTAGAAGTTTGGAAAATACTCAATTGGTGCCTGGAACAAGACATAGTTATCAGAGTACGTCACATCCCAGGCAAATTCAACATTCTTGCAGACCGCCTCTCAAGACTAGACAAACCTATCAAGACAGAATGGGCTCTGGATCAAACAGTTGCGAATTCAGTATTCCAGATGCTCAACTTCCCAAATGTGGATCTGTTTGCGACAAGATTCAACCACAGACTCCCATTATATGTCTCTCCAGTACAAGACTACAAAGCACTAGCGATAGATGCCCTGTCCATGGACTGGAATCATCTTCATGCATATGCTTTTCCTCCTTTTATTCTGATACCTGCTGTTCTAGAGAAAATCCGACAACATCAGTGCAGAATAGTTCTCATAGCTCCATTCTGGCCACAGCAACAGTGGTTCTCAGAACTTCTTCTTCTATTAGTGTCAGCTCCGATTCGTCTGCCACTAATTCCAAGACTACTGACTCAATCCAAAGGAAGATTTGTACATCAAAACCTCCCAATTCTCGACCTTCACGCTTGGGAGTTATCAAACAATCAATCAGAGATAAGAAATTTTCACAAAACGTTGCAGATTTTGTCTCCAGATCAAGAAGAGCATCTACACAAAAAGTCTACGATGCAAAATGGACCATCTTCTCTAATTGGTGTCATACAAAAAAGGTTAATCCGATCTCGGCCCCTATTACAGTTATAGCCGATTTCTTAATCTTTCTTTTTTCGGAAAAGAAATGTCAGATTAGTACTATTAAAGGTTATAGATCTATGATCTCTAACACTTTAAAATTCAAAACTGGTAATAGAATCGGATCTAATCCAGTTTTATCTGAACTTATCAGATCCTTTGAACTTCAACGACCAGTACAAAGATCTCTTACACCTAAATGGGATTTATCATGGGTTTTAGTATGTCTACAAAAACCACCTTTTGAACCTCTTGATAAGGCTTCTAAATTTCATGTTACTATTAAGACAGCCTTTCTCTTAGCTCTTGCCACTGCTAAAAGGTGTAGTGAAATACATGCTCTAGCTATGGATTCACAACATTTAAGATTTAATCAATCTGATGGTTCAGTTTCCTTGATTCTTAAATCTGGTTTTTTAGCAAAAAACCAGCTTCCTTCTGTTAAACCAGATCCTATTGTTGTTCCTAGTCTTGCTCGAATATGTAAATGGGAACATACTGACAGACTTCTTTGCCCCGTTAGGGCTCTGAAATTCTATCTCAAAATGACTAGCTCTTATCGCCAAAATAGAACTAGACTTTTTCTTCCTATTAAAGGCAATAAGGATATCTCTAAAGATACTATCTCGAGATGGATATCTTACACTGTTAAACTTGCCTATAGGAAACTCACTAAACGAGATATCTCTTTCCTTAAAATCAAAGCTCATGAAGTTAGAGCTCTTTCCTCTTCTTGGGCTTTCTTCGACAAAGTTCCTCTCAATGATATACTTCAAGCAGCGGTTTGGAATAGTTCATCAACTTTTGCCAAATTCTATCTCAGAGACATGTCTCAACAAGCACAGAATCTCCAAAGTTTGGGCCCCATTGTAGTGGCCCAAAAAGTGGTGGGGGGCCAACAGCAATCAGCTATGGATGTGTAGACAACGTCAACAGCCCCCCTAGAACTGATGCTATACTAGAGAGGTACTAATTATATCTTTATTATATATATATGTTAACCCTGGATTACTTTATCCTTGGTTAAAGGATCTTATTATTGCCTTAAGCACTAATTATGTCCTCATTATATATATATAAAAAATAAATCCTTTTATTAAGCCTTAATTCAGAAGTTGGGACTAACTTATTAGGAGAAATCCTCCCTCCTATTCTACAAATTCTAGCACATTATCTATAGGTTAATGTATTACGAAGTTAAAATGAAGTTTTTTTAAAAAGTAAAACATATTTTAACGAGTAATACTTAACCTATAGATAAGTATTTATCGTCCCACCTCCCTTCCCTCGCTCCTTTCTCCTAATTGTGTATTGTTTTACACATAAAAGAAACTGACACGTGATCATTTGAGCGGGAGGAACTACGTCATACAGGTAACTGTTAAAGGGACCTTCTGAATTAAGACTTTATAACGACTGAAAGGTCGTTTTTTCTGTGGAGGGGGTGAATAACAGAATAGAATAGCACATTATCTATAGGTTAAGTATTACTCGTTAAAATATGTTTTACTTTTTAAAAAAACTTCATGTTTGTCTAAATATTTAGGGTAAACACATATGCACCAAGTATCAGGCATGTCTGTCTAAATATTTAGGGTAAACACATATGTACCAAGTATCAGGCATGTCTGTCTAAATATTTAGGGTAAACACATATGCACCAAGTGTCAGGCATGTCTGTCCAAATATGTAGTGTAAACACATATGTACCAAGTATCAGACATGTCTGTCTAAATATGTAGGGTAAACACATATGCACCAAGTATCAGGCATGTCTGTCTAAATATTTAGGGTAAACACATATGTACCAAGTATCAGGCATGTCTGTCTAAATATTTAGGGTAAACACATATGCACCAAGTGTCAGGCATGTCTGTCCAAATATGTAGTGTAAACACAAATGCACCAAGGATCAGACATGTCTGTCTAAATATGTAGGGTAAACACATATGCACCAAGTATCAGGCATGTCTGTCTAAATATTTAGGGTAAACACATATGCACCAAGTATCAGGCATGTCTGTCTAAATATGGAGTGTAAACACATATGCACCAAGTATCAGGCATGTCTGTCTAAATATTTAGGGTAAACACATATGCACCAAGTATCAGGTATGTCTGTCTAAATATGGAGTGTAAACACATATGCACCAAGTATCAGGCATGTCTGTCCAAATATGTAGGGTAAACACATATGCACCAAGTATCAGGCATGTCTGTCTAAATATTTAGGGTAAACACATATGCACCAGGTATCAGGCATGTCTGTCCAAATATACAGTGTAAACACATATGCACCAAGTATCAGGCATGTAGGGTAAACACATGCACCAAGTATCAGGCATGTCTGTCTAAATATGTAGTGTAAACACATATGCACCAAGTATCAGGCATGTCTTTCTAAATATGTAGGGTAAACACATATGCACCAAGTATCAGGTATATCTGTCTAAATATTTAGGGTAAACACATATGCACCAAGTGCATATGTGTTTACCCTAAATATTTGGACAGACATACCTGAGGTCACTTACCATAAGAAGCATCTGGGTGACCAGGTGGTTAATGCTCGTGACTGTGTTTCAAGAGATCTTGGGTTTGAATCCTTTTGGAGGCATAATTCATCTCATGACTGTATGGCTTGATATTAAACAGAATATTCCATTATCCCCCTTCCTTCATCTTGATATGACATTAGATAATGTTGAAAGGGATATAAAACAACAAATAATTATCATCACCTCCTTATTCACCTTAGGTGTTTGGAAAGATAGGCCTCAGCAAACAGTTTAGACCCATAGCAGATGTGGCAGAATTTTGCTTCTGGTTAGAGTCTATACTGTCACTAATACAGCAGTTTTTAGACATGTCAACAAGTAGTAAATGGATGTGTTCAAAGTTAAAAAGATACATATTCTCTGCCTCTTGGCTGGGGTAATTCACGTGATTATGAGGTGATGATTACTGTCTGATCTGCTTAGGAGGGGGCCAGAAAGGGGGAAAATGAGATAATCTAAGAAGTGTCATGCATTTTTTTTGTTTGTTTTTTTTTCTTAACTTTTATGCATTCTCATTAAATTATAAAGTGAATAAATGAATTCTTAGTTTTCAGAGTTGTCATAAAAGAAAAAAAAAGGACAGATTTTTTTTTATCCATTTCTTTATTTACTTTTTGTGTCACCTGCGTAGCATGACAGACACATAGGGATCATGTTGTCCATCCAGGTCATTGTCAGCATCATCAGTGTCATCGTCACACTTTTCGTTTCCGTTCAATAACTTCTGAAGGGATGTATTGATTTCATACAAATTTTACAGAATTTTATATCACTATAAAATTCAGGTCAAGTTCGATATTGGTAATCATCCGCAAAATTTTGGCTGTGTTATGGCCCTTTTTTGACTTAGTTTTTGTTGTTCATTTCAGCTCAGTAACTTTTGAAGGGATGCATTGATTTCATTCAAACTTTGCAGAACTTTATATCACTGTAAATTCAGGTCATGTTTGATATTGGTAATCATCCACCAAATTTTGGCTGAGTTATGGCCCTTTTTCAACTTAGTTTTTGTTGGTGTGTTGATATTGGTTTCCGATCAATAACTTTTGCAGGGATGCATTTGCACTGATTTTATTGAAAGTTTGCGGAAGGATATATCATTGTAACATACAGGTCAAGCTTGATATTAGTAATCATCTGCAAAATTTTGGCTGAGTTATGGCCCTTTTTCAACTTAGTTTTTGTTGTTGGTGTAAAATACAAGATAAAGATATTGTTTCCCCTCAATAACTTTTGAAGGGATGCATTGATTTCATTCAAAGTTTGTAGTGAGGGGTTGCCTTTAGGGATAGGAGCAATTATAAGGACCAGTGCTTTTTTTCCTTTTCCATACCAAATGTTTGACGCTTAAAGCAGGCAACACATCCGATTCTCTGAATTCTAGTATTTATGTATTAGGCAAAAGATAAACACTTCAGAAGATCAAAATTATTATCAGAGTTGTCATAAAACAAAACATTTTGAGCTTAGATTTAAGCTATAGAATGTTTTGTTTTCTTAATTTATGTTCTCCATAAATGATTGAACAACAAGAAATGCCAAACATTGTTTTATTTACCCAATTTATTATCACAAGTTTTGAGTGAAATTTCATGTTTCAAAATGGTTTTAAATCAGTTAAGTGGTTTTAAATCAGTTAAGTTTCGCTGGATAATGAAAGCAAGTTCATTATGCTCCCCGAAGAATTTCGGGGGAGCATTTAGTCGCCGCTTCGTCCGTGCGTCCGTGCTTCCGTACGTCCGTGTGTCCGTGCGTCCGTGCGTCCGTCCCGCTCTTGTCCACGCAAATTCTCGGAAACTGCTTGTCGGATTTCAATGAAACTTCATGGGAATATTAAGTATCAAAGGTGGATGCGCATATCACCTGCGTGTTCTGGTTCGATGATTTTTCCAAGAGTTATTGCCCTTTGATGAGTTCTGCATGAATATATAGGGTACTGTTCGTGTCCACGCGAATTCTCGGAAACTACTAGTCGGATTTCATTGAAACTTCATGGGAATATTAAGTATGGAAGGTGGATGTGCATATCACCTGCGTGTTCTGGTTCGATGATTTTTCCAAGAGTTATTGCCCTTTGATGAGTTCTGCATGAATATATAGGGTACTGTTCGTGTCCACGCAAATTCTTAGCAAATACTGGCAGAAATTCAACGAAATTTTAATGGAATCTTAAGCAGCAATAGGGGATGCGCATATTGTTCAATCTTTCTGGTTAGATGATTTGTCACAGAGTCATGCTACTTTGTTTAAAGCTGCAGTGTAAGGTCACTGGCTATTTTTAGAAAAGAATTTGTCAACACTCTAGTGCCTACATTTATTGATGGATTTTGATATAACTTCAAACAAATGTTGGGTATGATAATATCTTGAGCATGTTTGACATTCAGGGTCCTGGGCTCAAGGTCAAGGTCACTGTGGCTATTTTTAGAAAAACTTTGTTTTTGCTCTAGTGCCTAGATTTATTGATGGATTTTAATATAATTTCACAAAAATGTTGAGTATGATAACATCTCAAGCAATTTCAATTTCCAGTGTCCTGGGCTCAATGTCAAGGTCACTGCAGCTTTTAAATATCTTGAGCATGTTCGACATTCAGGGTCCTGGGCTCAAGGTCAAGGTCACTGTGGCTATTTTTAGAAAAACTTTGTTTTTGCTCTAGTGCAGTATACCGCTCTTTATCTAGGATAATGTTTCCTGTTCCGACTATTGCATGTTCGGGGAGCATCCATCGGTTTCACCGATATTCTTGTTCCTAAAAGTTCTTGCACAGTTATGATGGATTGTATGTAATAGTAAATTAAATGTTAATTCTTGATTTAAAAAAAAAATAAATAAACACCTAAGTGATTTCAAATAAATAAAGTTACACTTGTTTCTGAAACTTTTGAATCTTCGAATTCTGTACTTTATCAAAATGGTTTCAAATGGATAAATGAATAAAAACTTATTTTATACTTCTAGCCATTTATCTGCTGCTCAAAACTGATTTCCCTGTATCTGGCACTTATCTGTTGAGAGCCATAGGTCACCACAGATGTATGATCTGTTATCTGTATATTTCACTGATAGGGTCATTAGGATGTTACGCAATGAAATATGTGTCTTGAAGGACAGTTAAGGTAGGGGTTGAGGTATCCTGATTGAAAGGGTAAATATATGGTTCTTTCAGGATGTCTAGTAAGTTTGTCAGCTTGAAAGGTTTGATTGTCAGTAGAAATCACTGTGATCCAGAACCTTTGAAAAGTAGAACACAAAGGAATAATCCACAATATCCTTCTATGATGGACTGGTCCAGGTTACAGATTTCAACCCCAGAAAACAGATGTATTAGGCTGCAAGTTAGAGATGTGGATTCAGCAGCTGAGATAACGGTTCGTACCATATTTACCTTCTGTAGTTGGACAGACAGATGCAAACTGTGTAGACCCAGATCAGGCCCCGAGTTTATAAAAAAAATTTCATGCTCAACTCAGCTGTGCATGAAATTTATTCTACTAATAAATCTCAAATTACTAACAGTTGCAAATTCTTTCTTTTTTTTTTTGGTCAGCTCCTCCACCCCTAACTGACACTATATTTTTTACATATGTCAGATAGAAAACATTATTATCTGTGAAAATATGAACTTCAAAATGTTAAACATAATTACTTTTGAAAATTGTATGTATGTATGTATGTATGTATGTATGTATGTATGTATGTATGTATGTATGACCGTCACACGATATACCCGAGCAAGTTCTGCTCTGGAGATGTAGCTGAGATTGCACCGACACTCCTCAATGAAGATAATGGTAGGCCTTACAAACCAGTTTATCTTCCCAAGAGCCGGCCTCGCTGGCTCAGTTGGCTGCGCCGTCCGACTGGAGACCAGGAGGTTGCGGGTTCAACCCTTGCTGAGGTCGGCAACATTCTTTCATGGAGATTGATCATGAAATATTTTCTACGGTCAGTCTCTCCCTTCCGCTGATTCAAGAAGGGCAGTTGTCAGTTTCTGGCGAAAGAATGTGCATAATACTGGTTAACCGCTTCGAGGATTAACCTGCCCAGTAAACGTGTGGTTAGGTAAACTGACCGCACTCGACATGACACCATTGGGTTGACTGGGCCGTAAAACCTCAACACAAACAAACAAAATCTTCCCCTGAACGGTTGTCAAAACGTCAGCTCTGCCTCCACAAACAGATCTTACTCCCTGTCCTTTATTATTGCACCTGCTTGTAGCAGGGTGCGATATAGGCATCCTATTTTCCGTCCGTCCGCCCGTCCGTCCGTCCGTCCGTCCGTCCGTCCGTCTGTCAACATTTATGTCGACGTTCGACATTTATGTCAAAGTTAGTATTCTAATCAACTACAAGACTAAACAACCATCAAACCTTGCATGAAACATCTCCCTGACCTCCTGACTTTGCAACATAGGCATCCACTTTTCCGTATGTCTGTCCATTCGTCCGTCCGTCTGTCAACATTTATGTCGAAGTTCGACATTTATGTCAAAGTTAGTATTTTAATCAACTACAAGACTAAACAACCATCAAACCTTGCATGAAACATCTCTCTGACCTCCTGACTTTGCGACATAGGTGCCCACTTTTCCATTCGTCTGTCTGTTCGTCCGTCCGTCTGTCTGTCCGTCTGTTAACAGTTCTGTTATGTCGAAGTTCGACATTTATGTCAAAGTTAGTATTCTAATCAACTACAAAACTAAACAACCATCAAACCTTGTATGAAACATCTCCCTGACCTCCCGACTTTGCGACATAGGTGCCCGCTTTTCCATTCGTCTGTCCGTTCATCCGTCCGTCTGTCTGTTAACAGTTCTGTTATGTCGAAGTTCAACATTTACGTCGAAGTTAGTATTCTAATCAACTACAATTCTACAACAACCATCATACCTTGCATGACACATCTCCCTGACCTCCTGACTTGGCAGGTATGTTGACCCAGTGACCTTGACCTATATTTTGCGCTCCATTGACTTTGACACAATTTACGTTGACGTTCCAGATCTTCTCAACTATAAGGCATACAACTACCAAACCTTGCATAGTGCTTCTCCTAGATGTACTGACTTGACAGGTACCTTGACCCGGTGACCTTGACCTATATTTTGCGCTCCAGTGACTTTGACATATTTTGCGTCGACGTTCTATATCTCCTCGACTATAAGGCCTACAACCATCAAACCTTGCAAAGTGCTTCTTCTCAATGTACTGACTTGGCAGATACCTTGACCTGGTGACCTTGACCTATATTTTGGCTGCAGTGACTTTGACATAATTTACGTCAATGTTCCAGATCTCCTCAAGTGTAAGACCTCTAGCCACCAAACCTTGCATAGTGCTTCTCCTAGATGTACTGACTCGGCAGGTATCTTGACCCAGTGACCTTGACCTATATTTTGCGCTCCAGTGCCTTTTACACATTTTACATCAACGTTCAATATCTCCTCAACTGTAAGGCCTACAACCTTCAAACCTTGCATAGTGCTTCTCCTCAATGTACGGACTCCGCAGGTACCTTCACTGGGTGACCTTGACCTATATTTCGCGCTCCATTGACTTTTACACCTTTTACGTCACCCTTCCATATGTCCTCAACTGTAAGGCCTTCAACCACCAAACCTTATATAGACTTTGTCTCGATGTACTGACTTGGCAGGTACCTTGACCTGGTGACCTTGACCTATATTGTGCACTCCAGTGACTTTGACACATTTTATGTTGATGTTCGGTATCTCCTCAAATATAAGACCTACAACCACTAAACCTTGCATAGTGCTTCACCTCATTCCACTGGCTTGGCAGGTACCTTGACCCGGTGACCTTGACCTATATTTGACATTTTACGTTGATGTTTGATAATTCCTCACCTATAAGGCCTACAACCACCATACCTTGCATTGTGCTTCTCCTTGATGTACTGAATTAGCAGGTACCTTGACCCATGACCTTGACCTATATTTCATGCTTCAGTGACTTTTACAAATTTTACGTCAATGTTCCATTATCATTGGGCTGTATCATGTATGATACGAAAAGTCAGTGCTGAAGATATAGCCATTAGAGGGAATGGGACTGGCCCGGAATATATGTGCCCCACTAGGCACTTTGTCTACATTTTTTTCAACCCAGTTTTCAAAGTAAGCACTGCTAAGAATGAAATAAACTTTCACGTTCTGATTGTGGCTCCTGTGACTTTTGCCCCAGCAGGTGCGATGACGCCTTCCGCGGAATTCTTGTTTTTATTATTTTTTTTTTAAACTGATTTATTATTAATATATTTATTAATTCATATATTCAATTATTTATTTATCTGGTCATTAGAAAGTTTATTCTATACCTCAGAGTTCTATAGATACATCTCTTCCTAGTCAAAACCTGAAAATTACAAAATGAGAAGGATCCATTTAATAATTTGAGTAATAATAGATCATTGCATACTTTGGATCCACAGAGTGCAAATTCTTTCTAAATATAGCTGAGCATGAACATTTCTTTGCTAATATAAACTATTGTTGGCATTTTCATATTTATCAGCAGAGAAAATTTCATGCTCAGCTGAGTTGAGCATGAAAAAAAGTTTTATAACCTAGGGGCCAGATGCCACAGAACATGCATTGCTGTAGTTCTTTAGAACCATCTATCTCTAATACTTCGAATACAGCACAGAATTGTTGGTGTTTTACATATTTCTCAGTGGAAATCTACATGTGCATTGATATTCTGGCATCCTATCTAAAAAGAGTCATATCGCCAAGATATGTCTAAGCTGATATACAATATAGGTTTTGGAGAAACAAGAAAAAGAAATGACAGGACTTTCTTCCAAATACTATTCTGTATTGCTGTATGCAATTTCATATGCAATTTCATTTGAATCAGCTCAGATAGACAGTTTTAAGGAGATTCAGTAGTGAAAAACAAAATTTCTTCAGAATAAATCGACAGTGCTGGAAATACCAGAAACTGAGCATTTGATCAGTTGTTCCACCTATCTATCTTTTCTTTGATTAACTAACAAAGCAGATGGCAAGAATTGGGTCAAATGACCTTTTGCTTCTGAGTATTAACCCTTGTCCTGCTGAGCCCGGATATACCCTGCCTTTGGAAACAGTGTAGATCCAGATCAGTTGGCTTCTGAAGAAGCCAACTGATCTGGATCTGCACTGTTTGCCATATAGTATGTGAATTCATATCAACAACCTTGATCAAGTAATCTGATTGGCTGAAAATTAGAAATGGATGTGGCTTCTTAATTTATTCAGCAGGACAAGGGTTAAAGTTACTTTGATACACTATAATTTGATAGGCACTTTATCTTATTGATAGGTAGCCATGTAAATGATGGTGAATGGCAGTCAGGCTGGCATTATATATAGCATTATGTATGACATTATACACATGTGTACACAAAAAGGTGTTAAATAACTGTATCATCTGTTTCATGTCACAATTAGACTATCTGCTTTCCAGGACCTTGGCATAGTTAGGTTTGACTGTATATAAATATATAATTGGGTCTCCCCTCTTTAGGGTTGGGAGACATATTGTTTTTTCCCGGGCATCTGTCTGTCTGTCTGTCACACTTGTGTCTGCTCTATAACTTGAAAACCATTCAAGCTATCTTCACAAAACTTCATATTAATATCAATCAACATAAGAAGACATGCAGAGCGCAAGAACTATAACTCTTGTGGTTATACTTTTTATTTCCCTTTGACTCGGTCACAAAATCATGTCTTCTCTATAACTTGAAAACAGTTCAAGCTATCTTCACGAAACTTCATATAAATATCAATCAATGTTAGACAACATTCTAGAACCATAACTCTTGTATTTATACTTTTTGAGTTATTTCCCTTGGACTCTGTCACAAAATCGTGTCCGTTCTATAACTTGAAAATTGTTCAAGCTATCTTCACTAAACTTCATATGAATATCAATCAACATTAGCTGACATGCAGAGCGCATGAATCAGAACTCTTGCATTTATACTTTTTGATTTATTTCCCTTAGACCCCATCACAAAATTGTGTCTGCTCTATAACTTGAAAACCATTCAAGCTATCCTCATGAAACTTCATAAAAATATCCACCAACTTTAGACGACGTGCAGAGCACAAGAACCATAACTCTTGCATTTATACTTTTTGAGTTATTCCCCTTGGACTCTGTCACAAAATTGTGTCCGCTCTATAACTTGAAAACTGTTCAAGCTATCTTCACCAAACTTCATATAAATAACAGTCAACATAAGACAACATGCAGAGTGCAAGAACCATAACTCTTGCATTTATACTTTTTGAGTTTTTTCCCTTGGTCTATGTCACAAAATTGTGTCCACTCTGTAACTTGAAAACTGTCAAGCTATCCTCACGAAACTTCATATAAATATCAGTCAACATTAGACGACATGCAGAGCGCAAGAACCATAACTCTTGCATTTATACTTTTTTAGTTATTTCCCTTGGAACTTTGTCAGTCACAAAATTGTGTCCACTTTGTAACTTGAAACCTGTTCAAGATATCTTTAAAGGGGAACGCAACCTTAAAAGATATTGTGCTTTAAAGTAAAGAACTTTACAAACAATGAATTTTGACACAAACTTGATAAAAATTGGTGGAAAATTAAGTAAGTTATAGGCAATTGAATATTTTAACATTGGTGGAATGGATGCTGCCATTTTGAATACTTAATGAGGTTTCATAAAAATTAAAATTTATTTCATAACAGTAGTTATTCTCATAAAGTTGGTTTATTTTTTTGGGACATGATTGCTTGTCACTAGAATTAAAAGATTATAAAAATCTGTAGCAAAATTATTCTTAAAAACTCTTTATAATTTGGTTTTGCACATTTAAGTTTAGCTGTGTGATGTCACAAAGCCTACAATATGGTGGCATCCAAGACAACCATCTTAAATGTATTCAAACCACAATAACTTCCTTATTTCTAGGCCGATTTTGAAAACTCTGCATCAAAACAAATGGCTTGTTAAGCACTTTACTCCAAGATATACTTACAACTTATATTGCGTTCCCCTTTAAGAAACTTCATGTAAATACACACATGTATCAATCAACATTAGACGACATGCAGAGCACAAGAAACATAACTCTGGCATTTATACTTTTTGAATTATTTCTCTTGGAACTTTGTCCATCATAAAAAACTTGTCCACTCTATAACTTGAGTTCAGGATATCTTCATGAAACTTTATATGAATATCAATCAACATTAGACTATGTGCAAAGAGCAAGAACCATAACTCTTGCTTTTTATACTTTTTTAGTTATTTCCCCTTTGAATCTCATTATGTTAATATAAGTGTTTGCTGAATGTAAAATAGAATATGACACCAAAAAGGGGGAGACATCTCTGTTTTTTTAGAAAAACAAATTCTAGTGAAAAACTTTTGATCCAACAGCACTTGAAGACAGATATCACAATAGTAAACAGAAACAAATGGCAATTTCACTGTTGAGTTATAAAATTGCTCTTGTTTATTTCAGGTATTTATGAACCTTGCCAATACAGTATACCTGCTTGGTCTTGTGCCAGGGACTACAGTGTTGTTTACAAAGTTAGAAAGAAAGGTGTCTAGAGTGGGCAATATTTACTGTAGATTTACAGCTGTCTCGTCAGTATATCTGATTGACCTCCCCTGCTCTATAAGTAACTTGTAAGTAAAGACCTCAAGGCATTTGCTGTTATAGTATTTTAAAGGCAACACATCAAAAATAAATCACTTACATATATTTTGACCTCTGTAACAACATAACTAAAAATAACACCAGAAAAAATAAATAAAATAAAATAGAGGCTCCTGCTTGTGAAGATATGTACCAGAACTAGTAAAGCTATCAATCATTTGACCTTTACATTATGAAAAACCACGAAAATATCTACTGAAATCAAGATTTTTTTCTTACCTATGATATCATCATAATATTTGTTTCTTGCAGTAGTGAAGACAATTTGCTCTGGAGTCCTTTGCTTTGTTTATTTTAGGAATAAACCCAAGACTGAAGGAGATGTAGAGATGGAAACAAAAAATGACAAGGTCTTCCCAAAGTTGAAACTGATAGAGTTGTGGCAGTCAAGAACCAATGTGAAGGAGTTCCAGTGTGTTTGTGATGTCCTTCAGATTACCAAGGTCTCACTGAAGTGTGTCTGTGACCTGTGTGGGTGCACAGTGAAACAGTCGGATTGTCCCAGTATTGGATGTCATATGGAGAATGGCACTAAATTTGTAGCAAGAGTAAGGTGGGGGTACCTATTTATGTACAGTATAAATTGGTATTTTCCTATGTGTAATTCAGACTTTTTTTTACCTTAATACTTAAAACAGGCTTATTATTATTTACTCAGCACTATTATTCAGTGCTTCAGTCATTGAAAATCTTAAACAGATATCTTCAAATCCAGCTGAATAAAATTGCCACCAAAATCTCCATGGGAAGTGCACTTCTAAGCGTAAATGAAAGAATAATGCCTCCTAAATTCAATTGTGATAAGGGTGAACTAGTAATAAAATTCGTCACTTGGTTCTTTTCAGCTGTAGTTTTGATACCTTTCCAATGATATTATGGGATCTAGACTTAAAATAAAGCAAACGAGTAGAAACATGGGCAGCTAATAAACTGGGCCCAGTTGTTCAAAGCATTGTTAGCTTAACAAGCTCATTAGTGGTCAAAATGTTAACTCTTCTAGTAAGTACAATATCAGATTCACAGGTATATTTGGTTAAAAAATGTGTGGCTTTTGCAAATGCAAAAGCTACTCACATTTTTTCAGAAAATACATTAGCCATAAATATATGCCATATGAAATGATCAAAGTTACAATGATGCATTAAGTAATGACATTGTTAGTTTTGAACAAATGGGCCCTGCTTGTTAAATGTGTCTTTTAGCTCACCTGTGCTAATAGGAGTTATTGTGATACATGTAACTTGCCCACCGTCAAGCCATGCACACCTTTGAAAGACATCTGAAACGTCAATGAAGGGAGATTTAAAAGTTGATCAGATAGTTAAGATACATTTCCCAAGAGTGCTGCTGTTACTGAAAATGTCAACAGCAGATTTACCTAAACTTTGTTAGCTTAAACAAAATCCAGGCCCAAAGAATACAGGGCATATCACTGCCATTTTGCTATATTTTTGCAAAGGGAGATAAGTTCCGCAGAACAAGAATCTGTCCAAGAATCTGAAATCTTTCAAAAATGGGGGCTGCTCTTAAAGGAAACCATTTGCTTCCAAATGAGATTTAATCAACGTCAACGATATTTACCCTAAATATTCAGACCAGTTCTTACTTGTTTTAAAATTTGAAACAAGTCAGTTTTACTACTTGTTGATGTGTCTAAAAACTGCTGCTCAGGCCCGTCTGAGTTCAAAGATTCCTAATCTGACTTAAATAGGCCTGCCAGTCATTACTAAATACAGAATAAATACATATGAGGGACAAAGGCTTTCTTTGATTATCAGAATGTGACATTGCTGAGACACATTTGCCCTTGCCCTTGAATTCTGGAATTATATACCACCTACTCCTTCAACTGTTCTGACTTCAAAAATTGTTCAAAAGTAGTTTGTTAGTGGCAGGGTAGTGGTAAGGGTCTGATGTACTTGCAGCAGGTTGGGTAGTGGGCAAGTTAGTTTTTGCTTTTTCACTGCATCCTCCTCTTTCTCTCCTTCTTGTCGTCTGCTTGCTCTTCTGTCCTATATCTACAGTTCTCTGAGAGATGACACAAAATGACCTAAAGGTTGATGTATCATTAAGCAAGAATTGAAACAAATAAAAAAATATAACTGTTGACCTCACTGGTATTTTTTTAATGCCTTTTTAAATCCTCCGCCGCAAAGCGGATGGGGGATTATAGAAATGGCCTTCGTCTGTCCACCTGTCCATCTCCATCTGTTTGTCCGTCCGTCTGTCCTTCCGTAACACTTTCTTGTCCACTCCATATCTCCTGAACCCTTTTAAAGATTTTCATTAAACTTTGGTCAAATGTTCGCCTCAGTGAGTCGATGTGCAGAACCCATAAGTCAACCATTCCAACTGAAGGTCAAGGTCACAGGTCAAGGTCATGGGTTTGAGCCTTGAATTCCATATCTCCTATACCCCTGGAAGGATTTTCTTTAAACTTTGGTCATATGTTTGCCTCAGTGAGACGATGTGCAGAACTCATAACTCAACCATGCCAACACAAGGTCAAGGTCACAGTTCAAGGTCACAGGTGTGAGCCTTGAATTTCGTGTCCGCTCTGTATCTCCTATACCAGTGGAAGGATTTTCTTTAAACTGTGGTCAAATGTTCACCTTAGTGAGACGATGTGCATAATCAATAACTCAACCATGCAGACTCAAGGTCAAGATCACAGTTCAAGGTCATGGGTTTTAGCCTTGAAGTTCGTGTCTGCTCTGTATTTCTTTTACCCCTGGGAGGATTTTCTCTAAACTTTGGTCAGATGTTCACCTGTGGGACGATATGCAGAACCCATAACTCAGCCATGCGGTTTGGGGCAGGCAGTGTTGTGTGGGGGCTGGTACATGTTTTAACTAAGTTTCACTTGCATTTTGTTGTTTTCTTAAGACCAGTTATCCTGAATACCCGTCTATATAAAGTTGATTCAAGGACAAATGTTAGATACTAATTCAAAACTTGATATGTTTACAAGTCACACTCCTCTCAGTGATCTTGTGGTCAGTATGATGGACTGAGTGAAAATTTATGTTCAAGTACAATGATACTCCCATTCACAGACTTTTTTCTATAGATAAGAACAATGTTACTTGATTGTTCAGTTATCTGCAAAACTCGTCTACTCTTTTCAGCTTTATAATTGATGATGGAAGTTCTGTTGCTATAGTAACTCAGACAGGAATTGAGGTCAAGAAGCTGCTGGGATTGTCACATGACCAGTGGGTCTGCCTGGAGGAGGAGACTAGGGAACATGGGGAGGTGTTTGTACAACAGGTATCACTTATTCAAGTTAAATATTAGCAAACAACAATTTAACCCTTTTAGTCCTGTAAACCAACTAGATACAGGGCTTTCAATAAGAGAAGTATCTGGATAATCCAGATGAGACAGCTTGTTAGAAGTCCTCTCATAAGGACTAATACTGTGCGCCATTCTCTTTAAGAATTTTGACTGAAACCCCTACAGTTGATCCTTCATCAACAGTCACCTCTCAACAATTAACTTCTGCATATACCAGCCACTTTTCTAATTTCCATGGCTGATTCACATGTAATAGGCGATTCATAGATGATTCATATGAAATGTCAAGCCTTGTTTTCTCTGAAACAGAAAAAAAAAGAAAGTGTCATCTGCTACAATTTTGCATGGCCCTTTAAGAGTTAATCAAGAGTTGTGGCTGTCATATGTTCATTTTCTTAGTAAAACATTTATGTAACATACTGTATTTGACCTAATTCCCACACTGTGCGCTTAGGTTTTTCAAAATTACTGGAAAAACTTGTAAAATATCCACCTAATAAGGGCACACTTTAAAGAAAGATCAGCAGAGGATTTCATAAGAGGTGTATTTAATGATGCTTATGTGTTATTATGTCCCCCCCTACCAAAGGGAGGGGGACATATTGTTTTTGGGATGGATCCCGTTGGCGTTGGCGTCAGCGTCGGCATAAAACTTCTTGTCCGCTCTGTAACTTGAATACCCTTTGGAATATTTTGATGATACTTGGTAGAAATGTAGATCAGGACGAGATGACATGTCGCATACAAGATTGATAACTCTGGCTTTCTTACTTTTGGAGTTATCACCCTTTGTTTTATTTGAAAAATATTTTGTGTCCGCTCTGTAACTCAAATACCCTTTGGAATATTTCGATTGTACTTGGTAGAAATGTACAACAGGACCAGACGACATGTCGGGTGCAAGAATGACAACTCTGCCTTTCTTACTTTTGGCGTTATCTCCCTTTGTTATATATGACAGTGATAATCCATTGATAAATCAAAGACCCTTTGGAATATTTTTAAGATACTTGGTAGAAATGTAGAACAGGACCAGATGACATGTTGCGTACAAGAGTGACAACTCTGCCTTTCTTACTTTTGGCGTTATCTCCCTTTGTTATGTCTGACAATGATAAAGCCATTTATTTCATGTCTGCTCTGTAAGTCAAAGACCCTTTGGAATATTTTTATGATACTTGGTAGAAATGCAGAGCAAGACCAGACGATGTGTCGCGTAAAAGAATGACAACCCTAGCTTTCTTACTTTTGGAGCTACCTTTGTTTTGTTTGATATAGATTTCTTGTCTGCTCTGTATGGAATACCCTTCAGAATAATTTGATGGTACCTGGTAGAACTATAGAATAGGACAAGACGACGTGTTCCTTACAAGAATGACAACTCTGCCTCCCTTACTTTTGCTGTAGTCTCCCTTTGTTATATTTGACACTGATTATGCATTGATCTAGTGTCCACTATGTTAGTCAAACACTCTTTGGAATATTTTGATGATACTTGGTAGTAATGAAGAACAGGACCAGACGACATGTCACATACAAGAATGACAACTTTAGCTTTTTTTACTTTTGGAGTTATCTCCCCTTCTTGTGTTTAAATTTGACTTTTTTGTCTCTGCTCTGTAACATGAATACCCTATGGAATATTTTGATGATGCTTGGTACAAATGTAGAACAGGACGAGATGACGTTTTGCGTACAAGAATGACAACTCTGGGATTCCGGGGGACATTTGGTTTTCTTTTCTAAAAAACCTTTTCTAGTTATTTCTTTATAAAAGCATATGTTGTGGGAACTGGTTTGAACTGCCTTGACTTTTCGATGAGTACACGCAACATATGTTTTTATAAAGAAGTAGATAAAAGTACACTGGCTGTAATCTAAAGGCTACAAAATTGACTGGGCCTTAAAACCTCAACACAAACAAACAAACAAACAAAATTGACTGACTGTGCGCTTATAGTAGCATGTGTATTAACTAGGTAGAATACAATATGGTATATGATAATATAATCACAGAACATAGCCCTCAGAAGGCACTGAATAAGGTTAGAATAACATCACAGAACAACAGGTCACCAAAACAGAAAGAACAGAACAAACCACAACAGAAATACTGTCTTGGAAGGTGAAAAGTAAAACTATTGGTTCCTTAAACCTGGCTTTGTTATTGCTCAACCCTCACCCTTATCTTATTTTAATGAAAGTACAGGAATAGGGTGGACTACAGCTGAAAGGACAGCTGAAATCCTGTTGTCTATATATGACCTTGACCTGTATTTCATGATCCACTGTTGAAGCAACTGAGAGGCTGAGTGGTTAGTGCTCCCAGTCTAGGATCACGAGGTCTCAAGTTCAAATTTTGCTGGAGGCAGAATCCAGCTGATGACTGTATGGCACTTCATTGCACAGGGCAGTTCATTATTACCCCTCAATCATCTCGATATGGCTTAAGTAAGGTTGAAAGGGACATAAAACACAAACCCATCAAACCGTCATCATGATCCACTGACTTTGGTCAGTTTCTCCTTAACCCATTTAAGCCTAGTGCCCCATAAAAGGGACATAGGCAAACAGTGTAGACCCAGATCAGATGCTGCAGAATGCATTGTTCAGAAATTTCTACAAAACATGATAATAATAAAACTAACCAGACACCCCTTATATAGGAACTGTACCTTTCCAAAGATTTTAGGTAGAAGAGTCCACTCAGCATAAATGGGATGACTCTGTGTTACAGTCTTGCAGTCTTTATGTTCTCACAAGTTACATCCAGGGAAAAGCAGATGAAGTGATGACTGTGGTGGGGTATGGATCTGCTGTGCTTGCAATAGGTGGGGGAAGGGGGCATGTTTTTATTTTTATTTCTTCTGTTTCTCCACTGTCATTCTTTTTTTTTTGTTTTTTGTTTGTTTGTTTAGTTTCCTCAATGCGATCTCTTCTATCCCTTTTCTCTATTTCTCTGGGAGATGACACAAAATGACCTACAAGGGTTGACATGTCGTTAAACAGCAATCAAACAGTTTTTGACATTGGCTTATATTTCATGGTTATTTGAGTTTTGTCAATTTCTCCTAAACATGAAAGGTTACAGTCTTGAAGTTTGGACCACAGGTGCATCTAAGAAAGGGCAGTGGAAGCCCATCATAGGTATTCATGGGTGAAAGTTTCCAATGTAGAGTTCTGTGATGGTTAAGTTGCCAGGCCTCAAGGTTATAAAACTGTTTTTTGTGCTCAACTCAGCTGAGCATGAAATTTTCTCTGCTGACAGATTTGAAAATGCCTTAATATTTATTAGTAGAGGAATTTTCATGCTCAGCTATGTTTAGTAAGAAAGAATGTTCAATTTTTAGTAATTTGAGATTTATTAGCAGGACGAATTTCTTATTAGCTATGTTGAGCATGAAAAACTTTTATAACCTTGCGGTCAGGGGTCATTTTTCTAAATCGTGTAAATCTGGTAAATGTAAACATGTACTAAAAATACCAAAATTAGGTTTGATAAGGGTAGAATTAGGTGTTAACAGATTGTAATGAATTTGGTTGAATGAAAAGGATGTAGAAGGAACCCCATGTTGTGTCCCTAGTGGGAAAATAGTATGACATAATTATATTTTATTTTCTTAGATTCATTCAGAAAATGCCATCATTTTCAGTGGGTTTAGGAGGTTATTCTTTGCTAAAATCAAGAGGTCAGTACACTCTATTGTAAAGAGCATTTGGTTGCCAAGTGGTTAGTTCTTTAGACAGCAGGGCCCAGTTGTTCAAAGCTAACGACATCGTTAGTGGACCATTTGTTAAAATTTACATTGAGTAAACTCAAAAATGCTGAAATTTTTTGCTGAAAAAATGTGAGTAGCTTTTGCAGTGCAAAAGCTACTCACATTTTTTCAGCAAAAAATATTAGAATATTGTATATCGAATCCACTAAAACAGTTAACGAAATGACCCTTAATGAGCTTGTTAAGCTAACAACGCTTTGAACAACTGGGCCCAGATCACAGGTCTCCAGGTTCAAATTCCACTGGAGGCAGAAATCAGCTCATGACTGTGTGGCACTTTATTGCACAGAGCCTTTCATTCTCTTGGACTGATTTCATTTAACCTATTGTAGACTGAATGGACTCCCCCACACTATATATTGGAAGAGTCCAATTTCAGTTTTAGGTATGTGCAGCTATGAGATTTAGATAGTCCTAGAAAAAATGGCTAAATTAGTTGTAAACAATGGAGACCCTGATCAGATGCCGCATTCTGCGGCATCTGATCTGGTTCTGCACTGTTTGCCAATTACCCTTTTAGGGGTCTCCCTACTACAATAGATTAAATAATGTTGAATGGTTTATCGTTATATTCTAAGGCAACTGATTTCAGTGAATTGTTTGTATTTTGTAAATACTGTACAACAATGGCATAATGTTTTTGTAGACAAGGCCCACATATGGTTCAGCACTGGAGAAATTTGTGTACATGCTGTGTGACAACAGACAAGTTAAGAAATCCTGGGTGATGACATTGAAAACCAAGCAGTACAACAACTTCAACAGTAGATCTGGCATGGATTTGGATGCTCTCTCACTTGATGGTTTGTAATTATGTCCCCAACCATGTGTGTGTGGGGGGTGGGGGGGACATATTGTTTTTAGTGCAGATCCCGGCGGCGGCGTAGCCACTTGTCTGCACTCTATATCTTTATTGAATGGACAGATTTTGGCCAAACTTGCACAAATATATCATTGGGAGAGGGAAAAATGCTGATTAGATTTTGGTGACCTTGACCCCATTTTCAAGGTCACAGCAGGCTTAGATCGTTGAAAAATTGAGCATAGCCTCTTGTCTGCACTCTATCTCCTTATTGAATGGACAGATTTTAGCCAAATTTACTCAAATGTATCATTGGGAGGGGGAAAAATGCTGATTAGATTTTGGTGACCTTGATCCCATTTACAAGGTCACAGGAGGGCTTAGATCGTTGAAAAATTGGCGTAGGGTCTTGTCTGCACACTATCTCCTTATTGAATGGACAGATTTTAGCCAAACTTACATAAATATATCATTGGGAGGGGGAAAAATGCTGATTAGATTTTGGTGACCTTGACCCCATTTTCAAGGTCACAGGATGGCTTAGATTGTTGGAAAATGGCTTGTCTGCACACTATCTCTTGAAGGAATGAATAGATTTTAACCAAACTTGCACATCTATATTGCTGGGACATGTAAAAGAACTGATTAGATTTTGGTGACCTTGACCCCATTTTCAAGGTCACTTGAGGGCTTAGATTGTTGGAATATGGCTTGTCCGCACCCTATCTCTTGTAGGAATGAATGGATTTTGACCAAACTTGCAAATGTACAATGCTGGGACATGTTAAAGAATTGATTAGATTTTGGTGGCCTTGACCCCATTTTCAAGGTCACGGGAGAGCTTAGATTTGTTGGAAAATGGTTTGTATGCACCCTATCTCTTGAATGAATCAATGGATTTTGACCAAACTTGTACATCTATATTGTTGAGACATGGAAAAGAACTGATTAGATTTTGGTGACCTTGACCCCATTTTCAAGGTCACAGTAAGGCTGAAATTGTTGGAAAATTGCTTGTCTGCACCCTATCTCCTAAATGAATGAATGGATTTTGACCAAACTTCTACATCTTAATTGTTGAGACATAGAAAAGAACTGATTAGATTTCAATGACCCCATTTTCAAGGTCACACTAAGGCTTAGATTGGTGGAAAATGGCTTGTCTGCACCTTGTCTCCTGAAGGAATGAGTACATTTCGACCAGACTTGCACAGCTATATTTTTGGGACATGCATCAGAACTGATTATATTTTGGTGACCTTCACCCCATTTTCAGTGTCAAGACTAGGGCTTAGATTGTTGGTAAATGGCATGTCTGCACCCTGTCTCCTAAAGGAATGGATTGATTTTGACCTAACTTGTACATCAATATTATTGTGACATGGAAAAAAAGAACTGATTAGATTTTGGTGACCTTGACCCCATTTTCAAGGTCACACTAGGGCTTAGATTGTTGGAAAATGGCTTGTCGCACTGTATCTCTTGAAGGAATGGATGGATTTTAACTAAACTTGCACAGCCAAATTGTTGTGGCATGGAAAATAACTGATTTTATTTGGGTGACCTTGACCCCATTTTCAAGGTTGCAGGAGGGCTCAGATTGTTGGATAATGGCTTGTCTGCATGCTATCTGCTGAATGAATGGATGAATTTTGCCCAAACTTGCACAGCTATATTGTTGAGACAGAGACAAGAACTGATTAGATTTTTTGTGACCTTGATCCCATTTTCAAGGTTACACAAGGGCTATGATTTTAGAAAATGGCTTGTCAGCACCCTGTCTCATTGAGGAATGGATGAATTTTGACCAAACTTACATATAGGTATATTGTGACCTTGAGTTTATTATAGATACAATCTATTTTAACAATATGTCTGTTCAAACTGGTGGGGGGACATATGTTTTCCTCCGAAAACACTGTTCTAGTTATGGATACATCTGGCATAAAGAGAGAAAAATACTTTGGACAAGTGCACCCTTCAGTGCAGTGTGATCCATCTGTCCTGGACACCCTATGGATAACAAGGATCTAAACCTTCTTCAGGCTGACAGTGAAGCACCTATCAGACTGTATAGGTGCTTAGGATGCCTCTTTGCAAAACCATTATCGGTTCACTCTTTCAGTGCCAAATTTCAGATGATATTTGTCGTCTGCTTTTTTTTCTTTTTTTTTTCTTTTAGCAAACTATCGCTTGGAAAGAAGTTTGTATGTAAAATTGAAAGACTGAATATCAGTGAATGTAGATCCAGATGAGACTGATCATTATGAGCCATCTCAACTGGATCTATGCTGTTTGCAAAAGCCTTGTATTATAGCCTGTGGCAGTGAAAGAGTAAAATCACCAAACAAAAAAGTAGCAGACATTCTAAAATATCTTTCTGAGAAAATTAGGCTTGAAATTTCATGTGAATCCTCTGCTAGGTGCTTATAAGCAGATTTGTAAAATGTCAAGACTTGTTTTCTCAGAAAAGAAAAATAAAGAGTGTGAGAGGCACATGAAATCTTGTTTTATGTTTGCTTGGGATTCAGATTTTTTTTTTTTTTTTTTTAATGATCTAAATAAAAAATCATCAAGTGTCTCCAAACCCATGTGTACATTTAATTCTAGAATCCTAATCTAGAATCCTAATTTTTAAACTTTGCATTTAAGTAGACAATGAACTTTGTGTTATGGGTTTCAGAACCAGTCCACTATACAGTTTTATCAGATTCTCTGCCATTTCAAGCGAATTAATGTTTTTATTGTGGCACACTGATTCCATATTACAGTAAGTAGGTTTATTATCTGTTAACTGTAAATGTAAATTACTTTCCTTGTTTAGTTTACTCAGCCATTCTGTTGAAGGGGTTAATGATTTAGTAAATGCTGCTTACTTACAAATCAAGTAATGACGTGGTGTATCCTTTTTGCTTGGCGTTCATGTTCTTTTCTCTCTATTTTGTTGTAGATTTTGCTCTGAAGTCCATTGATACAGGATCAAAAACCATCAACACAAGATGCTTGCCATTTCTACAATTTGAATGTTTACAGCTGCAGGAGGTTGACCCAACATTGTGGGCTTTGTATTATCTGACTAATAATTCTCATAGGGAGAAATAACAACATTATGATATATACATGTATAGATATATTTTTCAACACTATGCATGTCAGGTTCTGTATTGATTTGCAGTTAGGACTGTTAACTGAAAGAAATTAAGAAAACATTGTCTATGCTAAATAAACACTTTGCATGCTGGGTAAAAATTTCAGCAAACAACATTTTGAAATATTTTTCTTAGTTATCCTAGAAAATAGGATCTGACACTTGATGTAAACTGTCTCCTTCAGAGACAGTTTGTATGAAGTGTAAGGTCTCAATTTCTAGGAAAAGTAAGAAAAAACTCCACAATTTGTCATTTACTGAATCTGCTTATAGCATGGTAAGTGTTAAAATGGTGTTAAATTTATATATAAAGAATGAACGTCAATGTTGCAATAAACATTTGTTCAGTCTTGTCAGGGCCCTTGTTCTGTTCAGAGTTGTTAGGTATAGTAGACTCTACTAGCATTAGTGAGGAGAATCTCCCAGCATCAGTGAATGGAATCTGCTAGCATCAGTGAGTAGAATCTAGCATTAGTGTCAAGTTTACTAGCATCAGTGAATAGAATCTACTTGCATCAGTGAGTAGAATATACTAGCATCAGAGCAGAATCTACCAGCATCAGTGAGTAGAATCTACTAGCATCAGTGAGTAGAATCTACCAGCATCGGTGAGTAGAATATACTAGCATCAGTGAGCAGAATCTACCAGCATCAGTGAGTAGACTACTAGCATAAGTGAGTAGAATCTACCAGTATCAGTGAGTAGAATCTACTAGCATCAGTGAGTAGAATCTACCAGCATCAGTGAGTAGAATATACTAGCATCAGTGAGCAGAATCTACTAGCATCAGTGAGTAGAATCTACCAGCATCAGTGAGTAGAATCTACTAGCATCAGTGAGTAGAATCTTCTGGCAACAATGCAGTACAGTCTGTTGGCAACAGTAAAGACGATGATCAGTCGATCAGGGGGATAAACTGGGCATTTGTTGATTGCATGTACTGTATTTTGTTTATGTTGAGGTTTAACGGCCAAGACAACCCAATGGGGTCATGTCAAGCATGGTCAATTTACCTAACCTCACTTTTACTGGACAGGCTTAGTCTTCTAAGTGGTTAACGAGCATTGTGCACATTCTTTCGCCAGAAACTGACAACTGCCTTTCTTGAACCAGCAGAAGGGAGAGAATGACTATAGAAAATATTTCATGATTAATCTCCACAAAAGAATGTGGCTGACCTTGCAGGAATCGAACCTGCAACCTCCTGATCACCAGTCAGACCACATCCAAATGAGCCACCGAGGCCAGCTCATATGTTGTATTATCATAAGTATTTGTATACCTCAGTTCCTTAAACCATACTTGCTGTAAACTTTGAACAAGTCCATTTTTACAACCTGCTCATGTATCTTTAAACTGCTGGATGGGTAGCAAACAGTGTTCACACTGATCAGGCACCTTTTTATATAGTGTCTTTTGGTTCGGATTGGTTTGGAGTTAAACAGCCCAGTCAACTCTGTTAAGGTCATATTGAGCTGGTAAGTTTACCTTACCATGCTTTTCCTGGGCAGGCTTAGTTCTCTAAGTGGTTAACTCTGGATTGTTGCTGTCTATCCATATATTCTAAAGTATCCATTAATTTTGTAAGCAGACATAAGTCCTGATCAGACTGACTGAATAAAAAGTGTCCAGTTGATGTAATATCTTGTTGTTTATTGCCAAAAATATAAAATGAAGTGAAAAATACCATGTTCATTCTAAACATTCTGACACCTTACCATATTTGCCCCAAAAAATGTAACAAGGTCATTCAACTACCTGTTTATGTATCTAAAATTGCTAGATGAGAGATTCAGTAATGACCGAGTCACTCTGCAATCTGCTCTGGGTCCACACCATTTGCTCAGACAGGGTAAATACAGTAAGTGCCAATTAGCTGGGGTCCTTTGTAATGGTGCAATGATGCCCATTTAGCCGGGGTTTTTTTTATTTTGTAACTTGGTATAAAAAATTAAATAAAATAAAATTTAAGCCACAATTTTATAAAAATCCTAAGAAAAAAAAAAAAAAAAAAAAAAAGATTACATGGTTGCATAGTATCAATACAACAAATTCTACACAAGACAGTCATACCCCAGTGATGTATCCACTATACCACGATATCCTCTGTTACAAAGTATTGTCTATATATTTGCCAGGCTTGTAGCCTTATTGACGAATGCTTCACTGATAAGTCTGAAAATGCCTGAGATGCTATTTTAGTCATGCTTATCTAACAGTGGATTTTGGATGAACCTGTTCAACCTTTGACACGGCAGTAAACATTCATTGAGTTATATCCACAACATATGTTTAGGAAAACATGTTGTGGGTACTCGTTAGAAGCGCCTCAGTGAGGTACTTCTAATGAGTATCCACAACATTTTTCATGGAGAAAAATATTTGCCTGATACTCTTAACTAGACCTATGAATGAGTTACTGTGAATGTCCTAAATTATGATCACTATTCAGTACCTTTTGGGGACAAAATTCTGCTTTTCTGTTTAGATATTTTGTGAATCAAAAATAGTAGCAGTCTCAACTGGGTCTCCATATTTGCATATGCCATTTTATTAGAAACTTTAGTGTAGGAAAGTTTAGGACATTTACTGTACTGAAGATACATGTCCCACACTGTTGCATTAGTGCCCATCAAACTCAATTCAGCCTGTGCATCTGCAGTCAGATCGGTTTTTGGTGTCCGAGTGAAGATGTTTTGGATCCTTGGTTACCCACAGAGTGCTCCGCGAAGACACTGCATGGTCAGACTGCAGGGTAATCTAAGTCTTTGCTAGCAAGGGCACACATGCAATCTTGTAGAAAATGCTATGCCTAATATTTTCTTGGCAAATATTCAAAATGTACTATGCCTGAAGTGAAACAGGTCATCAAAAGGAATGCATACTAGAATAGCCGGTGGCTCTGCAATCTGATCAGTGTCCTACTTTTTTGCTTGGATACAATCAACAGTATGGTAAATGTCCTAAAATTTCGTATATCAAAGTGATAAAATAGCATATGCAAACAGTGCCGCCCCAGATCAGACTGCTCCAAAAGGAGCATCAGGGTCTACATCGTTTGCCACTCCACTGGTCTACACTGTTTGCTATATCATTAACTCTTTTGGTGCCAAATTTCAGATGACCTATGTCGTCTGTTTTTTTGTTTTTTTTTTGTTTTTTTTTTTTTGTTTTAAACGAACTATCACTTGGAAAGAAGTCTATATGTAAAGTTGAAAGACTGAATGTCAAACAGCGTAGATCCAGATGAGAAGGCTCATTATGAGCTTCTCTTCTGGATCTATGCTGTTTCCAAAAGCCTAATATTATCGCCTGTGGCAGTGAAAGAGTTAAGTATATTAAGAAACAACTATAAAAAGGAAACAGCAAACTTCATGCAAAAAAAATAATAATAAAAAATAAAATAAAATAAATGAAATATATGGGATATAGTGTTCAAAATTTGAGGACCTTTACCATATCATAGTTCATGACTGGTATACAAAAAAAATTATTCTTATATCTCCATGAAAAAATATGTTGTGAGTACTCATTAGAAGCACCTTGCCAAGAGACTTCAAATGAGTACACATGTTTTGTGGAGAAATAAAAACATCAATACTTTGGATGGCAGTTCAATATCAAGCAAATTTTCTTGTTTCTTCATGAAAACATTCCCTCAAAATGTTTTCAAGCAGGATTGAGAAACATCACTGAAACACGCTTATATAATTTTGACCCCCTTAAACCCCACCTTTATATAGTAAAACTGTGGTTTACAGGGGTATAATTATTTTTCTTATTTCTGGTCAAAAACATAGATTGTGGGTACTTGTTAGAACTGCTTCACTGAGGCAGTTCTAACGAGTACCTACAATATATGTTTTGAGCAGAAATATGAAAAATATCAGAGTTTTTATCTAAAAATTATCAGTTTTTGGAGGTGAAATTTTCTATATATTAGAATAGGCGTGTTTTTGTAATGAATAACCCTCAGGATGAAAATCTCAGGAAAAAGGCATCCAATAACTCCATATTTGGCGGTAAAAACGTTGTGGGACTAATTAGTCTGGAGACCCCTAAAGGGTAATTGGCAAACAGTGCGAACCCAGATCAGATGCAGAATGGGGCATCTGATCAAGGTCCCCACTTTTGCAAATAGCTAAACCATTATTCTGGAGAAATATCTATATCATATGGTCTTCTGACATGGCAAAACCTGAAATTGGACTATACCAATATATTGTGCAGAGAGTTCAGGTAAGAAATTCCTCAACATGACATTATGAGTACCCACAACATCTGTTCATATGATCAGTTTGGAATATATTGTGGAGAAATAAAAAAAATAACACTTTCATGTCTCACATTTATTTTATATCCCTCAGTGCACCTTACAATCAATGAATATACACAAGCTTACTCAGAGATGACTAAAATCAGCTATCCACTGTATTCTCTTATATATGGTCATTGACTATTGAAGAAATAAAATTAAAACCAATCAAGGAATATTCTCATCTAACAAGAGAACAGTCACAATCAAACGTTTTAGTACACATCCACAAACACAAAAAATCACATCTCTGTTCAATAAGAACGGATTGTTGAATAAGCGATAGGTTACCTTGTGAAATCTCCACGGATTAAATGATCTTCACCGACCAAATGTGGAAAGCAGCAAAGCATTATCTGAAAAAAGTATATTATAGTGAAAGACTTGAATAATAACTGAATTGCATCAGATCTAAACACACTACGTCAAAAACTGCCAGGTATAAAAATAATCGCGACCATCTGCCCCCTCTCATCTGGTCCACCCAAAGAGTGGTAAAGGTAGTGATACTAGCTTGTACTGTACGTGATTACGTACAGTACAAGCTAGTATCACTACCTTGCCACTCTTTGGGTGGATTACCACTCTCTGTGTGGATTCAGCAAAGCACCCTTATCACTCAGCATATGATACTGGTATATTTGTTTGTCCCAGAAAATTAATAGTTTATGCAATTTCTCTCCTAAGGAGGCAATTTCCACAAAATGTCAGTCTGTTAACCAGGGGAAAATATATAGAAATATTTATGTTGTTTTTTTTTCCTGAAAATAGGCTTTAACATTTCATAGAAATTGTCTTCTAAATATTAAGGAGACAATATGCATGACATATCAAAGTTTTTTTTGTTGTTTTTTTTTTCGTTTTTTTTGTTTTTGTCTGGGAAAAAGAAAAATGTTTTAAAATGTCTGTTGAATTTTTTCCCAGCATGCTAAGCATTAAGTACTGGTATAAGAGTGAGCTGTGCAGATCCTGATCAAACTTGGAGCAGCCTGATCTGGATCTTAAGTATTTGCACAAGCACACTGAAAGAGTGAATCACTTGGGATCTGCTCTGTTGGACATTCAGCAGCAGTATTTAGATCATAGCTCCAGACAAGGGCTATCCTCATTTTTCTTATTTCTCTATGAAAACAGTGTTGTGGGTACTTCTTAGAATCACCTTGGCAAGGCACTTCTAATGCATACCACAACATAAGATTTTGTGAAGAAATAGGAAAAATATCAGTAGTTTTGGCTAAAAAAGCCCCTTTAGGCCAAATAAAGAAAAATATGTGTGTTCAGGGTTGTGTTAGAAAAAAATAGGTAGGGTAGGGTGGGATGCTTTTTTTTAACATTTTTATGTAGAATAATACCATAATTACCAAACATATTTGGACAGTGCCATAATTCACATAGTTACCAAGTCTGATTACCCTTTGATGTGTCTGAAAGTACTTCTAAAATGGCAAACAGTGCAGACCCTGATCAAATTGCTCCTAATAAACTGCTCCTAAAGGTGCAGTTTGATTTGGACCTACACTGTTTGCTTTGATCTACGTGTCCAAATATTTAGCATAAATATTTTATCCAAATAAAACAGGGAAAAAATTGTTAGCTTTCACCAGAAAATTAGGTAGGTAGGGTAGGTCTACCCTAAACACAGATTTTGTTTTATTTGGCATTACTGGAAGTAGGTTTTAGACACATGAATAGGTGGTCAAACTCTTGAGTTTTAACATGAATATAGTTATCCACACCCAAGTATTCAAATGGAATGGCTACATGTTCAACCTCCCTTCTCCATTACTTATTACAACTCAATGAAGCTTGTACCTCTATGGATACAGTGAAAACAGGAGTTTGTTCGATCTACATAATTAACCCTTGTCCTGCTAAACCCGGATATACCCTGCCTTTGCAAACAGTGTAGATCCAGATCAGTTGGCTTCTGAAGAAGCCAACTGATCTGCATCTGCACTGTTTGCCATTAATTATCAGAATCTATATCAACAACCTTGATCAAGTAATCTGATTGGCTGAAAATTAGAAATGGGTGTGGTTTCTTAAATTATTCAGCAGGACAAGGGTTAACCCATTTATGCAGAGTGGACTCTTCCACCTCTACTCTATGGATTGTTTTTTTTTTTTAGTATTGAGTGTCTAGTTTGAGTGTCTAGTTTAGTTTTTATTTTACCATATTTTATAGACGTTCCTGTCCGAAATGCAAACAGTGTCAACCCTGATTAGAAGCCAAATTTTGCAGCATCTAATCTGGGTCAACTCTGTTTGCAAACATTTCTTGTTTGGGACACTAGGCATAAATGGGTCAAGTGGATTTTTAAATTTGGCAATTGGTTTCATTCCTGGCAATCTGTTTTTTTTTTTTTTTGTTTTTTTTTTTTTTTTTTTGTTTTTTTTTCTGCATAAATCTCTTAATATGCTCAACAAACTCTTTCTCATATACTATATGGTGAAAAGATATGGCTTATGTAACTCTCATATAAGAGGAATATAAAGATAAATACATCTTATTTCTCAACAAAAACATGCTTTTGTACTCAGAAGAGCCCTTTGAGGTGCTTCAAAAAGTACCCACAACATTTTTGTGGAGAAGAAAAATTCCAAATTATTTTTCATAAGTGCCTTAATTAAGGGCAATGACTAGAAGTAAACATTTTACATAGTTGTTTTAACACAATGCTTTTGTACTCAGAAGAGCCCTTTGAGGTGCTTCAAAAAGTACCCACAACATTTTTGTGGAGAAGAAAAATACCAAATTATTTTTCATAAGTGCCTTAATTAAGGGCAATGGCTAGAAGTAAACATTTTACATAGTTGTTTTAACACAATGCTCTGATGCTATTTTAAAAGCAGAGAATGTGCTCCCACTGGAAGCGAATTCTTTCCCTAATTAAGAGTAGTCAGCTGAAAGGATTCAAGCATCTGAGGATTACATTCTCGTTTGCAATGGTTGTTTCCCTTTGAAAATCAGAGCAAAATCTGAAGCACCATTTTCAAAATAATGTCTGAGGGAATGATTATCCCAGCTCAAGAAATAGAGCTTTACTGTTCCAACCTGAGTCACAGGTCATACATTAAGCAGAATGCATCTGATCATGGTCTACACAGTCTGCCACTCATTCAGCAGTTTTCAGATCCATCAACAGGTGGTTACATGGACTTGTTTATATTTCAGGATAAGTATGGTAAGTGTAAAGGTGTCCATGTATTTAGGTTAAATATGTTAGTGACATTTTTGCCATCATTATGCCTTGACACAAAACAACTTACGTGGCATCCAGCTCTCCTATTGTTAAAAGGCTTCTACTACCCTGGATCAAACTGTAGACTTCCTTGTATACCAGTGCATGGTGCAGGAAAGTTAAGTTATTACATAATCTGAAATTTATGTGAGACAACCTGAGAAAAGGGCTCTTATTACAGTCTGATATGAACTGTCATTACCCAAGCACAGAATGAATCAATATAGTGGAGTATATTGACAGAACTTTCTTATTACAGTCTGATATGAACTGTCATTACCCTAGCACAGAATGAATTGATATGAACTGTCATTACTCAAGCACAGAATGAATCAATATTGAGGAATATATTGACAGAACTTCCTTATTACAATCTGATACGAACTGTCATTACCCAAGCACAGAATGAACTGATATGAACTGTCATTACTCAGGCACAGAATGAATCGATATAGAGGAATATATTGACAGAACTTTCTTATTACAGTCTGATATGAACTGTCATTACTCAAGCACAGAATGAATCAATATGGTGGAATATATTGACAGAACTTTCTTATTACAGTCTGATATGAATTGTCATTACCCTAGCACAGAATGAATCAATATAGAGGAATATATTGACAGAACTTTCTTATTACCAGAAATATAGCTGGTCTCGGTGGCTCAGCTGATGCCCGTCTGACTGGTGACCAGGAGGTTGTAGGTTTGACCCCCGCTGGGTCAGCAACATTTTTTGTCGAGATTGACCATGAAATGTTTTCTATGGTCATTCTCTGCCTTCCGCTATTCAAGAAGAGCGGTTCCTGGCAGTGGAATGTGCACAATACTGATTAACCCCTTAGATGAATACACCTGCCCTGTAAAAGTGCGATTAGGTAAACTGATAGGGATGTAAAACCTCATCATAAACACAAAACCAGAAATACAGCAAACCATTGCTAAAGCTAAACCTATTGCTCTGGTAAATAAGTGCCAATGGACAACATCACCGACACATTATGGAGATGTTGAATCACAAATGCTTTCCTAACACCTCTGGAAGACTTAAACAAGATACTGGATGAACTCTATGAATCAGTGGGAGAAATTCATACGCCATTCAAATACTGGTTCAGAATCTTGCAGGCAAGAATATGAAGCACAGACTAACTCTTACTATATGAAGTAGTTAGCCCTGGTTAAATAGCATATTTATTTCATATTCTTTCATATTATCGAAAAAGCACAAATATCATGAAATGAAGACATTAGTACCTATAGCTGAGGTCCTTATCTACCAAAAGATGAAACCACGCCTCTTTATAACATGAAGTCATGTTATAGTTTTTCTTGTTATTAGTATTCTTTGCGAGATACCATTTGAAGTCTGGGAGATTTGTAAGCAGTATGAATAAGGACAGATTATCCAATTAACAGCTAGTATCATAAGTATTTACTGACCGTATAAACTGTCCATGATTTTTTTTTTTCTATTGGCTCATAAGCTGGACAGCAGATTGGTCGATTTATATGATTAGTTGGTGAGAAAACCCCTCATTGGCTAATTAGAGTGGGCGTGGTTTGAAGTTGTCGGACGCTTTCAGAAACTGTCATACAGCATGTACTTGTGAATGTAAATCACACAATAAAGCCATATTACACCACGCCTTAGCTGCTGGTGTGTTATGGTGCATTTTCTCACAGATACTAGAAATAAAAACTGTTTGTTGAAATCAAACAACATTTATTCAAGGATGGATTTTAATTTTCTAATGTTCATAGAAGTATGGACGCAATGGCCAACTTGCAGAGTAAATTGATATCCAAAAGACGGAATTTTCATACTTCCATGAAGCCCGAAAAATGAAATAAACTACTTATAAAAACATTTAATTTTAAGAATAAGAGTAAATATAATTAATTTCATTCTTATGTTGTTCATTAATGTATAAATGCAATGGGTCCTACTGTCCTGTCGACAGCACAAGGAAAGAGTTTTTTTTTTTTTTTTTTTTTTTTTTTGCTAATGACGTTTTTGTTCTGTTTGACCATATCTTCCATATCTAATCAGAAACCACTTGTCAAAATTGAAATGGTGTATTATTGTATCTCTGAATTATTGATGTTGACAACATTAATTTAGAGATACGATAAAAAAAAAAAAAAAAAAAAAAAAAAAAATCATTTCATTTTTTAATCCAGTTCAAGAACAAGAGACTAAATGAAATTTTACAGACCGCCAGGTGCCGCATTTTATGATTGTATTTATACCATATATCAATTTATTAAACATTTCTTGGATAATAAAATGTCTATGTTTTAGGAATATGGAGTCTTTAAGCTCAGTAGTAAGCTTTCCATGGCAAGTTGGTTAATCAAATACATACATGTTGACAAAGGAATATTCACTGTAAAATTTAATGAAAAGAGAGGAAAACAATCAAGAAAAAAAGAAAGAAAGAAAAAAAAAATAATGAAAAAATCACACGAAAAGTTCGACTTATAAATAATTAAATTCAGTAGATAGGCGTTACAATAATTATTTGTACTTATTATTTTATGAAACTGTTTAATCAGTCTGAGTAAAGAAAAGACATAAGAAAGACTTATAAATAAAGCAAAATATAAGGAGAATATATAAAGTATAGTTAATATATATATATAAAAAAGCATTAGAAAATAAAACAAATAAAACGGCGGAGCATCAGCCTGGGGAAAGGGGCAGTTGGAGCTGTGTGTCACAGCGCTAAGAGTCACAGCGCTAGGAAAGTGACTGTTTAACTATAAACATTGATGCTTTCTAAGTTCTCTATGGAAATATTGTCTTTCTATTTAATAATGACGTTATGAAATACGCGACCGGCGTATATGTTCAGTAAAACCTGCGGATATCAGCGCAGTCTGGTCAGAGTCTACACGGATCATTATTATATGGCTCTTTGCCTGTTAGCAACGACGCTACTCGGACTGCGCGGATGCGCACAGTGTAGACTGTAATTCCCGGAGCACTTCCGATGTGACGTGTTTGTTTTAAAGCTGAAGTAAAAATAATTTTCTGGATATCCACCCCCAGCCCTGCCCCCCCCCCCTCCCCACCCCCTCCGCTGAATTCTGCACAGTAGTTAGGGTACATACAACAGATCTCGTACATTTATGTTGCGCCATGCTAAAACGGATGCTTAAAATACAGGTACAGTACACTTGGGTTTGCCTGTCGGGGCCTTCACGGGACACTAGTAGATACGCTCGAGTTCTTTAATCATAAATCGAAGCGGCAAGAGAACACCGAACACTCAGATCAGACAGTAAAAAAGTTTTCTGCGGGGTAATAAATAAAAGAATCCTAATTTTGGTATTTGCTAATTTATCGGGATCGGTCTGCACACCAAGCGCACTGGTGACGTCTTCTGTATCCGTCTGCTTATATTTTATGCGACACTGTAAAAGGCAGAGCTCGAAGGACTCGGACCAGATTAAAATATACAATACAATACAATCCCAGTAAGCATTCTTTATAAATCTATAGCGGGCCGTTATTGGCCTGTCAGGGTAGCTGACGGGCCGATAACGACCCGCTATAGATTTATAAAGTATGCCAACTGGGATAACTTTATTGCATTAAACATATGTAAACATATGTAATATGTTTAGAGCAAAATAATCATCAATGGGCAATATACAAGATAGCGGGCCAGCAGGAGGGATTAGTGTCTAAAAGATCACTGCCTGCAGGGTCACACATTTCCGGTATCAGGTCATAAAAATCAGGGGGTACATTGTGATGTTCGACGTGAGGGAAAAGGGCAGCTATCCCATATGCGGACATTGAAGGCCAGGCCTGCTTACTTATTATTAGCGCAGTGCCATTAGGGCCTCAATATGTTCGTCAGCATATTCTACAGTAATCATCAATCCTGTAAGCGGGAAAAGAGGCCCTGATCAGACTGCACATATGTCCACATATGTGATTGGGGACCTTTAATTACTCTACACACAATGTAGTTTCCATAGTATTCAGATTTGCAATTATAGAAAGCTCCCTACGAATATGGAACAGACAGACCAACGCCACATATTTTGGTGCTGGTCTCTGATGTTAGCTGTCTAGTTTATACAAAGTTTATATATCCCGAAAACCTGCCTATATAATTTTGACCCCCTTAAAACCCACTTTTATATAGTAAAACTGGGGTATACATTATTTTTCTTATTTCTGCTCAAAAACATAGATTGTGGGTACTCGTTAGAACCGCCTCACCGAGGCGGTTCTAACGAGTACCCACAATCTATGTTTTGAGCAGAAATATGAAAAATATTAGAATTTTTTATCTGAAAATTTGCCAGTTTTTGGTTGTAAAATTTTCAATATATTTGAATAGGCGTGTTTTCGTAATGTATATATATCCTAAATGTTCGGACTGACAGGCGTGTGAAAAAAATGAGCCCCAGATCAGACTCTACTAATTATCATAATAATTGTAAGCGGGTAGTACTGTTATTAAATTATTACAAACACGGACAAAAGTGAATTGTTTATCGAGTTCCAGACCGTTTAACGGTTGGTCATCCGTAACTTTTACGGGACCCTAAGTATTTACGATGTAGAAGCTTCAAAGCACACTGCGGAAATGTGTAGGAAGATCTAAGCCTTCACTTCCCGCATATGCTCTAGAGACACGTTTTTGGAGAGCACGGTCCACTAATATGAACCCTGTTTTCAATTGATAAAACGGGTGACATGAATATTGCTGTAGGTTTTTAATGCGCCCAGCCCATCCGAAATACAGCGAGCCCTCGTCGAATGACCACAACTACAGCGGACGGCATTTGTTACTTTTTAGACATGTGAGGATTCACATGAAATGTCAACTCTTCTTTTCTCTGAAAAATAACAAAATCAATTTTAGAATGTCGCTCTACTACAAATTTTCTTATTAATTTTAAAGTTAATTATATAAATGCGTTTGTACAGCCTTTTTTGTAGATCGCCCATGCACGCTTGGTGCCCTATCTGCTGCCAAGTGGCCCTCTATCTACTTCATACTCACTCCAGGGCACGTTGGTGTAGATTTCAAATTAATAACCCAATGCACGCTTGGTGTTACTGTCTGCAGCCAGGTGGTCATCTGTTTACTCTATGCTCAATACAGGACACATTGAGTATGAGTTTGGTGCAGATTCATATACATAGATCTCCCAATAACGCTTTCTGGCCTATCTGCCGTCAGGTGGTCCTCTGTTCACTTAATACTCAAACCAGGGCACTTTGGGTGTGAGGTTGGTGTAGAAATAATCATTAATGGTCTGAAAGATCATTTGACTGGAGTGGTGTTCAAATATGCAAGAAAATTATGTGCCGACGTGAAGAGAGACGCATTCATGCAGTTTGATCTGGAGATTTATGGTTATTGATAAAATCACTGCAAACCCAGCTAGCATGCTACATAAATCTACAACGGGCCGTTAGCGGCCCGTCAGCTACCCTGACGGGCCGCTAACGGCCCGCTATAGATTTATGTAGAATGCTTACTTGGAATTTACCAAGAGTATTGGAACGCACGTGCCTGAGCAAACAGTATATCCAGATCAGATGCCGCATAACACGGCGTGTGATCTTGGTCTACATTTTTCCAATCAGACTCATCAACATGTGGTAAATGGATTTGTTCAAAGGACAAATAGAGCAATAAGTTAAGGTGTCCCAATGTATAGTAAGAAAAATCAGATTTTGGGTATTTGCCTTGGGTGTGATATTTCATTCTGAAAACGACAAAAATAGCCAAAAATAAAACTCTCATACGTGAAAATATCGAAAGCTGATAAAAATTGGTGTTTTGTTAAGGTGTGTGTTTACATCTCAAAGAAAGATCATTCCAAGTTGAATGTATTCGCTTCCCTTTGCAAAGAACTGTCGAGTAGAAACGAATTGCTTTTTGTTTTTTTTTTGATGGATGAAGCTCTTCACAAAGGGGTAATCACGGAAAAAATTGCTCTCAAGGGGCGAGGGAGGTTAGGGGTAGTTGTGTGTCGGGGCTAGCGGGCACCAGCTTCTTTCATTTGAGAGTAGCTTTCCTTTCTTTCAGGTCTAACGTTCCTTTGATATGCATCCATTCAGCTTAACCCTTCTCTTGCTGAACACGACATGCCCTGTCTTAGCAAACAGTGTAGATCCAGATCAGTTGCCAACTGATCTGAATCTGCATTGTTTGTCATTAAATATGTAAATTTCTATCAAAAACCCGGATCAAGTAATCTGACTGGGCGTGACATCTTAATTTATTCAGTATGACAAGAGTTAACTAATCCTAGGACTGATCTAAGTACAACTGAGCTCAGCGTAGAACCTTATGGTATGTGCGACCAGCGAAGACCCGAACCACCCTTTCCACCTAAAGAAGCAGTTACCCATTTAACACCGATCGAAGACTGAGCAGACTGCATGGAAGCACAGGGTGGTCTGTATCCTTGCTGGATAGACAGATCGTAAGGTACAGATTGTTACGCTGCGGCTCAGTTGTGATCATTTAAATCCAGGTAAAAATTTCAATGAACAGTCAACGTTATTCAGAATTTTGAGAGGATCAGGACTGGTGTTTTACCTTAATACTTGTCCTGCTGAACCCGGATATACCCTGCCTTTGCAAACAGTGTAGATCCAGACCAGTTTAAGAAGCCCACTGATCTAGATCTGCACTGTTTGTCATTCAGTATGTGAATTTATATTAATAATCTGGGGTCAAGTAATCTGATTGTCTGAAAATCTGAAAAAGGCGTGGCATCTTATTACGTATATTCAGCAGGACAATGGTTAATATTCTGACAGTTAAAAGGAATTAGAGAACTACTGCACACATTGACACTTTAGAAAATCTGATATAGCATTTAGCCTCGGTATTCGGACAAACAGGCCTGTCCAAACAATGTAGACCCAGATCAGACGCCGCAGAACACGGCGAGTCTAAAACGGCTGGATATGTGACGAACAATGATCACCTTGATCAGGCACCTCAGTCAACACCGCTTGATACTATCTGTCCAAATGCCTAGGGTAAATACGGTATTTTGATTACTTTCCATCTGTTGTCCATGCATTCGTCCATTAGCTTTTATCCTTGTCATGCTGAATAAATTAAGATGCCACGCCTACTTCTAATTTCCAGCCAATTTCATATATTTAATGACAAACAGTGCAGATCCAGATCAGTTAGCTTCTTCAGAAGCCAACTGATCTGGATCTACATTGTTTGCTAAGAAAGGCATGTCGTGTTCATTATCTCCTACAAAACAAAATGACTGGTAGGAACTGGCTTAAGTTTTTTTTAAACGGCATGAATTGCCATGGCACAAGTGACAAAAATGTTTCTATTAAGTTTACTATCCTGAAAGTGTCTAAATGTCGCATTAAAACAAATAATTGATTCCAATCAGTTTGAGTGCCTATTTTTCTAGAACCGTTGTTATGAATCCGACGGCACGTATGCTCGTATGTCTATCGATTTAGCGGAATACGGACGGGCGCATGTCTTGCTATGTGACGATATGATGTCAATTCAAATTGAAAATGAAGGAACAGCAATGCTTGATACTAAAATACCTCTCATACATGTACCAAAAAATCAAATGTACTATAAATCAAGGTGGGAACTTTTCATATATCGAGCACTGAAAATCTTCCGTAGGCTCGGCTTGGATATTCCTTAATACAGGATGGATTATATTCAAGCTCTGACCTCGAGGTTATAGAACTTTTTTCATGCTCAACTCAGCTGAGCATGAAATTTTCTCATGCTCAGCTATGTTTAGCAACAAAGAATTAGCAATTGTTAGTTATTTGAGATTTATTAGCATGACAAATTTCATGCTCAGCTGAGTTGAGCATGAAAAAATGTTTATAACCTCGGGCCAGATACCCTATTTAATCTTTACCACTCTCTGGGCATATTCAGCATATGGCAGTGATTTCATTTTTCTTATTTTTCCCAGAAAACAGGATATAACAATTCATGCAAACTGTCTTCATTGGAGACACTTTGCGTGAAATGTCAAATCCTGTTTCCTGGAAAAATAAGAAAAAGATATATAATAATTCAAAATGTCGTCTGCTGAAAATTTCACCTAGGCGTTAAAGAACTAAGTCATGTGTA